>VZRH01014905.1:348234-398383 GCA_013397555.1 Urocynchramus pylzowi | reverse complement strand
TTTTTTTTTTTTTTTTTTTTTGGGTGGGGGGAAGGACATTCTTGTTGGCCAGAGAGGTCAGGATGTGTCTCCTCGCCGGCGGCCAGGCTGAGAGTGAGCTGCCAGTCCCAGTCTCCCGGGCAATAACCTCCTCGCATTCCTCGCATTCCTCCTGCTTTCTCTTTCTTTTGAGATTATGAAGATAACTTCCTTCTCCCATTGCTAAGCAATGTGAGGACCCAGTAAGTTTCCCTCTTGTTCCCTAAATTACCTTGTGTGCTCCAAGATGCCCCATGGCAAACCCCTCTGGTGCCCTGAAAGGTACAGTTTATGCTCTTCACTGGGGTTTGTGCATCTCAGGAAGAAAGCTGCTGTGTGTATTCTTTTTTTTAATTGCCAAGTGTTTTAATTAAAAGAGATTACTACTTTGTTGTAGCCCGTCTTACCTGCTTCCTGGTTTGTTGAAGAAGTGTTTCAAGAAACTATTTTGCTTTTCTAGGAGAGATTTTTGTGTTTTAGTTTGTGCATGCAGTCGTCTGCAGAGGCTGTGGCCAAAGCACCATGTTTGTGGCAGAGAATTTTCTTCTTGTTTACATCTTTCTGGTCCGGGAAAGGTGCTCAGATAAAAATAGCATGTTGGGAAGAGGGAACCTGGTGAGAAAGTGTTGGAGGCTTTATGTGTGCAGAGCTGGTGGCAGCCGTGTGGGCTGTTGGCAGGCTTTGCCCCGTGAGGATGTGGCTGTGGTAGTTTTCTTAGCCTGGTGTTTTCTGTTTGAGAATGGCCATGGTTGGCACAATCGTCTTCCCTGCTAGTTCATGCCTTGCAGTCTGTCACCTCTCGTGTCTCTGTGGGTCCTGGGAGAGGAGGGAGGTGGCATGGGGTGACGTTCCTCAAGGGCAGCAGTGCATCACCTCACTGGCAAAGTGCTTGAAAGGATGGAGATGGTGCTTAAGAAGTGTCTGTGGGGATACCAGCTGATGGGATCAATCTTAATTAAGGGCTACTCAGTGTTGATTTTAATGTGAAATTAGAACTATAGTAACCTCCTTCCCACTGTAAAGCATTGCCAAATTCTCCACCTCCCCGAAAACATTCTTAGAAATACTTTTTTTTGTTGTTCATCTTCTAAGCAGAGAAATAAAATCTGTTAGTTTCCTGTCTTTCTACTTGTATTTTCTGTGGCTTACACAACCAGTGGCTGATGGTCTTGGATTTGTGGGAGTTCCCTGGGAAGCACTTCTCTCTCTGCAAGCTTTGGTGTTGGAAAGGTACGTGGATGGTGGAGTGGGGCTACCCTGAGCAAAGGATTTTGAAGGAGTATTTCTCTTAATGTTTCCAATTTAGAAGCTGAGAATTGTCTGGATTTTAAGCAAATTCAGATGGGAGCAAACAATGATGAAATGTTTAAAATATGTTTGAACATTTTTGTGGGAATAGGAGCAGTTCTTATACAGGCGAGGCTGCAGCTTTCGGGAGGTGAAAATATGTGGCCCTTACACATTGTCAGCATTGTTGCTGCCTTTTTTTTTTTTTCCTTCTTTTTCCTTTTTTAAAAATGCTCATAGGAAATTGGCTTTGGTAATTGAGTTTCTACAGAACCACAACATCCAATAGCTGTTCCTTTCCAGGGGTCACCCTTAGGTTAGTTTAAGTAATGTGCAGTCAGTTTAACCTCTTGTGGTTTGTATTGCTATTCTAGAAATTACTGGTGATTTGGGGTGTGTTAGAGTAACAACTTCACAGGAAAACCCCAAATGTCAGGGTGTCTGGTTTTCAGAGAGCTCTGACCACTTGCCTTGTGAAAACCAGGCACCTCAAGGTACGTCCCTTCTTGTATCGGAAAATGCAGTTAAAGCCTTTATGGCCCGTTGACTTTTCTTTTGAAAGAAGCTGAAATAACCCTGGGTAATTTGTTTACCTACACTGACTTATAACATCCTCCTGCTTGGAAGCACAGTGCAGAACCTGTGCTGGATGCTCTGTGTTGGGTCACATCGCTCTGCATGGCACTGATGGAGGAGCAGCAGTGCCCTGGACCCCCAAATCCCAGGGTTTAGGGGATTTGCTGGCAGCAGAGGGCCAGCTTTAAGAAATTATGAGCTGGGGCTTTAGCTTTGTAGCATTGACAGTTTGGTATAAAAAGCTCTGTGTTGCAGGCTGTGATGACAGGGGGTGATAAATCACTCTTGGCTGGTACTACAGGTTCTAATAATGGTGTTTAAAAAAGATTACATGGGTTTTAATACAAACTTTTTGCTTCTTTGTACTCTCCTCTTTTTAAAGAGTTGGGCCTGTTTTGATTCAGCATTCTTGGAACATAAAGACGGAGACAGGATTTTTACTGGGCTGAAATGCAGTTCTTTGCTTCTCCTACGAACATGAGGATCTTGTTTGAGTGTCTTTATAGCCAACTGGCTGGCAGTGTCCTCTGTGAAAGGGAGCTGGCTTGTTTGTTTGTTTTAAAGGTAACTTTGCCCCATGGAAGATTAAAGAGCAAGCAGCTTCACCCAGTTGTGCTGAGTGCTGCTATTGGAAAGAAATCAGTGATAGGGAGAGCCATGCAATAAGGGGGATAAATAACCTCCTGCACCTTCCTTGACTTTCCTTGGCCCATTCCCACGGGAGGGACAGAGCATTTATGTGATCAAAGAAACGGGCACAATTACAAGCCTGATGGAAAATCAATCCCTTGCCAGCTACGTATAGGCACCCAGGAAGGCTTTGCCTTTGCTCTGAATAGTGCAGGCTGGGTTTTTTTTTGTGTACCTGCCAACCTTAGGGTTTCTAAAGTGTGATGGCCAGCAGTCCTGGGGGAGCACAGGATGCCTGGTGAGCCGAGGCAGTGAGGCAGTAGTGCCCGTGTCCCTGTGCCTGGGCAGAGGCGCTGGGAGCAGCTGGCAAACACCCGGCATGCAGATCAAGGGTCAGAGTGGTGCTGCTGGTTTAGTTTGGACTGGAGGAAAACAAACAGGCTTCCTCCTGAGTTTTGGCTCCGTTTAGAGACAGAACTGAGGGTGCCATAGGGCAATATGCTTTTCTTCTCGGTAGGGGGAAAAATGGCTTTAATAGCGTCTGCTAATGATTCAGCGCTGTTTACATAATAATTGTGGTTCGCTTTCATTAGCTCTCATAATGAGATTGCTTTCTTCCAGTGCAGTCGCTGGCTGGTTTGGTTTTACATGCTCCTGCCTCCCTGCTCCCCAGCATGGCAGTGGGATGAGGAGGGAGTGCAAGGGCTCTGTGCCTGGCCTGTCCTCCCTTCCCCAGCTCCAGGCATGGAAGAAAGCTCACAACTGCTCACTGGAAAGGAGAGGAGTTCTGTACTGCCGGGACCCAGGTGGTGGTCTGGAGCATCATCACAGTGGTTTGGAGCATCCTGGCATCTTAGTGGAGTTGGGTTTAAATCCATTTCGCGTGAGGTTCTCTCATCTTCGTACTGAAAACTCTTGGGCTTAGCTGTTTGTGAGGAAGAGAATACAGTGACCTGCTTCCACCCAGAGGAAGAAGCCAGATCCTTTTGTCTCCCAGTTTCACCATATCAGAAGCACTGATCTGTGACAGTGGATGTGCATCATGGATATTGCTGGTCTGTAGCTGCTGCAGCCTAACCTTGTTTGCATTCCATGTCTGAGTAACTGTGAACGTGGCGATGCTCCCAGGCTGCAGGTGCCTGCCTCCTGCAGCACCCAGCTGCTGTGCCCAGCCGTGAGCACCGGGGGATAACACCCACTGCTGAGCTCTTTTGAATTAATCATGTCACTGGGAGGAAAATACAATAGCGTGAGTGCTGCCTTTGAAAAGGTAAGGCTGGCTGTTGTTTGGTTGGGTGGGTTTTTTTCCTTTGTAGCATAGCAGCGGGTGCATGAGGGTCTCAGAGCTGGAGGACGTGGCTGACCCTGGCACAGCACTGGGCTGGAGCTGAATGGGTCCCCATGGAGCAGTGGGTGTTCACCCAGGGGTGCCATGGGGAGCGTGGGGTCTGTGTGTGTGACTTTGCAGATGTCCTGAGGGGATGCATGCCCTCTCCCCTTTGGCTGCAAGTGACTGTTACTTTAGAAATATGTCTCAATTTGTTGCCATGGGTAGACTAAGGTCTGGACTGCTGGAGGGTCCTGAGCAGAGGATGAGTTGACCTTCTTCGCCTTTACAAAACAAAACACTTTTATGGGGGGCTGGGAAAGGTGTGATTGCTTTTGGCCATGTGGCTTCTGCTAATCAACATGAGTTAATTGGGGCTGTTGAAGAGCTGTGGCTTAGTGGGTAGAGGAGGCTGGAAGAGACAGCTCAGGCTGCTCAGCCCTCTTGAATCCAGCACACCAAGGGGATCCTGGTGCAGGCGCCTCGCTAGTGAAAACTCCACATAACTCAGCCCTCCGCATTACTAAAGGCTCCTTTATACCTCTTCTTGCTGTAACTCCTGTGAGAACAGCCAGTCTTTTCAGCAGCCTTCCTTATGGGGAAAGTTCTGTGAGGGGAGCAGCCTGGCTGGCACAGTGCTGCTCCAAACCAGTCCTGAAGCTGCTGTTGAAGCAGTCTGGGAGCGGGCAAGGGTGCCCGGTGAGCCTGGTGCCCCTGTCCAGCCTTGCCAAAACAAGGGCTGTGGGTCCATTTGCTGCCCAACTGGCTCAGTAGGATCCTGAAAAATAGTTGTGGAAAGTAGGGGTTAATTTCTAGGTATCAAAGTATGCACAAAAGGTTAAATGAGACTTCCTCCTTGTCAATGAATTACGGCTTGAAAATATTTGCATTCTTTCCTGAAAGATTTAGGAATAATTATACAGCACTCAGGGGCAAGGCATTCCCAGATAAACTTAACAACTCTATAATTTGTACTCGAGGCAGGGTTTCCTGTAAATGATAGCTTTGTTTAATTTTACAATACTGCTTCCAAATGTTTGCTGACTATGAATTGCCAGCTAAACTGGACTTGTGAATCTGGAAGAGTATTTATTTATTTGTTATTGCAGACAGTAAGAGCTGCTGTGTTAGGCTAAAACTTGGCATCTCCTCTGCAAGCTGTAGGCATCTCTCCCCAGGCGGGTTTGGTGCAGTGGGCAGCTGATGCAGGGTGTGAACAGCTTTCCAACTTTTCTGTACAAAATTCCTGAGCTTCTCTAGGATCTTCTTCTGCTCTGCCTTTCTTTTTCTGGGGTTGGGAAAGGAACGTTGCAGTCGCAATGCACATACTTTATTTCCATTACTCAAAGCTGGAGTCATGCATAGTTACAGCCAAAGACACTTCAGCAGCTCTGGGGATAACAAGATAGCTGACAGACTGGAATGCGAATTTATCAGGGGTAAAAACTGGCAGAATTTCTTATTTCTGGTTCTTCTTTTTAAATAGGCCCTTCATGCTCCTGCTGCAAGAGCCCACCACATGTTTAACCCCTTGTGTTCTCCCAGCTGGATCCAGGGATGAGCACTGGCACTGCTCATGTTTCTTTTGGGATTAAATTGCTCAGTCCCACATAGTTCCTAGGTGTTGTTTTAAAACTGCAAGGCTCTTTAAGAAGTGCTTTCAATGGGTTTTTATTTTAAAGTGCAAGCCTTTGCACCAGATGTCTGTCTGAGTGACCACAGAATGTAAATTTTACTGTGTGTTGCCTTTGGACTGGCAGTTTGGGAGACTACTGGGCAGTTAACATAGGCAGATTGTGCCATGAAATCCGCTTCCTTGGATTTGATTCATATTAATTTCTTTCAAAGCAAATCTCTTTATTGGCTTCAGTTTCATTTCGCTGTAGAGCTACTTTTACTGTGCCTTTGCTAGGACCTGGAAATATACTTATATTACTATGAGAAATAGGTCATATTCAGCTCCATGGATTTTCAGATATATATAAAAATATTGCAAGA
The DNA here is from genome assembly GCA_013397555.1 of Urocynchramus pylzowi. Classification (NCBI taxonomy): domain Eukaryota; kingdom Metazoa; phylum Chordata; class Aves; order Passeriformes; family Fringillidae; genus Urocynchramus; species Urocynchramus pylzowi. Next base: position 392,547 of record VZRH01014905.1, on the reverse strand, counting down.
CATTAAGCAATTTCTTTTTGGGGAAACAACTTATGGCAGAAGGAGCACACTTGGAACTTAAATAGATTAAGTGAAATCCCTCAATTACAGGAGGGAGGTTCAGAAGACAAGTCAGGCAGTTTAGGGAAGTAGTTTCCAGTTAAAATTTAACCTTTCCCAGTCTTCTGTGAGCAGTGGTGCAGCAAGACCTGCCTGGAGCCAGCCCAGTGCAGGAGCCTGGGCTGAGGGCTCTGACGTGGCCATCTGCAGGGTGGATGGATTTGGAGCTGGTGGTTGTGCCTGTGGTTGTGAGTCTCAACTGGCTGAGAATGAAGAGAATTTCACTTTTTATTGGAAAAGGAAAGAATTGCTCAAGGATTGCAAAACACTTTGTTTTGGAAGAAATGTCATTGTTTGAAAATAGCACAAGAGCAGGAGGGGAGCTGTCCCTAAGCCTGTGGCAGTCTTGGAAATCTTCTTCTTACTGGGGGCTCAAGTGAAGCTTCAAGGCTTAAGTGTTAGCTTGGACTTTTGTCCAAGCGTGTCCAGGCTGGAGTGCTACACTTCTCCCATTCCTGCCTCTTCCTTCGGTGGTGTAAGGATGGGGAACTTTATTTTTTATTGCTTTTTTTTTTTTTTCTTTTTTCTTTTTTTAAGCAGGATGGGTAGAATTTAGAAAGGAAAGTAAGTCTTGGCTTTTGGACAGAAACACTGACGGGGTGGTGGCCAGCACTTGGTCTCTCATGGGATAGTTGCTGGCTCCTGGTTTTCTGCCCTCTGTGTCCTTTCTGCTCCCTGCATTTATCTCCTTGGCTGAGCCCCAGGCACATGGCTTTGAACCAGCATGGCCATCAGTGCTTTGCTGCAGGCCCTTGTCTGGGTGCTGCTTGGCCTGTTTTGCCTGGGTGCACCCCCAGGACAGGTCCATCCCCACAGCAGGAAGCTGCTCTGGTCACAGCACAGTGTCATCCACTGGAGACCCCAGCCCACGTGGATTTGCCACAGAGGACAGCCCTCCTGCCAAAGCCTTGTCTCAGCCCTGCCAGGATCTCCCCATGTAGCTGGCAGGTTGCTCAGTGCCTCCCCATTGCAGGGGCTGCCCATGGCTTCTCCAGGCTTTTTTTAGCTGCAAACTTTATTTCATAGAATGTTTCTGCTGACAGAGGGTGCCAGGACACAGCAGTGGCTGTGGGGAGGGAGGGGAGCTCCTCTTCCTGCTTCAGAAAGACTAACACAACTGTTAAATCCATCCCATCCTTCTAATCAGCCATCCCCTCCCTGGGGCTCACAGTGCCAGGGCTGTTTACCTTCCTGCTGGTGGATGTCAATGGTCCCACCTGGGAGGTGGATGGCAAAGGTCCTGTTTGCACTCCCTGCTCCCCCCAGGTTGCTCAGGGCTGTGCTTAAGGAGATAAAATAAACCCCTTCACTGCCTGCCAGCAAAACCTCATTGCAATTATCCCCTGGTGCAACTGGGTGCTGTCAGCCCAGTGGGTTGTTTCCCATCCCACCAAAGCTGTTTGCACAAGCCCAGCTGCTGTTCAAGAGAGGGGTTCAAAGTTGGGGTCTGCAGGTTGACAGTCTGTGCAACACCAGGGCTGAGGTGTCTCCCAGACTTGCTTTTTCCAAAATACCTAAGAAAATGTGACCCTGTGCCGTGTTCCCATGTGGAGCAGCAATGAGAAGGCACATGCTTACACTGTGAAACGTGTTTGGGAGGAGGGTAGGGAACTCAAAAAGCTTTAATTTTCAAAGGTTGAAGTGGCCTCCTGCATTCTTCTGTTGTCATCTGAGATGCTGCTCTCCCTCCTGGGAGGGATTTGCTCAAACAAAGGTGGCAGCACAGAAATTGGCTTGGGAATTGTTGCAGAGATGTTGGGATTTATCTGTTCTGTGGTGAGGAGGAGGAGTGCCTGTGTGAAGCTGGTGGCAGATAAGGCTGGTGTTCACAGCTGCCCCAAGGAGAGCGGGCAAGATAGGGCATTCTGGAGAGGGGGAGAAGGAGCAATTCTTAATTTTGTGATATCCTTATCTTAATCCTTTCTCCCCTCTCTTCCACCCCCTTCTCGCCTCCTCCAGGATAGGTTAAACTACTCAGCCTCGCCTTTTCCACAAACACTGGCAGGCTGGTGGTTCCAGACCTGGGAATACATTGGGAGTCTGTTTCAGCAGCGGGATGGGTTTTTGGACGTAGGTCGTGTTGTGCTAGCAGAGCACAGTGCAGTGCTTGTGTGAGCTGGGTGGCTTCTGCAACGGATACCTGGCTGTTGGAAAAGTAACACTTGGGAGGAGTAGCAGGCAAGGGCTTAAAAGCACGTTTTGCAGGTCAGAAAACCTTATTTAATAACTCAGCTGTGGTCTTAGCTCTGAGGTGTTTTGTCCAAGGGGAGATAAAGCGGGGAGGTGGGAGATGTAGGAGATGGTTCTGAACATCACTGGAGCACAGGCTGTGCTCCTGTCCCAGTGCTGCTGCTCCCTGGGTGAGGAGGCAGTGACCCCACTGTTGGGATCTCTGGGCAAATGTCCTGCCCTGTGCTTGGGGTTGGTGCCTCTTGCCTCTCCAGGCACCATCCCTTTTTTTTCTTTCTGGGGGATTGAACCTGGAGCTGTGCCTCTAGCTGGAGGAAGGATTTCACTGACACCCTCCCTGTGTATGGTGGCCCAGTTTTAGGGAGTTTCAAAGATCCTGGGCAAGTTGGGCCTTGGTTTTTTGGCACTGGATGTCCCCTGCCTCCTGTTGTGCTGCTTATTTGCCTTTCTCCATGTGTTGCTTCAGCCTTGACCATGTGCGTTTCTGGAGGTTTGTCTTATTTACATGAACAGTTCTCGGAAAGTTCAGCTGAAAAGCAGCTTTTTTTTCCCTGGGAACAGCCAGGAACCACTAGTGTGTGATCTTTGTGTATAAAGTTGCCTTTCTCTGATTATAAACAGTGGCCCTAGGATGGATGTGCGGTGGACCTGTTTAGATTTAAACCTGACCCACCTCCTCGTTTTCAGTGCTGGCATCCCCTTTGAGCTATGTGTTCTTTCCTGCCTTTTGCAGTAACACGTGGTGTGAGTTTTTTAACCTTTAAATTGGAAAGTCCTATTAAATTGTGGTGTCCTGCTCTAGGCATCAGTGTATGATTTTTTTTAAGGATTTTTTTTTTTTTTGCTGATGCAATATCAGATTCACAGATTGCCCATTAATTTCCCATGTAGCCTTTCTTCTGATGGCCTGGCAAGCCTAGATAGCCTGATAGCTACCAAGAGCCTATTGCATGTCCCACTTGGCCCCTGGGTGTTCTGACTGAGGGAGGGATGAGCTGGGAAGCACAGATCTGTGCCTTGGTCCTGCATCTTCAGTGGAAGGGCTGCTGCAAGATCAAGTTCTGCTGGCTGTGCCTCCCAGAGCCCTTCATCTGGGCTTGTTTCCCCAACCCTGCTTTGCATCAGATTGATGTGAGCTAATTATTTCTGAAACCCCTTTAATTGGTGGCTCTTTCTGGTCCAGCTGTTCGTACAGTCATGAGCAGAGTGAAGACCTGGGGCAGAGCAGCATCACCTTTCTTCCCAGGAAGGCAGGCTGGATCAAGGGGTTGACAGCAATCCCTGGGGTCATTGATGAAGCAAGAAAGGCCTTTGTGTGGCTTTGTGGGCAAGGCTGGAAAATGCAGCATTCCAGAAGCTTGCTGTGTTACTGGGTGTTCATAGTGTGCAGCTGTGTACTGAGATGTAGCAAGGGTTCCTCAAAATTGAATTGTGGCTGTGATGCTCTGGAGAGGCATTTCTGGGGTGATGGCAGTGGTTCTTCCAGACTCCTGGAAAGCTGCTCTGCAGTGGAGCGGCTCAGCTGGAATATTTGGCCCCAAAGTGCTCTTTCTGGAAGGGACATTGCCCATGTCTGGGCTGAGAAGGTGATCCTGTGCTGAGCTAAACTGGGGAGAAAACCAGGGAGCTGGAGTTGTGGAGCAGCACAAGTGCTCTGCCTTCCCTCTGGTGCCAAAACAGTCTCCGTGTTGCTATGAAAATGTCTTGTGGAAAACTTTCCACTTAGAACTGAAGTCTCATTTATGTCTGCCCAGGACCTGCTCTTGGACTGAATTTTATTTTCTAAGCAAATGAGACTTTCTGGTCCTTGAGGCGGTGGAAATAACTGCTCCACCAACTTGCAGCCCACCCGGCCTCGGGGCCTGGGAGCCAGTGGGGGGTTTGGCAGAGGAGATGGTTTGTTCAGCAGCAGCAGTGCAGGGCCTGAGTGGGGCAGTGGGCAGCACACATCTCTCAAGCTTAGTTTGTGAGCCTAAAACTTGGTTTTCAGGGGACCAGAGCTCCCCCAGCCTTCAGACTACTGCTGTGCTCCCACAGACCCCTCCCGTCGCCCCCAGACTGCAGACTACAAACTGAATATGAAATACTTAATAGGAGCCAAACTGCCTTGAAAAATGTGTGGATGCAGAATTAATTCGAAAAATCTGGCCTTTTGTGTATTTTCTTTTTGGAGTCTCTTAACCTGCTCTAAGTTCTTATATTATCTGCATTGTTACTCTGCTTGGCATGCTCTGCAGGCAGGAGAAGGGCTTATTAATGTGGGTTTTTACATAGACAAATGTGGTTGTGAAGTACTATTGACACATGGAAATGTTGGTGGATGTGTAGAGAAGGATCAGCTGCTTTGTGATAGCTCTGTGCCAGTTCCCTCGTTCGAATATAGTTACGAAACCCAGTTGTAGCAAAGCATGTTGTAAAAAAAAAAAAAGCATATTTCTGTGGCTTAAAAAGAAGAAAAATCAAACCCAAAGCCACACACACCCCTCCTTAGTAAAAGTTTTGCGCACATAGGAAACAAAGGCATCGGCATTTGCTTGTCAGAGCTAATAAAGTTTGCTTGGATCTTAATTTTTCTGCTTGATTTCACAAAGTAATTGAAACTTCCTTTTTGCTGCAAGCCCTTTTTTCCTCTTCTTTTCCCTCTTTTTTTAAAATATTCTTAAAAGAACATCTTTTGGTCAGTGAGTTGATGGAATTTTGCTCAGGAGGCAGGCACAGTTTGAGCGTACTTTGCAACTGGTCAGTCAAAGCTTATAGGACAAATTACTTGTGTCTGCAAGTCATTCCTCCAAGTTGAAAACCACCTAGACCAAATAAACCTTGAACTACAGGTTTTATAGGAGCTTTTGAGCATGTAAGTGAGGCTTTTCTAATCGCAGTGATCTGATAAAACCTTAAAAACCAGGGTTCCCATAAAGAAAATAGTTCCACTTGAGGTGATAAAAGCCACATCTGGTAAACTTTGCTTGCTACCTCCTGATGACCTGTGAAACAGCAAATAGTCCCCACTGCAGAGGAACAGTCGCCAAACTTACTGGTGCTATACCATTGTGGAGGGGATGCACCAAAAAAAAAGCTTTTTTGATTTGAAAGCAAAACCTCCAGCCTTTGAAGAAGGAGCCTCTTCTGGCTCATCCTCTAGCTCACATTTGATATTCCACAATTTGATATTCTTTGGTGCCTTTCTGCTTGCCACCCTGGCCGGCACGGCACAGGGGAGATTCAGAGGTTGGGATAAGGAGGGGCCTGCCTAATTGAAAGCAAACAAACAGCTAAGACAAAGAAAGAAACATTAAACAGCAAACCCAAAGCCACAAATAGAAAACAGACTTTCCAGATTGATTAGTTCAAATTTGTTTATTTGAAGTCCCAAAAGTTCGCATTGTCGCTCTTTTGAGGTGTCTCTCCAACTTGGCAATATGTTGACCATGTGTTTGCAGATCAGTTTTTCACAAGAAAGACCCTGGTTTTTGGTGTGTTGGTGTTGCCTTAAACTTTGAATTGAAAGGAGGGTTGCAAGCTCCAAAGACTAATTTGTAATTGTGACATTCAGGTGCTGCTTTTGAGGTAATTGCATCCTGTTAAACTTTTGTTTCATGGAGAATTTTCCTTGGCCTTGTACTTAGTGGTAAGATGTGCTGCTGATTTTCCAGTTTTTTTTCCCAGGTTTAGGAAGCAGGTTTAGAAAGACTGATGCTCTTACTGGCTTTGGAAATCAGTGGAGGCCTGAAAAAGTCTGGGTTTTGTTTTTCAGAGTGTTTTGGACAGAGAAGTGCTTCCTATCTTCAGTAACAGATCAACAGTGTAGCTGTAATATATATATATTTTATGGATTTGGCTTAAACACCCTCAAGTCCCCAGACAGAGGAATTACAGCTCCAGCTTATTAACTGTTGGCCATTAATGAGTCAGGTCTAAATGCCTTGATTGTGCCTGAGATTTCTAAGCTGAATCTTTGCATAACATTAGCATGGCAGGAATGCCTCCCAAGGACAAACACGGACTTCCCAGGCTTTCCCATGCCTCTCCAGGAAGGAATAAGTACATTTTGGGTTGTACTGATACCATCTCGTGCCTTGGTGCTATCAAAGGGGATGGAAGCTCCCCGCTGCTCTGGTAGCCTGGCTCTGATGTTCTTTCACATCCAGGCACATTGCTTATCTTTAACCAAGGCTTGGATAAACTTCCAAAATAAATGACTGTAGTAGTCCAATGCGGTCTGCTTTGGCGTAGGTTTTCTGGAGTGACTCAAACGTTATAAATATGAAAGTAGCTAGACTTCAAACGCCGCTTTTGGACCAGGTTTTCAGAGTCGCCTCCTAAAGCAGCAAAGGGGAACCTTTCCTTGAAGAAAAATCTTTGTTTTTTCTCCTATTTAAACCCCCTCCCTCCCCGCTTCTCTTTTCATCTGCACCCTTTGTTCACGTCTGCCTTCCTGATTAAGAACTAATCAGTGAAGATAGATTAGTCCGGGAGCGGTGCAGCCCTTGGGAGCCGCGCGGCTCCGGCGGGTCAGGAGCCGGGAGGCACCGCGGGGTCACCGGCACCGCGCGGAGGAGGCCGGAGGAGGCCGGAGGAGGCCGGCTGGGCCGCGCTCCAGTGCACGGAGGAATGCGGTAACAGGATTTAAAGGAAACGTACAGAACTAACGAGGATTAAGGCTAATTGTCCTGTGAGGGGCGGCAGGATGTGGCCGTGCGCGGGCAGCGACTCTGTTCTGCGAGGGGAAAAGTCTGGTAGTTAGGAGGGCTCAGGTAGGTTTTGGTTGGTTTAGTTGCTGCGTGCAGAAATGGAAAATAAGTGGACTGGAAATGAAAATAAAAAAGTTGAGTTCTCCCTTAAAGACTTCAAGGCTGTTGGAGCAAATATTTCTGCAGTTGGTGGGAAGCATCCTCCAAATGGCTGGTTCTGGCCGTGCCTCGCTGTTTTTGCTGGCTTTGCACAGCTGTTGCTCTGTGCAGGGAGCTGATGTCCCCTGAGTGTCCTCCTGGGGCTGGCAGGAGGCTCCTGCTGAAGGGCTCTGCCTCTGTGTGCCAACGGGTTTGTTTTGAATGCTGTTGGAGGGGTTTAGAGGACCCTGCCTCCCCTCATAGGTCAGGCTGGTTGTCAGGTCTTGCAGAAAGGCCACGGGTATCTCTGAGCTTGAATAAGGGGGGATTTAAGAAGCAAAAGCCCTCAGGCTTGGTCCTCAGTAAGCTGGAGTGTGTGAAATACTATCTGGAGCCAACCATCCATCATCAAGTGGTACTAGAGGGCAGCCAGACCAAAAAGTTATTCACATTGTATTTCTGTGCTTTGGGGAAGATCTGACCCTGCCTGAAAGAAAGTAAAGTTTGCATGTGTCCCAGCCAGAGGATGGAGAGATGATGCCCTTCAAGGCTGCGGGACCCTCTGGGCAAACTCCTGTTTATTTGCCTTATGTTAAGGGAGGGGATCAGAGTGGGGTCTGCTGGACAGGGGGCACCAGGGGCCTGTGATTCTCAGCAGGTAAGGATGGACAAGTTGCCCAAGCAAACTCATTCTTCCTTGGGCCTTGGGTTTTAGCTGTTCCTGGTTGAAGCAGTCCAAAGCTCAGTTTTCTGTACAGAAGTGCCTTTGGTGACATTGGGGTGTGCAGGGACAGTGGAGGTGCCTGATTGCCCAACTGTTAGATTACAGCTGGACTTAGCTACACCTGAACCCTTAAACCTTGTCATCTTTCTGTTTATACTTGCAGTTACCATGAGTCCTAAGTCCTGACTCCAGAAGCCCCAAGCAAGCAATACTCTTGCAAATGGACAAGATAGGTTTTCAAGATACGTTTTCCCTGCAAAGGGAAGAAAAAATACCTGTCTCTGGGATACACTGCTACCCTCAAAGCAGCCCTGCCACCTCCTCCTTGGCTGTCACACACACACTTGCTGCTTCAAGATATGCTTTCTTCCTGGCAGAAGCAGCAAACTTGAGTTTTTAGTTGATGCCTCTTATCAGAGCTCTCCTTTTTCACTGGGTGGTCAGTGTTCTCCGCTTGCTTTAAAGCTGTGCTGCTGCCGGCCTTGTGTTTATTTTACTGGGGAGAATACTCCTGTGGAGATGGTCGCGTGCCAGGAAGGAAGGGATGTAAAACAGCATCGAGGTCCTGCTAACAGTGGTGACACAGCCACGAGGGCAGCAGAGTTAGAATCCTATGCTCACATCCTGCAAATGATACAGAGCTGCTGGCACCCTCTGATCAGAGCAGGGCAATCCAGGCTGGCACATCTGGGGCTATACTTCCTCCAGTGCTCCTGAGTGTATGGTGTTACAACCATCCCAAACCCTTACTTCAACTACACACTTCCAGGAGAAGCACTCTGTGCAGCAGCCTCCCTACATCTATCACCAGACACAAAATAACATACCCCGTTTTCCCACTCCCATTCTAAGGGCTCATGCAACCAGAGTCAGCTTTCCTTTCTTCCCTCCTCAAAACATTAGTAACTGCTGGGATCTCACACCTAAAAAGCACCAGAAGGGTGAGCACACCCCATATTTCCCTAACTCAGGTCCTCACCATGAAGGTCAAAGGCCTGCACCACTCTCCATCCAGGCATGGGGCTCCAGCCCTTTCAGAGTCACAGAAGGTCGTGGTCCTGGATTCAACCATCGTGGATTCTCATCCACACCTGAACCTTTCTTCCCAACCACACAGAATTTTTTAAGCAAGAAGACATCTTCACCATGTAGTCTGCTCCCAAAGCTGACTGGTAGGGTTATGGAAGGACTACAGTTTATCACCATGTGCCAGCATGCAGCATATTTAACATCCCACCCAATTAGCAACCGTTCTATATAAATGGTTTATTTGCCGTATTAATGTTAAAGCCACTTGTTTCCCCTGCACTTCCACTTAGGTAATTAATCAATGTGCATTTCAGTTTTTTGCTGATTACTCTAATGGCACAAAAAAATTCCCCAGACTCACAGAGAAAGCTTATAATAGTGAAATGATTTTTTTTTTTTTTTGCAAACTTGTCAAGCAGTCAAAATACACTCTTTGATACCCAAACCAAAGCCCTTTCACCTACGCTTAACAACAGTGAACTATTTTCAGTTGAGCTTTACTGCATCTGTTAACTCAGCTGCTAATCCATCTTGCAGGCACGGGAATGGCAGTGCACACAATACCTCAGTGACATACCTCCCTTCAACACAACAAATAATCCTAATTATTTCCATAGCTCGTACCTACAGTTACTTAAAATATCGTATACAACCAAGGTCTGTCTGGCTTCTATTTTTCCATTTTGCTTTGTTGACAGCTTTGGGTTCCCAAATTTACTGCCAAGAGGGTCAGGGAGTGCAGAGAACAAGAGAGATTTATATCCATGTGTGTACATTAAGCCAAATGCACATTAAGAAACTTAATTTTCTACTGGAAAGAGCAACTTAGGACACAAAGAGGGCTCTTGCATCCACCCACCCAGGTCCAAATAACCACTGCAAAGCTCATCCTGGACCTGATGACAGAGCCAGTCCCTGAAGGACCAAGTCTGGGTAAATGCTGTCTGCTGAGGTCAACCAGAGTGATTTTGGAACATCCCTCCTGGGCAGGGATAGACGAGGAGAGCTGTTCCCACGCTCCTAACCCAGCTCTTCAGCCCCAAACAAAAGACAAAGATCTGTCTCTGCTCTCCACAGCAGCCCAGAGAAGCAGCATTGGTCAACTGAGATCCTCTCCTGCCCAGCTCTCAAATTGAGGTTGGGGCAATGGGAGAGGTTCAGGTGGAAGACCCCCAAGGACCAAACCCAAAACCTCTTTCCAGCACATCTGGGCTGGGGACTGCCCTTTGCAGGTGATGTCTAAGTAAGGAGGCTGCAGGATCTTGCCTTCAGTGAGGTTTAAAGAGTTCATTAGAAGCTAAAAGCCAGCTCACCTGAGGAAAAATACCATCACTGCTTCATTTCCACAGCACAGCCAACAATTTCCTACCCGACAGGGTGGCCCGAATACTGCAAGGTTTTACACCCTGGAAAAATATGCCATGATAGAGCCTGCTTTCATTCCAACAAACAGGATATTGAGTCAATTAGTGGCATACCAAACACTAACCAGACAGATGAAGATAATACATTTCTGCAAACATCAAAAGAGAGAGAAACCACACAAAGACCTGAATATACAAATAAGGCAAGGGGGAAAAAAGAATATTTAAATATTACATAATTAAATTTATTATTTAAGCAAATCTGAAAAGGAAATAACTCTGGCTAACTAGAGGATTCTCCCTGGCTCTAGCTAAGACAGAAACCTTCAATGAAAACCAAGAGTTGTTACTTAATTAAAAAAACAAAACCAAATAACCCTCCATGGTATCTCTGAGTGAGAACTTAGGAAATGCAAATTCTCTTTATTATCACTAAATTCTTTAGGCATGAAATAGTTCTCATAACATGTCTGCCTACACGTACTGAGTGGTGTTATATGAGGGACAAGGTATGCTGAAAATTATTGTTCTTTTTTTCTCACTTCTCTGGTGAGGATGCTGGATACAGATAATAGATCAACCCACCTCCAGGATGACTGAGCCCCTCTACCAGCTACCAAAGAACATGTAAAAAGCCCAATACCTGCAGTCAGTAACTCTTACCTTTACCTAAGGGTAAAAGTCGCAGGAAAAAGAAGTTGCATACAGCCAGCAGACTTCAAAATTCAGAGATTGGTCAGCAGATTTTACTGGGGTAATCCAGAAAACCTCACCAAGTATAATTTCATGCAATTAAAGGGGGCAAAAGGGGTGGCAGGGAAGAGAATCCATTTGGAACAGCAAATACACGAATTACTGAAGCTTTAGGCACAAGGAACAGCAAATAGAAGAGATCTGGCTGGGAGACAGTCACTTTCGTTGTGAGACTTCTCTTTTTTTTTTCCTCAAATCCCCCACTAAGAAGGCAAAACAAAGCCAAAAAACCTGCTTGTTTGTATTTATTTTTCCCCTAAAGCTTTCAGCTATTTCCAAAAAAGAAAAGCAGCCTCTGACCTAAACTGATTCCATCACAACCAATGTCATTTAAACTGGAATATTTTTCCTTCTAAACATTTTCTCCCTCTACTTTTGGCCCTTCTCCCTCTGCGTGCCCCAGACCAAGCACCTCCAGGGATGCTCACACCAGTGCTGGGTGGCACCACACGTTGGCAGATGGGAAAAAGCAGGAATATGCCACTGGCAACCACTTTTCCAGTAATTTTTTCCTTTTCAAACACAGCTGATTCCAGTGTCAATGCACAAAAACACATTTCAGAGCCACACAGTAGGCTCTTGTGGGATGTACCCAGGCTCACCTATTTGTGCCAGCAGACTGGTCATCCACTGGCAAGTCCCAGATCTGGCAGTGGATAACCCTGATGATTCTGGGGATCATCCTTTATGTGGAAAAATACCCCTGAAAGTTACAAAAGCAACTCGGAAGGATGTAAGCTATCCATGGTTTTGTGGAGGCACTGGGTAAGACAGAACTTCTCAGCCAAGTGCTGCACTACCACGGGAAGCCACTGTTCTCCCAACTGGTGGCTCTGGCACATTTCAAGGCAAGCAGCACTGTCCCAAGGTACTGGAACTGTGTGGCCAAACCCCCCTGAACATCCCCCTTTCCAATGTTATCAGCTATGCAGGGGCTCAACAAAAGTGAAGCCTTCCTGCTTGTACAAGCAAAACCACGACACAAAGCAGAGCTGCCATTTCCATGAGTTCCACAGCAGTAAGAGTACTAAAGGCATGCAAACTGGCAGCTGTGACCCAAGCAAAAATTTTTTAAAAAACCCCAAAACCTAAAGATGTTTTTAATTCCTCAAATAAGAAACAAAGCTCGTGGAATTCAGCCACAATTTCCTGTTTTCGACTTAAAATAAAATTCAAAAAAATATCCCAGGCTTTATACAAACAATAATATAATCTATAAATTGGAACACAAGAGACATGTTAATTAGCTTCCAAAGAGATTAATTCCCTATTGCAGGATCCAGAAATAGGCACTGCGGAACCTGCTGCAATTCTGAGACCAACTTTACACAGAAGAGAAGGGGAAAAAAGAAAACAAGAAAGGAACAAACAAACCCAAACAAAAACACAAGACCAACTGCAAACAACTATATTAAAGGGCAGTGTATGAATAAATACACAAATATCTGGGAAGCAGCAGAGCGATGTTTTCCACTTGTAAGGACATGCTCCTTCACCCAGCCTTGAGTAGTTTTGGGCAGGGAGAAGAGTAAGCTGGATGCAGGGGCTCAGCAAAGAGACAGGACCAGCCAGGGCCACCCAAAAGTCTAAAGTGGCATGGACAGGGGGACTGCTTTTACTTCCCTTGCTTTGATAGCAAAAGCCATGTGAGTTTCTTGTCCCACACAGCTGCCAATGGCAGGGATCTCTTCCCAACAGCACAGGCAGCCTGGATTTTGGAGCAGAGCACCAACTCCTCATCTTCTCCCTCCTGGTGATCTGCATGCCACCAGCCACCCACACCACAGCACCCACTGATTCCATGAATCCCACTGAGGGAGATAGCAAAAGTGAGCCCAAGCTCAGTGCCAAGGAGAAACACACAGCTTAGTGTAATTTCACCTGGGAATATTGAAATGCCAAGGAGAAACACACAGCTTAGTGTAATTTCACCTGAGAATATTGAAATGCCAAGACTGTGTGTTTTGGTCAGTTTTTGCTCTTCATTAGCAGGTATCTAGCAGCAGTGAGCAGTGGCTATGCTGTGGCTGTGCCGACATCCTGTAGGGATCACGGCAGCGCCGTTGAAGATGGACAAGAGTTCATGGTCCATTCCTGGAGGTGCTGAGCATCCCCAGATCATTATGCAGCCAGGAAAGCTGGGCATTTTTGGTATTTTGGGTAAATCAAAGGTGATTGGGTTGAGTGGACAGTTCAGTAGCTGTGTCTGTCTCGATGACTCCGCCGGAGTCAATCACAAGCTCATGCTTTTCTTTTTTCTTCTTGCCCCTTGCTAATGCGGGGCCGGAGCAGTGGAGCTGTGCTCAGGGCTGATGCTAGTGCTTCTTGTCATCTTTGTTGGGGGTTTTGTAAAGCCTTGGTAGCATGTCAATTATATATGATGGGTGGAAGCCTAATATTCTGTGATAATTAGAAGGCAAGTGTAGTGTGAAATTGGATTAGGGTCCGGCATTACAGACCGGGATTCCTTTGGTAGTTGGTCCAGAGGAAGTCATAAAACTCCTTTAAAGATGACACAGGCCCATGTGTGCTAGAGGGGAGGGGCAGAGCACAAGGCTGAAATGCTGGCCCAGCTCTCAGGTCCTCAGCAGTGTTTGCCTCCTGCTCCTCCACCACCCAACCTTACCCCAGCCTGATTTCTCACATGGGAGCAAAGTCCAGCAGTAACGTCTCAGACCATAAACCACTTCTGGCTTGTTTACTGAGCTCCAGTGAAGGGCTGGGCTGTGTGGGGAGCCTTTTAAAGAAATACCCACTCCTCACCTCCCAGTAAACAGCTCCTGAAGCTTTAGCTAGTTTTGCAGTTAGCTGTCCTTAAAGTTTGAACTTGATTGAGGTGAGGAGAAGCAAGCTGGGAAGGCATGCTAAACATCCAGAAACAGCATTTTGAAAAGGTCTTGGAAAATTGTTTGGTAAAGAGAAGTGCTTTTCAGTATTATGTAGCCCCTGAGTTTGCACTGCTCACTTACTCATTTGATGAAAACTTGTTTTTCAACACATTGCAAAATAGTTACTTGATTTGGAAGAAACTCTGTGTGCCTGGAGTCTGCTAAATGCAGTGTTTCTGTAATGGCTTAAATAATAAGTTTGCAAGATTATGTTTCTGAGTGCATTGGCTTGGATGTACAGATGGTAACATCGTGTACCATCACATTTGTCTTTAAACAACCACCTTCATTCCCCAGAGATGTGCTGTTAACCAGCCAAAGAGCAAGTATCTTCCATAATTTTTGGTCCTTTATTTCTCTCTCTGTGCTCATATGTATCGTAAAATAAGGAAAAGTCTTGCTGCAGCAGGCCATGAGAAAGATCTGCTGCAGATCTATGTCAGGCTGTGGTGATGGTGTGCATATGCAGTAGATATTTGGAGTCAATCTCTGCTACTTGAGCTCTTTTTGCCATGCAGCCCCTGATGTGATGATTGCACACCCTGCCAAACAATTCAATAAAAGGCCTAACTTGAAAGGAGGCTGTGGCAGAGTTATGTTTTTGCTGTGCTCACATGGTGATAAATTACAAAAGCTGCCGAGGTTTTCACACTCAACAGTAGATGAAGAGTTGCCTTGTAAGGGCATTATTTGATGAGTTTTAACTTGGGAAATAATTATTGCCGAATGTGTCCTTGACAGTGAACGCACACCGTGAGCGTTCTCTACATAATATAAACATTAGATCTCTGCTAAGTATGCCTAAATACACATATTTTTCACTCATTTTCCTTAGTGGAGTTCTCTGCCAGTTTGACAAAGGGCGTTGGCTTTGATCTTGGCTGCAGGTCGGTGTTTGTGTGTGCATAACTGGTCCGTGCTCACATGGAGCTCTCCAGCCTTCATCCCTTCCATTCCCCTGGTTGTAGCACCGTGGTGTTTGAAAGCTGTTTGATGATGTCTTGCATCAGGGTCTGTCTGTGTGGGATGAGTCCCGTGGATGGATCCTGAATGGATCAGCTCTGCTATCAGATTTAAAAAGCCAGATATGAGATTTCTCACACACTGTGCCAGTGTTGTTTGGATGTATTCTTGGGGATGTGGTTGTGCTAAGGACAAACCTCTGTGTGGGAAAACTGGGGCCCCCAGTGACTGTCCAGTGGCAGCTCCCACTGTGGCATAAGAAAACTGCAAGAAAAGCAGCCCACAGACCTAAACTTTCTGGTTTTTTTATGCTGGGTAGCAGAGTGCATCCTCCTATGATTAGCACTGAGTAGCCAGAGCTCTTCAGCTCCAGACAGAGCTAATTCTTGAACATGAGCCAAGACCACATAGTGCTGACATGACTGAGAAATATCTTCCATAATTAGATTGCTTGGTCATTCATTTTTGAATGTCTGAGTTACATTTTGGAGCATTATTTCTTAATGATCAACCAAATGGGATCTGTGCAAGCTTGATTTACTGTCAGTAGTGCTCTTGCTTGGCTTTGCACGTGTGTCCTGGGGAGGCACTGTCAAAAGTGGGACAAAGGGGATTAGAGGAAATGATTTTGCTTTGTAACATTAGGTTGGATGGTAACTGTAGTTCAGTAATGTTAATGGATTTGAAACAGATATCTGTATTTGTGAAATACTGGGCCTTTTTAAATAATAAATAAATTGGAGAAGTTGTTAAAACCACTGTATTAGGGATCACAGGGCATTTGTGGGCAATTTCAGAAGTGTCTGTGAAGTGTGATTAGGAAAAGAAATCCTGCTATCAGTAGGTCTGAATTAGCTTTGCTGCGATTCATGGTTTATGTTGTGTCAGAGTCCTTAGTCCTGTATTGGAATTGGAGCAGAGATTCAAGGTGAAATAAAGCAGTGATGTCTGGGCACTTTCTTATTTTGATGCTTGCTGGTAAGGTGGGCTCAGAGAAGAGTGCCCAGGCGTGTTCCAGGATGGATTTAGTGAGCAGGGTCTGAAAATCTGGGTGCACCCCTTCCTCTTTTTAAAATGACTTGTGAAGCTACCTGGAGCTGCCTCCCTTGGAGCCGTGTATTTGCTGCTGGAGATACTCCTCTGAGACAGAAGGAAGTAATCTGGGAAAAGATATATCTGTAAGGAGTCAGTGACATTCTTCTGTGTTTTCCAAAAGCTGTGCTTAAGCAGTGCTGCTTCCCGTAGCAGACTTTGAGCTTTCCGTAATTGAAGAGCAGTGGATGGTCTTGAGCAATAAATTAGCTGTGTCAGAATTATCTGCTGGTCAAGGTCTCTCTGTAATGCCACAGAAAACAAACAAGCCCTGTAGCCCAACAGGGAAATAGATTTTAGGAGAAGAAATTCTTAGGAACTGTATATATAGAGAGAGATAAAAATATTTGTGTTGCTTTTTAAGATGGCCCTGAAGTGTCTGTAAGAAGAGACACTAACCTTTCTGGGCTAGGAAGTTATGCACAGTGATACAAAGTGATACCTGGGCAAAAGACATTGTTGAGAAATCTTGCACAAGGCAGACAGAGCAACAGCCTGTTGTGTTAACCATGGGCAGGCTTTGAACTGTCCAAAACTTGTTTTTGTTTCTCTAAACCCAGTTTTGATGCTCTAGCAGGTAGGATGGATGGCTCTTCCTTAAATGTATGGTGCGCTGCCTGTCAGGAACATTTCCTAACAGGAAGATGTTATTTTCTGCATGGGGGCTGACAAGTCCTTTGCAGCTCTGACAGTGAGTGTCTGAACCTCCACGGTGGTTGGAGGTCCTTGGTGACTTCCAGGGTGGGAGCAGGCAGGGAAGAGCTTTCCCTTCTCCATCTGTTTCCTCAGAATGAAGGATAAGGTCTGGCAGCAGGGTGTGAAATGGGAGAGAAGGCAGCAGCTTACATGTTGGCTGTGTCTTTTAAAATACCATCTTACTTGGAAACATGAGTTTCTCATCCTGACTGCTTGTTTTGATCATATCTTCTGTGTTGACAAAGATTTGCACAATCTACCCAAATTTGAACCATTTAGGCATCAGCCCACCTGCTTTGTGTTGGTGCTGTGTTGTGGGGCCTGTCAGAGGGCTGGAGCTGAGGAGTGCTGTGCCAAGGGTTTCTCTTGGCCCACAAAGCTTGACAATGGTGTTTTATGGGTGGTGCTGGAAGGGGACAGCTTCATCCCACAGTGCTGCAAGGCATTGAAAAGCAAATTATATGCATCCAGATCCTATGTCCAGATTGTCTGAGAGATTTTGAAATGGACTCTTGCAGATACTGAAACACTTGGTGATGATCCCTCTGACCAAGTCAGTGAGATGAGTGATGACCAGATGACTCTCAGGAAAGAATTATCTTAAGGAAAAAATATCTGTTTGAAGTCTCCAAAAACAAACCCCCTGTTTCCTCCAGGATGATGACAGAAAACTGCAGAATTAGGAGCTGGGAACTATGAAATGTTTTCATGAGCCATTGCATAAAGCAAGTATAATTTAGTGTCAGTGACAGAACTGTGCTTCTGAGAGAGACTGCTTCTCCTCTGATAATTGGACTGGGGAGGGGTGAAGAAAAAACCACTTATTTGGACAAAAAGGGCCATTGCCACTGATGTTGTATATTAACTGAATGAACTGGAAGTATTTAAAATACTCAACAAAAACTTCATGCAAGTTACCATATACAATATGTCTATATACAGGTCAATTTTCTGGTTCTTCAAATTATACTGTACAGAATGAGTATCTGTTTATTAACTGAATAAGTAAGAAGACACTTTTTAATGTTCTAACAGAAAGACAAGGTTTTTACAAGTGTTGCTATAAAATTACTCTTAAGTAATCAGGTTTTTATGTACTTGGCCCAGTGCTCGCAGCAGGGGGATCTCCTTGCAAGTAAATGGTGCTGCAAATCTTCACACACCCTGCCTCATGAGACCTCTTTTCTCTGGCATAGACAGTCCTTTTAACTTGGGATATTTTCTTCTCTGCTTTTCAGGTGACCACTTGAAAGTCTGTTCACAAGGCTACACATGCTGCTCTCAAGAAATGGAGGAGAAGTACAGTCAGCAGAGTAAACACGACTTCAGAAACGCTGTCGTAGAGCTTAGCAATCACCTACAAAACATGTTTAGTTCCCGATACAAGAAGTTTGATGGTAAGTGCAGAGACCTTGAACTTGCTCTCCTTGGGATAAAAATGTGAAAAATCCCCATCCTGTTGTTTCTGTGCAGTTTTTCTGCTCTGTCTCCCCCTTTGCTGGGAAAGTTCATGACTCGGCTCAGAGGGCAGAGCATGCCTTGTTTTGCAATCCTGTGAGAGAGAAGTATTTGCTGATTATGGCTGCTTGTTTTCCAAAGAGAGAGATCTTTCTTTCTGATTAATCTTTTGAAAAGCCATTTTGCCCTAATGTAAGATTGCAGTTGGTTTTGTTGGTACATCCCCACAGCGCGCGTTATTGTAACGTGCACGTCTTGCAGCCCCAATCCACAACAATGCCCATCTTTCCCAGCACTTGGTGAGCCCACAGGATTTGTATCCATCTCACTTTTAGCCTTTGGGGCTAAGCAGAGCAGCAGATAAACACGGTGGTTTTGTGTGGAGGCCGAGGGTTCAAGTGTGATGCAGGGTCAGAGCCATAATGAACAAGTCTCGGCTGAGTTCCCATCGCTGGAGTGATGCTAACTGCTGACAGATAAGCAAATGACTGGTCTGGGTATTGCCCTTGGGTCCACATGTGTCCTGTCAGACTGGCTCTCCATAGGGCATGCCTGGCTCGTGGGAGCTGCAGGAAGGAGCTCCCTTTGGAGGTAGCTGGCACACAGCCAGCATTGCCCACCTTGTAGCCAGGTGCTTTTCCTTTGAGAGCACCTCTGCAAACAGCTGAAGTCAATGCCTAGACACTGGGCACAGCACCTGGCTGAAGTCCCAGGGCATTTCTTGGTTTGCTCCTGAGCTCTTGGTTGGTTCCTGTGGGGCTTTGTGCCCAGGTGCCTCAGTGCTCCTGTAAAGGAGCCCTCTCCTACACTGCAGCCCCCCATTGCCTGGACACCTGGGGAGGGGGAGCAGGATGTCAGGCTGCTGCTTGGGTTGTCCTTGTTGGCTGGGGGAGTGAGATGACAGCCAGCTGCCTATGGAAGTATCTGACAACTCAAGTGGACTGGGTTGCTCACATAGTTCTGCTTGTACATCACCATCACACTCTGTGGTCCTCTGAAGGACAGTTCCCCCATGCAGCTCCTCTGGACATTTGCTCCCTTGTTTGGTCATTGGTTCAACATGAGTTTTTTATGAATATCCCAGAACCTATGCCTTGAACCTCCCACCAACCTCCTCTGCACTACTACAGCAGGTAACTGCCTCTTCCTTTCAAAAGGGATTGGCACTAGGGCGAGAGAAAAAAATCCCTGGGTATGAAATTGCAGTGAGTCAAAGTAGAATTATGCAATCATCTTGATAGCATCTAAATCTGCTGGCTAAATATTTCCCTCTTAACCTCTGTTGTCTCTACCTGCTGGTACACCAAAGGGGTGATAGAGGGAGAACCAAAGTGTCTAGACTTGCAAGCTTATTAAATGCAGAACAAGACACTTAATGAAATCCAGCCCATAGATAAGCCCGTTCAAAGAGACCAGAGGAGCAGCATCTGCTTCACCTTAAATGAACGAGGAGGCTTTTTGAAATGCTGCATTGGAAACAAAGAGCATGCACGGGTCGCTGCATTAGCATCCCTGACATGGAGCAGACATCCTGTGAGGTGCATCTGCCCCTTTGTGGGGGAAGGGATGGCTGCAGGGCCTGTGTGAGGGCAGGGGGACATTAAGCCAAGCTGAGATGGATGCCTGTCAAAGCACAAGGCTTCAAAATAGGTGAGCTTTGAAAGAGAGCCTGCACAAGCTGTTCTGTCTGTGCTCTGTGGTTCTCCTGTCAGCCCCTCAGAGCATATTCTGTGCTGGTCTCACTGTCACTTTAGCCTGGGAAGTCCTTGACTGGCAAGTCTGGAAGGGGATGGTGTTGTTCAGCTGTTCCTGAAAGCTGAGTTTAGTGTGCCTGGCCTGTCCCTCAAGGGTGTGTCTCTGCCTCATCTGAAACTGATGAAGGAGAATTAGCAACCTCCTCAGCCTGTCCCAAAGCCTAATGACTCTGTCTTTGAGTGCTAATATCAGAACTAAATCTTCATTTGCTGCAGACAAAGCTGATTTAAGGATTTTTTTAATCTTACCTGGGGTGGAAGTAGAGATGAACTGATTACCACCCTCCATCATTTACCTCTTGGGAGGCTTTTAATCATGACTGCCTCTTTCCTTCTAGCCCAGTCACCTGGAGGCTGAAGGCACACCTTCCTGCTGGTTGCTAGAGCAGGTTGAGGAGTCTCCTCACTGAGGTCCTCAGGCTCTTCTGTAAGAATGTTGGAGTTCCATGCCCTAGACTGCTGTAAAAATGTTGGAGTTCCATGCCCTTGACTGCTGTGTTTTGTTTGTTTAAGAGCCTGCTGTTGAATGTTTGGCTGCTTGTGGGATGGCATTTCCTTCCTTTGGTGTTGGTGCTTGGTCATCAGATCAGCTGTGGTCAGTTGTGTCTTGCACATTTGAGTTCCTCTTGCCCAGCATGATTCATCTCACACTTTTTGATCTAATGTACCCAACTACAGGAAGGAGAGGCAATTGAGACATGTGTATTTGTCCTGATCCTTATGGATGAGACTGGAAAAGGACACAATCCCTTCCAGAGCTGCTCTTCTGCATGGACTCAAGCTCTGATTTTACTATTTGCAGCTCTTCAGGGCTTCTTTATCACTTGTAGCTAAATCCATTCAAATGGAAATAAAACTGGCAAAAATGAGCTGTACACCTTCCTTAGTTTAACATGAAATCCTCTGTGCTACAGCTGAGCAGAGTGACTGAGTAGGCAGGATGAGTTATTACAGAGACCAAATTCACTTCACGTGGAGTGGACACTTCTCTTGCGGGGTGAAACATCCCCGGGCTGCGATCGGCCATTCCATGGTGCAGCCCTAACACTCCTGTCCTCCAGCCCTTTGGAAATCTTTGTTGTGGGTTCTCTGGCTGCTAATCTCCCAGCCTTGCCATTCAGGTCTGGGAGGAGAGGCAAACCTGTCCTGCCTCCGTTATGTGCTTGACCTTTGCAGCAGTTGCTGCTGCAGAAGGACAGTCCAAGGGGCGGCACATCCTTTGGATGGAGGCTGGGATGCCCTGTGGCTTCTGGAGCATTTGCATCAGCTGTTGCTGGAGCACTGTGTGCTGTTGGAACTGTTGCCAGAATTGCTCTGATCTGACACCAAAGCCGTACAGAAATGGATTATCTCCTTTTAATCAGGAGCAAGGAACAATCTGCTGATTATCCATCCCCAAAGGGCTGACCAGGAGTCGTTTCAGCTCCCAGTGCATAATGTGACAGCATCATGTCCTCCTGTGCATATTTGGTTTGCAGGCACTGGGAGAACTTGTGAGCTCAGGAGTCCCATATCTTACATATCCTGTCTAAATATTTGCTTACAGTACAGGTATGTATGCCCCTGGAGGTTCTCTCCTGTTGTAATTTAAACCACTAGCCTGATGCTAGCATTGCAGTAAGAGATGTATTTTCAGCAGCAAGGGAAATGCTTTTTTGTTAAAATAAAAGATACTTTGTGGGTTGTTGGATTCACCATTGCTAAATGATTGTAGAGGTGAAGATTGCTGATCTCAGATATGTTTATGGGCTTCGCTGAGAAATCAGTGGATAAAATTTTCTGGCCATGTAAGTGTCTCCCTCCATGACAATGACATTCATGGGAAAGCTGTAATTGGCTGTGGTGACATCTCATGCCATAGAAGCAGCTATAGCAGTCAGGGATTTAAATACCCCCTCCCTTTTTTAAAATAAAATCCCTTGTGCCTTGTCTTATCTTCACAACTGAGTGCCCTCCCCTTCACTCTCTTGGGGATTAATAACATTATTAGAATTAATGGTGATATTAAGACTGCAGAAATGCTCAGTTCCATGCATTAAATTTGAACTTTCACCTCTTTTGCCCTTTGAGGCTGAAGTTTTCCACGCCAGGGTCTGTGCTAGCCAACAGTGCTTTGGGGAAACTGCTCAGCTGTTTTGAGGAATTGGAGCCAGGACAGGACATAGCCCATAACTCTTCTGCAGTGTTTCCGCTGTTCCGTTGCTGCCTAGATAAGATGTTCTTACTTTTCACTTTTTAAAGACACATCCTGAGTCTCTTGGAAGATGTAACTGTTGTGCCAGCCCTTTTCTGGGGGAAAAAAGAGAGGGGCTGCTGAGTCCCACAAGCTCCTTGTTTCTCCTGCCCCTGTATTTCAAAAGCACTTTTGCTGTTGCAATTAAACCAAAATGTGTCCCTTTCTTTTGTGCACTCCAGACTTAGGCAAGGCAGCAAACTTCTGCCACCCTCATTGTACAGGAGGGAAGGGTGTGAGGTGGTCTGTCTCTGGGCTGGGCTGGCAGTAGGTTTGGTGTTCCCAATGCCCAAACAACAGAAGGAGTTGTATCAAATGGTACAGCCCACGCCAGCATCTGGGAAGCGATTAAATGCCAAGAGTTCCATTTCTGATCCATTCTCTCTGGATTTTCCATTAGCATTTAAGATAAAACAAATACAGAAGTGTAAAAGGAAACCCTTTGGGGACAATAAGTGGAAAGAAATCAAATCCAAGAAGAAAGAGCTGGCCAGGGGTCCCCACGTCCATGGTGCACACAACCCCTCTGCTGTACAGAGAGCGGGCAGAGGGATTCCTGTTTGTGGGCTCCATGTTTGTATTGGGCAGGGTAGCTACAGGTACAAAGTGTGATCATGGTGAGTATCTTTGAAGCATCCCAGGGTGCCTTTGTCCAAATGTGAGCCCTGTGTTACTCCTGGGTGCATGAATTTCTTCCAGTAACTGGTATGTGGCTGAATCCAAGAGACTGGTCAGGAGAACATTGGCCAAATAGCTTCCAAACTCTGCTGAAAATGGAGGAAAAAGCCTGTAATTAATTTCTGAATTTAGTTTTTGTTGTTCAGATAACCCTTTGCTTCCAGCTGCTATCTCCAGGTACGAGTCACCAGGGAGATGTGCTGGTGCAGTGGGATGCATAGCTGGGATGTATTAGTAACTGGGAAGGACACAGAAGGGACAAGAGAAAGCTTTTGGTGGTCTCCTTTCTGCTGCTTCAGGCAGTGTGGAGGCAAACAGTGAAAGATGAGCCCCACAGGTGCCCAGCCTGCTGCTCCTATAGTTAGAATTTGGCAGCCCATCGGGGTGCTCTGCCTTACCAAAATAACTGCCCTTTGGGGACCTTCATCTCACATTAACTCTTTTACTGGAAACTGCCTGTGAGAGCAGAGACCTGGGCCCTTGTCCTGATCCATGTCTGTGGCACCCAGGACCATGGGGTCAATGCTGGCTGCCAGCAGGTTCGTATCTGCAGGAGGCAGCTCCAGGTGTGTTGGCACAGCTGGAGCACTGAGTAGAGACCTGGTGGACCTCTGCTGTGCCAGAGCTGCATGGAGTTTGAGCTTCTGAATAAATCTGTGTGGTGGGAAGAACTCTCCCCTTGCCACCCATCTTCAGGCCAGTGCACTGATGACCATGGCATCGTTAAGGCACAAATAATAGGGTGGTTTGGTCTTTGCACCCACTCACATTGAGGTGAAGGTGCAGCCTTGTTCTGCCCTCTCCAGAAATGAATGGCCCCAAACCTCACACCAACCAGGGCAGAAAATGTTGGGAAGATTTATCTCAAAGGAGCTGTTGTGGAGAGGCATTCCTTTGGACTCAGTTTCAGATTGATGCTTGCCAAGGATAGGGAGGGAATGACTGAGGAGAAGCTGGAGGGAGCAAACACCAACACACTTCCTTTAGAAAATCCCACTTGTGGGCTTTTTGTTTGTGCTTTCCCACTCAATGCAACAGCAATGAAACAAATTGTCTGCTGTCTGTGCCTTGGAAGTTTGT
Source organism: Urocynchramus pylzowi (assembly GCA_013397555.1). Taxonomy (NCBI): domain Eukaryota; kingdom Metazoa; phylum Chordata; class Aves; order Passeriformes; family Fringillidae; genus Urocynchramus; species Urocynchramus pylzowi. The sequence continues at coordinate 368,717 of VZRH01014905.1, read as the reverse complement.
TTATTCTTTGTTTTTGTTCAACTGGCTCTTCTCCATCCAGAGGTTTTTAAGGAGATACATACACCACCATGATTTTTAGTCTTGTTCATTGAGAAGGGTGGTGCTTGTCTGACACTGGTGAGAACCAGACCTCTCTTTTGGGAGGCTTGGAAAGATTCTAAGGTCAAGTTCAAGTTACCACAGAAGCAGGAAATCTCATGGGGCGAGGTAAAGGGGGTTCCTGCCCTGTTGGTTAGGAGAGGAAAAAAATATACTAGATCTTGAAACTAAGCAAAGATTTCAGCAGGGGGCAAAAGGATATAGTATATGGGCTTGGGGGGGATCAAACACTCTTATATGATCTCAGGTCAAAGCAGTTCTGCTCTTAAGGTCACAGGTAAACTGCTCTTATCCTTTTGGCTTTCTTTCCCAAAAGCAAAGATGCAGGCAACAGGCTGCAGGAAACGTGCCTGGTGCTCTCTGGTTACTAATTGCTGTCAACCAGTCAATGAGCTATTGTTTGTCTGTTTAAGATTAACTCTCTCTTCCTCCTTCCTGCACAAAGGAGCCACCAAGCCTATGTGCATAGTCCTGGTAGCTGCTGCCCTGGATGCCCCTTTTGGTGGTGGTGGTTCAGTTTGGGGGTGTGATAACTCACTGGTGCAGGGCTGGAGCTATTTTATTAGTGTTTAATGTACTGTAATGTCTTAGTGTCCAGCCACTCAGATGCTGGCTGAACAAATAAGAGGCAGCCCCAGCTGGAAGAGCTCTCTGTGCAAGTGTAATGAGATGAGGGTAACTGAGGTAATGGGAGCAAGAAAGACATCCCCACTGTTCAGTAGTGCAGGCCCTCCTCACACTCTGACAGCAGAAGGAAGGGAGGCTTGGGAAAGCATGTACCTGTGAAATACCTTAGTGAGTGCCCCAGAAAGTTCCTTTGCGTTGGGAGGATGTGGGAGGCAGTCTGAAGGAGCTCACTTGCAGGTGAAGTTTGGGCTGGGAACTTGGTGTATTGGTACCAAATGGATGTGGGGCAAAGGCTGAAGTACCTGAGAAATCACAGGTGTGTCTGAAGAGATTGAGGAATGGGTGCAGTGAAAATAAGGCATGGGAGGAGTAGAGGGAGGAGCAAATAATGGAGGAAGAAGAAACAGCTGCAGAGAGGTACCTTGAGGAAGAGTTGTTGCAAGGAGGGGGATAGAAGTGCTAGGAATGATGGACCTGCTGTTTGGGAAGGAGGCAACATGGAAGCAGGGGGAGAAGGCAAGGCTCAGCATAGCTGACTAAAAATGGGATGTGTGAGCAGTGACAGTCCCTGAAACCAGCAATGAGGAGGCTACAAGTCTGGGCTCATCCTGCTGCATGGGATGTGGCAGCACAGGATGGACTAAAAAGGGGCCCAAGGGCATTTCTTGCTGTTTTCCTAGTTCCTGGGATGACTGGTATGTACAGCATGATGTGATGTGCTGCTGTTTGTTTCTTGGATCATAGACAGCAATCTCCACGTTGTCCTTCTCCTTCAGTGCTCCTTAATCTCTAACAAGCTCAGTGTCAGTGTGATGGTGCTACCCAGTGCTATGTGTTGTCTTCTGCCCTGCTCTTCTGGACTCTGCTAGCTCCACAGTGCTCCAGAAACCAGAACTTCTAGAAATCTTGTTTTTTGGTGGTTTTGGTTTTTCTTAACCTATGAGACTGTGACCTAGTTGTTTATGTTGTCTTGACTTTCACTAATCAAGCAAAGTTTAGGGAGATGTTGTTCCTCCCAGCTCTGCAACATTCACATATTGTGGCTGTTGCTGTGACACTGGCAAGATTTAAGCCTGTACTTCTTCAAGCCCTGTGAAAGAGTTCTTCCCATGTCAATAAGTGCTAACACATGTTTGAAAACAGGACAGATAAACAGCTTGTAGATCTGCCCTGCCCTTCTGAGTTCATATTCAATAAATGTGTTAACACTATGTGTTCATCGGTTTCTCAACACTTCCGGAAAAAGGTTGTTAAGCTAGGATTTGTTTTTCCCTGGTGGAAATTACAAATGCTATATATGCAATAAAGGAAGTGAAGCCATATTAAAAATAATGAAGCACATTCAGAAAAAAATAATTGCTTTTCTCCCTTTGGACTAGGTGGCATGGCTGTGGATGGCTTCAGCCTCCAGGTGAAGAGAGCTGTGAAACGTTTGTCTCTTTTCTCCCAAATTCCATTTATCTGTCTGGACTGAATTTTGCTTTACACAGTAGGAGCAGCTGCAGGGTGGAGTTTGCATCTGCACCTCTAGAAAACTCAGGACAGAGCCAGCCCATCCACAGCACAGCCTGTGGGGCTGTGGCTTGGGCAGGAGCATTTGTCTGGGAATCTATCTTGCTGTTGTGGACATTTCATGAGTAAACCTTTTAAGAAAAATCTAATTAATCTCTAGTGTTCTCCTGTAAACACTAGAAAGCATAATTGTCTATACAGACAAGCAAATTAAAGGTTTTGGTAAGACAAACGGTCCTTAATTAATCATAATCTGGATAATATATTAAGAGTATACTCAAAATGCTGGGTGGCAAATTATCTGAAACTAATTAATTGTGCCTATAAAAATTCAGCATGTTCTATATATGTGCTTGAACCTGGTTTTATTTGTTCTTTAAGATGGTTGAGTAGTTGCACGTCTACCTGGGATCTGTTTGTGTAGTTGATTTGCAAACCTCAAACAGAATAAGGCCAATTGAAAACTCAGCTCTTAACTAAGGAAACCTGGTGCATGGGGAAATGCAGCATGTCTGGTGGCTTTTGGGAGCAGAAGGGTGTGTGGCAGCCCTGGTGTCCTTTTGGAAGGGCACCAGCACGCCTGAACGTGGCCAACAGGTGGGTGTCTGTAGCAAGCACAGTGGCTCAACAGCCTTGCTGAACTCTTAGATAAGACTTGACCATTTTTTGCACTGCAGTTGAGGTTTCCTTTGTTCTATAAAACATGGGGGTTTTAGGTGCTGAGCCCTGGGTCACTGGTGATTTGATTCTTTGCAGTGGCTACAAGAGCAGTAAGTATGATGCTGTGGAGTACTGTGCCTCTCTGTGTGAAAGTATTTCCTGAAATAAATGTGTTTTGCTTCTGAAAAGAAAGAAATTGAAAGCACAGCTTTGCACTCCTGCAGTGGTCAGCTCTGGATTCAGCCCTGAGGACTCTGCCTGGGGCAGGGCTGGGAAGGCTGAGGACGCCAGTGCTGGGGTCCTGACACAGGGCAGCTGGTGGCAGGAGGCAGCTCAGACCAGGCAGTTTTTTCTGCTTTTTCCTTGCATGTATGGAGGTGCCAAACCTGTCTGTGGGTGAAGGGGAATGTGTCCCTTTGATGTGTTCATCTCATTTCCAGGAGCTGCCTTTGATTTAGATAGGACTGTGCCCTACAGCACTGGGCTCTCCTCAGCAAAAGCCCTCTTGTATGAAAATCCCACTCTTGAAATATCTGAAAATGTTAGCACAAGGAATAGGAAAACACTACATCCCTCCTTACTTTAAAAAAAACCCAAACCAACCAAACAAAAATGAATATTTTCAGGTGACACCTATGAATCCAAGATCAAAAATATATTGGGTCTGAAAGTCAAAAGAAGTAGATGTGTTGTCTGTAGGTGGGATTTATTCTGTCTCACAGTGGGTGGAGTGTGTTTCTTCAATTAGCTCATGTATCTGCAATTTGGAAGAAAGATTGTTTTGAGTTATTCTGGCAGTGGAATCTGAAGTCATGTGGAAGCACCTTGGGGAGATGCAGTGCTCTCCTGCACTGGGTCACTGGCAGGGCTGGTCTGCCCTCAAGCTGCAAAGAGGTAATACATCTTATTATCTGTAAAAAAGGAAATTGCCAAGTAACTATGGTTATGTTTCTCAATGTGCTCTTTTAGAAGGATTTGTTCAAAAGCAGAGACTTTTTTCCTCAAGATTTTTGTTGCAGAGGTGGCACATATGTCACATCCTGACTTTCTTACCATTTCCTGACATCTCTAGGCTTTTACCAAGTGGTGGGCATCGAAATTCTACCCTGAAATTAAAAAAAACATTAAAAGAATAAACAGAGCCCAGAGTTGTAGATTGCCTGACTGCAGATTACTGCCTTTTCTGCCTCTTAAAGTTAATTGTATTGGAAATGTCATCTTCCTTTGAGAATCATAGCCCCATAGCCTGCATAGGATTCATTCTGCAATGCAGACAAATTTTTAAATTGCTTCTTGACATTAAGAAAGGTTTTGTGGCTCTGGTCCCACAGTGCTGGTTCCCTCAGCCTGGAGCTTGTCCTCCTGAGCATCACCTTGAGTGAGAAGGTGACTTTGCATCAGCAGGACTTGGCTGAGGTGTGTTGAAGCAGCACAGCGTGGCCTTGCTCCTTGGTCAGGTTGGACCAGAGCTGGCTGTGCCCTGTTATCCCAAAGCCTTGTCTGTGGTCCAGCCTCTCTGTGTAAGCCAGCCCTCTCTGCAGGCTCTGCTCTTAGCCAGGAGAACCTGGGAGACCTTGGAGCCACGTGCTGCTCTTGCAGGTCAGTTTGTGAAACCCTTCCCAACCGTGTGTGTGCCTGTTTGTCGACAAGAGGGGCCAGCCCTTGTCCAGGGAGTTTAAACAAGATAACTGGAGGGAAGAGTGAGCCTGCCATCCCTCCAGATAGCAGTGTCTGAGAGAGCACTGGCAAAGTACGATTTGTAGTCTGTGAAAAATGTTTGCATTTGACAGCTTTTCACAGGAAGCCTGTCAGAGTGATAATTTAATGAGTACAGATTGCTTGCAACACAGCTGTAAAACGTGCTTTTACAGTGCTGTAAAATAAGCAACCGAGGCCTTTGTGTGTTTGCTTTGTTTGAGAACAAGTCAACTTCTAATACAAATGAAAGGTGGTCATTTATTTTACCCAGCAAACAGTCAAGACGTAAGAGAGGAACCTGCCATTTTTCTTCTTGTGGTGGCAAGGTTAATGCTGGGTTATGTTGGTGTTTGCTAATCAGCTCATTTCTGTGAAGGGGAGAATTAGTATCTAATTAGATATAGCGAGTTACTAGTCAGATTAGCATTTAACTCATAAAAAGGACTTTCAGGCTTTTTTCTTTTCCTTGCAGGCATCTATGCCTGTAGTTTGCACAGAGGCAAGATTAATGTTCCTTGTGGCGCCCAAGCTGATTTCTTGATGTGGAGATAGAAACTGAGGATGCAGACTTACACTGTGCCAATAGCTACACTAAAATGCATTTCTAGATATAATTTAATTGCTGCTGCTGACCAGGTTAAGAGTGCTGTGCATTGCATGGAGGAAAATGCCACGCACATCCCACTGCTGAGTCCATCCCTGCTTGCTGCTGTTGAGTGGCTCTTCATCCCCAATGCCATGCTTGACATCACCCCTCCTCACCATCCAACCCCACCTCCATCCCAGGAGCCTCGAGGTGCCAGCAGTGGCACCCAGTGGCCAAGCCACAGGCACTGGTCACCAGGGCATCCTGTCTGGCATGTTCAGGGTTACAGGCATGTGCTGGCAGGGGTGGATGCTGACTCCAGGCTGCAGACACAGCCTCTTCTGCCCTCCTGCCCTTCTTCTTTGGGAAGTGGCACTTAAGAATGGGGAGTTTTCTGTCCATGAAAATGGTGGTTGAAACTTGAACCAGAGACAACAGCGCTGTGCATGCATGCTGCCTCCTTCAGCAGTGTTGCATTGGGCTTTTGGAAGTGCCTGGTTGTGGTGGGAAGTTTTAATTCCCTTTATTTACCTTCCTCTTGGGCAAGGAAAAGCTGCTGGCTGGAAGGCTGCAGGTGTGCAGGTATTTGCTGCTAATTAGATTGCAGGATTTTCTTTGTGATAATTAATGAACATACCTGGTTCTAGCCCACATGAAAAATTGCTAAGAGATGAAGAGCTCTAAAGCCTGGATACAGTTTATTCAACTTCCACTTTGGAGTGTAACCAATAAAATTAGTTTGGTCAGGAAAATACAATGGTTATGGTAATATGGATGTATTACTTAAGATAACTTTCTTGGCTTAAAACGTTGCTTTGGGTTCTTTAGATTGATGATTGGAGCTATCTGGTAGATTTGCCATCAGTATAATTTAAAAAACCTAATTATTTTTGAAGAGTTTGATGATGCATCTAGCAAACTTGTGCCTGGTACAGAAGTATTTAAATAAACAACTTATTTGGTGATACTAAAAGGTCTGAGCAAAGGAAGGAAGTGAGCCTTCAAAATGATTAAGTGAATTAGAAATTAATATACACCAAGCTAATCTCTATAGTATAAACTCAACAGAAAAAAATCTTCCTGGAGAGGAAATGCCAGTCATGGGAACGAAAGTGGAGGTTCCTGCTGATATTGGACAGAGGACGTGTTGGGTGTTTGAAATCAATCTCCTCTTCCCTGGATCATTTCTCTTGTGCTCCTAAGAGGCTGCATTATATACAGCCATGTCAGGCATTGAACCCCATGACTTTGTTCATCAGGAACTCATGGAATGTTTCAGTTTTTCCAGAAAATGTTTTCTGTGTTAGGCTTTGTTTGTACTGGAGCACTTTGAAGACGAAAATCTGAACTTCAGCATACTTTTAATGTCTTTTAACAAGGTTTAAATTCACCCCGGGCCAAAATTTTTCCCCCCCCCCCCTCTTATAACAACTTCTAGCTCTAAGCATTGCTCCTTTGAGGATTTAGAAAACCACAGAGGCATGTTTTATTAAAAAATATTTATTGAATATGAGTCACAGAAAAGCAGAGGTCAGAATCCTCAATTGCTGGTGGCATGCATAAAATAATCTGGTTCCTCCCCCGGCTGCGCCCGCTCCCCGGGGTGCTGGTGCTCCCCGTGGGGCTGGAGCAAACAGGCATGGGAGGCTTTGTCCCTGTGGCACCTGCCTTGCTCTCCGTAGAGCAGGGAGGTTTTTTCCCAAAATGGCCCAAGTGCTTTTGGCCTACTGGACCCCTCCCCTATTTTTTTTTTTTTTATTTTATCTCATCTATGCCAAATCTCCAAGGCAAAGGCTTTGTGGCAGGGTAGTTTGCGCTTAGACCCACGTGTCAAGATTGTGGTGATGTGTTCTTGGAGGACATGTTCTTTAAAATGCTTCTGCAGTGGTATCATCATCGGGTCAACTTGTTATCAGTGTTGGAGACACATGTGACACAGCCAAGACATGGCAGCAGCCACTCTGGACTGTCCTGTGCTCCTAGAGAGTGAACCAAAGTGGGGATTTGCTTTTAGAAAATGATAAACCCTATCTGTCCTTTTTCATTTGAAAAATCTCTTGGTATTGTGCCAAGTATTAGCCCTTAGATTTTAAGCAAATTCTGGTATATTTGTGGAGGTTTTCTCACTGCCACAAATATCTGAAGCCCCTTCTGTGATCAGGACCAATTGGGTAAGTGGTCAGGCCTTGGCCTGAGAGATGAACTTGCAGAATGGGAGATGGAACCTGCAGGTAGATTTTTAAATTTGTTTTTTTTAAATATATTAATTTTTTTTTCATTTTTGAGGCTGGTTCATGATAGTCTTGGAAAATGAATTGTCAAGAACTGGAAAGAAGGACTCATTTGTGCAAAACATCTGTTTCACAAAACCACCTTTTTTGTTTCCAATATGTCGTTCTTTGAAATTACATCTTTTTAAGATGCCTAAATAGAAACATCATAAACTTTTGCGCTTTTTTTTGTCTTTTTTGCTGACTCTTAATCATGATATTCATATTTGTATCAGGAGAGATTTCACTCATACAAGTCTTCCAGTCCATAGAGAGTTTTGAGGATTTGCTTATGAGGAGTAATCAAAAATTTTGAGATACAGACATTGTTTGAAAATTTCTGGGGGAGTCCTTTAATTTTCCATTTCAGCTTGATGATGGTGTCGTGCTAATCCTCCAGGTAAGCAGCGGTTGTAGGAGTGTGTGAACACACAACCAGTGCCCGCGTTTGCCATAACTCCTCTCCATCTTTCCTAGAGTTCTTCAAGGAGCTCCTGGAGAACGCAGAGAAGTCTCTGAACGACATGTTTGTGCGGACGTACGGCCGGCTGTACATGCAGAACTCGGAGCTGTTCAAGGACCTCTTCGTGGAGCTGAAGCGCTACTACGTGGGCGGCAACGTCAACCTGGAGGAGATGCTCAACGAGTTCTGGGCGCGCCTGCTGGAGCGCATGTTCCGGCTGGTCAACCCCCAGTACCACTTCACGGACGAGTACCTGGAGTGTGTCAGCAAGTACACGGAGCAGCTGAAGCCCTTCGGGGACGTGCCGCGGAAGCTCAAGCTGCAAGTGACGCGAGCCTTCGTGGCCGCCCGCACCTTCGCGCAGGGCCTGGCCGTCGCCAGGGACGTCATCAGCAAAGTGTCCGCGGTGAGCTGCGCCCCGTGTTTGTCCCTGTGTCCCTTGGAGACATGAGTGTTTGTCCCCATGTCACTTGGAACATGGTGGGCAGCATTGTTCCCTCTTGTCCTGTACCTAAAGGCAGTGGTGGTAGTTGAGAGCGGGTGGGACCCAGCTCCGTCTCTGTAGGCTGCGCTGTTAGAGTCAAGTTCTGAGGACACCACTGCCCAGTTCCACAGGTGGATGCTCTCCTCCTGTCTAGGGAACAACAACAGCAGGAAATTAAATGCCTTTTGCAGTGGAAATAACCACTTCTGCTTGTGTAATGGCCGTATCTTCTTCTTAATATTGCCTTTAAATTACAGTGAGTCAGGGATGCTACAGGCATCTATTATGGAGCAGCTGATGATTTGCTCCTTGCTCCAGGGCATGGGGAGAGGCAGTTCACATGAGCAAACAGCACTTTTGTGACAGCAGTAAGCTAGAGCCATCTGCACAGGGCAGAAGCCACTTGTACTTGGTGCCACACATGCAGCACAAGTTAGACCTCAGACTTTTATAGTGAAGTCACTTTTTGGGGGGATAAAACAGCTGTGGTGTGTTGGTCACTTAAATGTTTACCTCCCTCTTTACATAAATCACTTTGGAGTTGTTTAAGTGGGGTGACTGCTTTTTTGACATGAGATTTGTCTTTAATTGTAGTCTGGATTGTATGGTATAGGGAACAGTCAATAATCCCCTTGAAGTGATTATGTAAGATAACAAATATTAGTGATTTCCTTTTAACAAACTCAGCTCATTTCCTGTGGGCTGTGGAAGATTTATTGTAATCACTTAATTGGGCAGAGAGACGTTTACTTTCTCTCTACCTGGTTATGGAGTAATAAAACATGAGGCTGAAAGAGCAGGCAGGAGTTTGAATCACCCCAAGTGCCAGGAAAAAAAAAAAAGAATAGCTGTTTAGATACTATTAGAAGCAGAATGCAGTTCTGTAGGCAGTACAAACAGCATCCTTAAATGAGATAATAATTCAAATTTCTTTGACTTATGGGGATAATATTAACATACTGTCTCTGAGGATAGGAAACAAAGAAGTCTGCTTCCATGTTAATTTTTCTTGAAGAGAAATGAGGCAAACAGCTGGCAATAGGCCAGAACATGCATGGAAGGGCAGAGAATATTAGCAAGGAAGGAGTTGCTTAACTAAAATATTCAGACTCCAGGAGTGAGTTGCAAGTTAGCAGTGACAGGTATAGGTCCTTGGACACCTTGGCTCCCCACCTAATGGAGATGACTCTCAAGTTAGATTAATGTGCTGCTGGTTGAGAATGGGTGTGTGGAGCTCTATGTGTGACATGTGGGGTCACTCTTACGAGATCACAAGACCTTTCAGCCTTAGGGATGCTGTCCTGGTGGGAGGGAGGGATGGTGGCAGATGAAGTGTGATGTCTCTGTGCCATGCCACTGGCCAAGCCTGCTGACTCTTGGTTGGGGTTTCAGATTTGGTGGCCCTTGTTTTGTGGCTGTGTGGCAGCTCTTGTGGTCAGGGCATGGGGTTTTCAGTGCTGTAGAGTGTGGATGAAATATTCCAGTGGGAGGTCTGGCCATTAAGCCCCTGTACAGTGCAATTACTTGATAGGCAGTAAACGTGCATGGGTGAGGGATCGTGTTTATGCTCCATCTGCTCAGAATTCATCAAAACGTCTCCAGACTTGACACAGAACCACAAGGGCTACGGTCCCTGCATCTGTTACGAATCAGTCGTGAACCCGAGGTGGCATTGTGATTTCTCTTTCCCTTTTGAAGACCCTTGAGTGTAGAGTTGCCTTCAACCCTGGAATTAATTGCTTGAGTGTGGAAAGCTACCCAGAGTCCCACGCAGCTGCAAAAATAGCACACGTGCCGTGGACAATGGCAGTTGCTCTACTTTCCACTTCAATTTCACAAGTTGCACTGGAAATCTTGCAACAGATTGACTTTTCCAAGCAGTAACAAAAGTCCCTGCTGTTGAATATCTAAGCTTTAGTTGCAGCAGTAGAAGGAATAATAATCTTTCCTGTAGTGTTTTAATCGCATTCAGTGGGAATCTAACGTTGTGTTTCTGCAAGACACAATGGGAAATCCTTGACGTGAGTTTCAAAGCTGATGTTTTTATGCCTGCTGCTCTGTGGTTGTGTTTTGGGGCTTCCCACATTACATATAGATTAGCCTGGCTTTGCTGAGCTCTATGTAATGACTCCATTGACTTTTCTTCCTTATTACTTTTAGTCAGGAGTTGTAGTGGAATGACTGCTTATACCGGGGATTAACTTGGGGGATAAATCTTCATTCTTCTTTATGAAAAAACGTCCGAAGGAATGCAAATTAGTTTTATTTTTAATGTGCTTTGTGACAAGTAAGTTAAAAATGTTTAATTGAAAATCTTCAGGAGGAGAACTACAAACTACTGCAAGGCCCAGCTGTGTACTTTCCTGGGATACTATCAGGAGAGCAAAGAGCACTCTACAGTGCAATGGCCTTGATGGCTTTTTAATGATCCCAGATATTTTTACATCTTCACTAGGGAGTTGCATTTAGAAGGATATTGTTCTTGTGTGAGTTTGGGAATAAAGGGGTAAAAGAAGAGAGAATATTGAAAAGCTGCAAGTATGCTTGATTTCTGAGCCAGAATGCTAGAACATAACTTTAAATTCAGCCTTGACTGGATCAAAATCTGTACCACTGTGCTGAAATACACAACAGAGAGAAAGCTATATGGTTTTGAGAGAAAGCACAGACTTTTTTCAAACTGTCTAAACCCCACAATTTTGATGCTCAAGTCTTCACCCCTCAAATTCCCTTCTTTGGACCCAAAAATTACAATGTTTTCTAGATCTGTTCTAAACAGCAGATCTGTACAGGATGCTGTTTCTGCCTGTTAGAGATGTGCCCTGCCTCTGAGGATGGCTGCAAGGGGCTGGGGGCCTTCAGTGCTTCTCTCTGTCCTGTGCTGGTGCTGGGTGTTTTCTCCCTGACCTTCCTGCCCCTGCCTTTGGGAGATGGAAATCTGCCTGTCCCCTAATCACTCTCCTGCTGCTTAGCCCTGGACAAGCACTGAAGTCAGCCAGGTTAAATTGCTGCCAGCACTGACATTTCCTGCCCTGGCCAGGGCTGGAAAAAATGAGTAAATACAAGGCAGAGCTATGAGTGACTGAAAAAGGAGGGAATTTTCTTCAGACTGTTAATGAAGAGAATTGCAGAGGGGCACAGGTGATTGACTTCCCACAGGTGCTCCAAAGCTGGAGTGGGAGCCCAGTGGCATTTTACCCCTTTTTGCTTTGAACTGCCTCATCTTGAATAAAGCACCTGTGAAACACAAGTTGAGCTGTTGGTTGACCTGCTGGTCTGCATGAGCAAACTGAACTGTGGCTTGTGTAATTTTTGGCATGGGTGCTGAATGTGGACCAGCCATTGGCTTAGGAGAAGCAGTGATGGAAATAATACAACAATGAATGAATAAGAATTAAGGCCTGTGTCATCACAAATAGTAGGGCACAGAGATCTGGTTTTGGTAAAAGTTGTACCCCTAGAAATTACCATTTGAGGATCTAGAAGTTTAGTCAAACATCCAACCTCCCTCTGTGCAGTTTATGCCCTTGGTTTGACTTAAGGGGTATGTGACTGTAATCCTCTTTCAGAAAGAATTTCATGTTCCTATATCCAAGGGCTGCAATATCTTGCTCAGGCAAGGGCCAGCCTTGGCAGGGAAGTGACATAAATGGAATGTGTGCTTGCATGCATTGGGAAGGGACAGGAGGGCAGCACTTCTGCTATGTGGGTAACTAAGAAACAGCCAGAGGAGCTAAGGAGCCCTTTTAGTGTGTAGCAGAGGGACCTCCAAAGGGGCAGTGCTCTCCAGGCAGCAGGTTGCAAGCTAGGAGGAGGCCAGACCAAGGGGCTGCCGTGCACAAGGACATTTCCTTCCACATACCAGGGGCAAACATCAATGCAGAAAACAATACCAAGCACTTCTCCACATCAAAGATGACCCTGAGAAGACCTGCCAAGAATGTGACTGCATCTGCCTCAGATCCAGCCATCTGAGGGCCTGTGCTAGGCCTTCAAAGCACGCTGGAGCAGCAGTCAGCTCAGATTTAGGGCTGGGAGTGCATGGATAGGACTGGATTTGGAGCCGACGGTGTCACGCAGGAGTACTTCAGTCCACTGGCATGGTTTTGGCTTTTTCTTTCTCTGCCCTGCACTGTGGTTCTGCTGCTATTTTTGAAAACAATGTGAAGGATAATTAAGGATGGTGTTGGTTGTAGATGCCCGGGTAAATGTCCCTGCTGCTTTGGTCATTAGAGCAAACGGAACACTCCTCATGATCCGCGGTGTCGAGGCAGGGAGAGGCTTGTTCCTACAGAGAATGAGCTTGATGTGAAAGGCCCTTTGCTCCCAAGGGCACCATTACAGGAGATGCTGAGCCTGGCATCTCTGTGTAAGTGTTCAGGGGGAGAGGCATCCACTTAGCTGGCACCCTGAGGTGCCCCGTGCCCCTTGTGGGCTGGGGTTGCTGTTGGGGAAGAGAAGCATGTGAATGTTAAGACAGCAGCTCCAGTGCCTGGTGGTGTGACTCTCAGGAGCTCTGCTTTTCCTCTTGGCACTGTCATTTCTGGAGTGGGGGGAGCACACAGTAAGCAGGGAATTGAGCAGAAATGTACTCTTGAACTTTTCCTCACACGAGATAACGCTGCAGCAGACATTGCCATGTGTAGCAAGTGTGGAGACACGGAGTCATGCCGTTCCCAAGATCACTCCTAAATGTATTCGCTTATGCAAGACTTCAGGGGCCTAAATCTGTGGTTGAACCAGATGCTGTCTAAATTATGAATGTTCTAGCACCAGGCCAGCAAAATTGGTTAAATGCGTAGTTAATTCCAAAACACTTTCATTGGAATATTTGGGGTGGGGAAGCAAACCAGGAGCCTCCCAAGTGATGTTCTGCCTCACAGTGAGCTGAACGTCAGGACCTGCGTGTGCCAAGATGATGTTCTTGCACAACACTGAGAGAAGGAAAAAATGATGCAAGTAGGGTTGTGTTGGTCCCAAAAATCTATGGCGACTCACTTGTCTAAGATGACTGCTCACCTCAAGCATCTCACAGGCAGCTTCAGAATATGTTTTTGAAATCATCTTTCTGTGTCACTGGGAAGTTACTCCTTCAGTCTTTTAGCTGGTATTGCCATTGTTCTTGTTTTGTTTTTGTTTTTTGCAAATAAAACACAGCATAAACCAAAAGTAATTTCACCACATTTATTTTCAAATTGTTGGATTTTTTGTTTTATGGCAGCTGTGCTGCTGGCATGGCAACGCTGTTGTTGTGCAAGCATGTAAAATAAGAAGGCCTGAGTTATCAGTGTTATTATAAATAGTTATTAAAGCTGACAGGATTTTAAATGTTATTATTAACATTCTTAATGTTAACTTTAGGGTAGAGTGAGAGAATGTAATGTAGCTCTGGCTGTCTGACAGCTGTGGGAGCTCCCTGCAGGACTGTCCATGCTTGGAGCTCTGTCATCCTTCCTCAGCTATTCCTTGCCTTGGGAAGGAGGTGAAAAAGAATCTGGTTGCTTCTCTGAACTTTATCTGCTTACAGAGATCAGTTTATCTTGAGTTTTGGTGGTTTTGTGGTAGCTTGTGAATAAGGCAGTGCACTCCATAGGTGTGTACTTCAGTGGTGATGTTTCTACCAGAGGAATGCATCCACCTGCAATTGCCAGCAAGTTGGAAAAGGCTAAGGGTGTAAGAGTTTCCCTCATGTGAAACTCTGAAATGGGATGGTATGACAAGGTACCAAGAAAAAACAGATTTTATTATGCCAAGAGCATGTTATTTTTACAGGAACATGATTTTACCTTTACCAGTCAATGTGAGTTGGGACGTTACCCCAACAAATGTGATACGAAATGTTTGCATTAAGCCCTGACTTGTTTGCTTTTCACTTAATTTTTGTGAATTGTGTGCAAATCTGTATTTTTAAGGACCAAGTTTGATAGGAAGATTGGTGCCAAAACACATCTGTTAGCAGCTTTTAATCTTCACGTTTGACAAAGCGTATAGATATGGACAAATTGTAATTTACATGATGAAACCGCAGGGTGATGGATTGCTGCAGTGGTGTGGAACGCCATGAAAAGGAAATAAATTTTACAAGATAAAAGGAAGGGACTGGAGTGCATTTACTTCTATCAGAAGCTTTCACAGGGTTTGTGCACTGCAGCTACTACTACCTGGGCTCAAATCTAGCAGAGTAAATCCCCTCCAGCAAATAAAGCTTTCTTTGGTACTCTGCTTTATTAGAAAGGAGATTGCTTGGTTTTGAGGGTCATTCTAGAGTACAGTTTGAATGAACTTGAGTTGCTTTCCAAGATAAACACAACCCCAGAACAAAGCATATCTGGGTTTACTGTTACATACAATGGCGTTTTAAGAGCTTGCACCTGGCGTGGCAGGGCCAACATTAAAAGCTTGTGAAGAATTGCCAGTGCAACATATGGCACACCCCACTGACAGAGCCAGAGCTGGTCTGGACTGGGTACAGGCCCCGTGCCAGGGCTTAAGGTTCTCCTTGCAGTGATACTCAAGCAGTTAACCATTTATCACTGTTGTAACGAGGTGTAATTGCTCATAGTCTGCCCACAACTCCTTCTTAGCGTGATCTCTGATTGTGCCTTCCTGTTGCTTTTTGACATGATAAAATGCCAGTTCTAGACTGATGAATTTTCCCATTGCCTTCCTCTTTACCTGCAACTGTGTTGCACACTAACAGCTTCCCTGTGGGTTACATCCATCACTAGCAGAGCTTTGGCAGTCACTGCAGGCTGGGGTTTGTCTTTTCCATCACCCCTTTGTGATCACCCTGTGCTCAGTTCTGTGCAGGACTCAAACCTGTGTGGGGAAGGAAGCGAAACCTCGCTTGCTTTTAAAATCATCCTGTGGCTTTGCTCAAAGGACGTGATCCAAGTGAGCATTGCATATTGCCTGCTGTGGAATGCAGGAAAGCAGCTTCAGTTTCCCCTGCATCTGCTGGGATTCGTAAAGATCTACCCCTATGGAATATCAAAGCGGGGGATGCTGCGGGGCTGCAGCCGCTCGGCGCTCGGGGGACGAGGTGGGAACCTAAGATGGGAAGGGGCCTCCTGGGTCACAGCTCTCAGGGTGGGTTTTTGCAGCATGCTGCCTTGCAGTCCCTTTCATAAAGCTGCAGCTTGCCCCATTAGGGTTGGGGAATCCTCCTGCTCCTCATTCCACTTCAAACTGCTCTAGCACCTGGCTCGTGCTGTCAACATTTTCCTAATTTTTCTTCCTGAGGAGGATGCAGAGCACTCCTATAAGGGCTAACAGTGCTAAGATGGCCAGGATCAACTGATAAGCCTCTGGACTTAGCATGGAGGTCCTGTCACCTCCTGCTAAGTGACACAGGAAGGGATTTTTATCAGAGAAACAACTAAACTCCTAAACTTGAACGTCCTTCAGAGCTCTTGTCTCTGGGTGTGAGATGTTATTTAGTTCCCCCTGCCACTTTTTTGTTGTGCAAAGACTGCACCATCTGGATAGCAGATGATACCTTTACATTTGTCTGTTTCCAGTTTTCCAACTATAAATCATCTGATTTAGCTGGTTTCTGTTGCTTAAGCTCTTAGTATTTGATCCAGCTCTCCTTTAAAGCCATGCTGTCCCAATAGGGAGCCTTCTGCTGGGGCTCCTGCTCCCACTGTGCCTTCCAAATATATATATAATATAGAATGTGTATGTGCTCTGGAGCATCTGAATCAGATTCCACAGCCACCACAAACAGCTTTCTACATGGATTCTCCTTTTCCTCAGCCATACAGGCTCTTTGTGGACAAAAGAAGGGTAAAGTGTTGTCTGATGAACATTGCTGGCCAGCCAAAATCCAGTGCTGAGCTACATCAGCTGCAGAAAACTGCTCTCTAACCAGTTCACTTGCCTGCTGAAGAGAAACCATGGGTTTTTTTGAGTTGTCAGAAACACAGCAGATCTTTATCTGTCATCTCTTTCCATAAGAAAAGAGGGTTTAAAATTTTGCTGATGTTATTAACAAAGCCAGCTTGATTATGTAATGCTTTTTTTTTTCTGGTTTGTTTTTGTTAAAATCTGTTGCCTTCTTAGTTTTGTGGGCTGTCAAGAAGGTTTTGCACCAGAAGATTAGGCTTAGTTTCTCCCTGGTCCTTGCACTGAGATGGGCAATAGTAAGGTCCTCAGCATAGGTGTGATACCAGAACTTCCTCATGTACATTCATCTCCACTTAGTCCTGTTGTCCTCTGCCGTGAAGTTGGTTCCCAGACCTCCAGCATGTGAAGGCCATCCACATCTCCAGCTGCTTGTGTTGAGGGACTTTGGTCTGTCTCAGGGATGTTGTGTGTCTCCTCCAGCACAGTCTTGGATCACAGCCTCTATAGAGCACTTCCCTAAATGCCTTACAAGGAGTCTCAGGTGCATTGTTTAAAACACCAGAGATTTTGTCAGTGAATCTGTGATTGCATCTTAATTTTCTATTTTCATATGTGGCTAATTAACACTAAAACTTGCTCTTGAGGGAGCTTCTCCGTTCAGCACTTCAGATGGACCCACCATGTGGTTGAGATGGAGCTAATGCTCCTTGGACTGGCTGGATGGAGATGGTTTCAATGAATGTTTTGAAGCTGGGCCAGAGAGTGAATCAAACATGAATGATCATGAGTCACTTTGGAAAGCAGCCCTGTTGAGGGCTGAGGGGTGACGTGCCTGCTGCAGACAGCTCCACTCACACGCCCAGCGGCTGCACGGTGGCTTTGAGGGTCCTCCCGGGCTGTCCTCAGCTGCAGGGTTGTAGCTGCCACCTCCTTCGGGTGTGGGGAATGGTGTTACTGAGCGTGATGAGTGCTGAGTATAAATGAACCCAGGTATCTGTCATGTAAATGCTGTGTTGAGGGACTTGAATGTGATATAAAGGAGCTGGTCTCTGTGCTGGAGAGCCCTGCTGGGCGATTGTCCAGGAAGAGCCTCAGCCCTGTTGAGGAGGAGGGCATGCTCCCAGTGGGTTTGGTACAGGGATCATGTCAGATATCCCATCTTGACGTCCCACTTTTTCTTGAAAAATCCCAGCATCATCATCTTCAGCATGTGTTTGCAGCAGGGCTCAGAGAGTGCAGCTTTGTGTGATATCTTTTGACTTGGGTGCATTTTACTGCCTTCCCTGAGCTTGAGTGCTGCCTGTCCCCTTGGAGTGCCTGTCCTTGCAGCCCTGGGAGGAGTCCCACATCATACAGGGTGTACTACATGGTGCAAATAATGTTTTGCAGAGATGGGGGCTGTCTGTGTCCCCTGGAGTGGCAGATACACCCAAGGAGGTGAGCCAGACCCCTTCATCTGTTCCCCAGATCTCTGGACCCCATAAGCAGGGACCAGACAGCGATGGCTGACCCCACTGTGTCTCTTCTGCCCAGCTCTGTCCCATGCACCTTGGGGTAAATGTGTGAGGTTTTTTGCTTTAGTGACTGAGGGCTAATTTTCTTGTCCTTTTTTCTTTCTCTCTCATAAAGGTGAACCCCACGCCGCAGGGTACGCGGGCGCTGCTGAAAATGATGTACTGCCCACACTGCCGAGGTCTGGTGTCAGTGAAGCCCTGCTACAACTACTGCTTTAATGTCATGAGAGGCTGCTTGGCCAACCAGGGGGACTTGGATGCCGAGTGGAATATCTTTATGGGTAAGGCAATATGGGTTAAAACTGCCTGTAAGTCTGCACTGGTAGTGTGTCCCTCACCTGAATAGCATTGTGAGTGGCTGTGCTGAGCTGTAGCAGGTTTTTCAGGTATCTGTGATGGATATCTTTTTTACTTCCACACCTCTGTGTACAGCACACCTTTTGCCATTCACATTAACCTCTAAATAAATGAGAATGTTGTGCCAGTGACTTTTGTTGCAGCAAGCTTTAGGAGGATGGAAGTGGCATGGACTTGTAGGCTCGGAATGTTTCTTCTTGCTGGACCAAGCATGTGTGCAAGCTGGTTTTTCTGTGCTACTCATATTTTGTAGTCACCATACAGCTGTCCTTCCTGAAGTCAGTTTTCTCTTTCAGCAGCCTGGGAGTCTCCTTGCCAGCCATGAAGAGCTTTGGGAAAAGCTGTAGGCCTGGATTTTACACTAAAAAATGGAATAGGACATGTCTGAATCTGTTTTTAAACAGTTTATTTGGTGCTTGGCCTTCATCCTTTTGCGATGTCAGCAGGTCTTGAATGAAACTCTGCTAGTGCTTTTGCCATCCTCTTCCTCCTGTTTGTTATTTCTCTTCTGTGCTTATACACAGTATCATTCAATACATAAAATTTAGACTGAAATGTTGAATTCTACTTTGGGTCAAGGCTTATCAGAATTGGCAGTGCATCACATTTTGGGGCACAGGCAATAGATAATGTTAAATGTTTTCATTTGTGCTGCTTTTCTAGGAGGTTTGATTTATCTGTGATCGAGCATCCTTTGGGAGCAGTCACTTCACTCTGGTTAATGTGTGAAGCGCACATGTAAAGTGTCTGCTGCTACTGAAAAGGCTGTGGTACTCTTCCCATTCCACTCATGGAAAAAAAAAATGTTAGAAAGAAATTGTTTCTGTTTCACTACATTGCAAGATTAAAAAAAAAAGGAAATTGCTGCTAGGTGACATTTCAGGCTACATTTATGTCTTAGAACTTGTTTTTCTCTGTTTTGTGCACTGGATTTTCACTTTGCTGCCCATGCCAACTGAATGTGTGCAGATTGTTATTTTCAGAAGGCATTTTTTTGTGTGTGTTCTCCATATAGGGAGCTAAATGTGACACTAAGTTGGGTTTCCAAGTCATTCTCTGGGAGGCTGACACCCCAGCCCCCCAGTCCTCAGAGCTGTCTTTCTCATGAGAATATTAAGTATTTCAACTACAATTGTTGCTGAAATAGCTCAAAGCCAGGAGACTTGCAAACATCTAGTCCAAGTAGAAAAGAAGAATCCCATGAAAGGGAAGGGCATAATGCCAGAAAACAGACAAAAGCACAAGCAGCTAATTGCTGTAGGTGGTATGCGGCTAAAAACGAACCTCGGGGGAAGCCGGCGAGCCCTGTCACACCAGACTGATCAGGGACTGCATACAATAATTAAGATTATTAAACAAGACAAAATAAATACATGTGATTCCAGGTTGGAAGCAAAGCTTTCTTCTTGCAGTGCTTCTTCCCCAAAGGGCTTCTTGCCCACTCATAATAGTGGGGTATTAAACTTTGTTACCTTTATTTGCTTGGTTCTTGCACTCTCGGCTGATGGTTGCACTGGAGTACGGATACAGAAAACTTAAGTTGTGCTTTATTTAGGCAATTTAATAAGTGAACAGGTGCTGGTTATGTTCCAGACTTTGGTTTCTCTCTCAGTTTGCCACTCGAGACAAATTAAATTTAATATATCTGGTGTTTAGGGCAGGGCATATGCCACAAATATCTTGTGTGTGTGTGAGTTTAAAGGTTTAAATAATTAAAGAAGTAACACCCCAAAAAATTTCCCCCAAACCACCTCAAAAATCCCACCTCCATGGTCTCAATGAAATTTCGCATTGTGGGTTTAAGTGCCAAGTTATGGCAATGATTTATTACAAGTCAAAAGCAGATTTTGAACCTATCAAATCAATTTAAAAATAGTTAAATCAGAGAACTTGTAGCAAGTGCTGCAAGTCTATATGAATGTGGGTGCATGTGAAATACACATTTGTGTGTGCTAGTGGGTCTATAAGTGAGTCAATTATGTAAAGCTGGGATGTAAAGTTTGTAGGTTTTTTGAGACAAGAAGACTTTGTAATTCCTTATTTCTCCAAAGTACCATTTAAAGCTTAGGAGTATGAAATAATGACCGAATTGTACTCTTTTCTCCCCTTTAACTATCTAAATTATTTCTCCCTCTATTCCTGACACAATTGTACACCAATTAGACAGGGGTATACTTTGTTTCAAACAGGCTGTTGGGGGGTTGGAGCTTTCCTGAATGAACAGTGTTAATCTCCAGTGCCTTTTCATTATTTTTTTTCCTCCACAAAGGTTTACTCTGCTCAAAGATGTCGAATTCAGGCTCCATATACATATCTGGAGTACTACTTTGTGTGCAAAGAATTTTTCCCCCCCCTCCGCTAAAAA
>VZRH01014905.1:245784-348204 GCA_013397555.1 Urocynchramus pylzowi | reverse complement strand
AAAAAAAAAAAAAAGATTGTTGTTAATGAATGGTCAAGGTCTTCCCCCTCCTTCCTTCCCCTTTTAAATCAGATCTTGGGGTTAAGACTGAAAACTGCCTTTTGTTCTTCAAGTCAGACAGTGAGGCTGAAGATGTGGGTTTCTGATTATTGGTGGCACAATGAGAAAGAATTGCTTTCCTTCATGAGAGCGAGGTGCTTTGTTGCCAAGGATTGTCTCAATGCCAGTAGCAAGGACAAATGTATGCAAGAGGAAAAGGGTCTTTAAGGGATGGTGCTAGATGGTGTGTCTTGGTTGGTTTTTTTTTCTGCCTAAATCCACTTCTATCTCCCCATCACAGGGAGGAGAGACAGTCTTTGTCAGGCTGTAATGTGTTTGTAATACATGGCCAGGATACATTTTTCACTCTGACAGAGTTGGGGATTTTGGTGAAGCAAAGCTGAGCCATCTCACCGTGGCTTATAAGTATCATTTACTTTGCACAAGAGCTGGGGCAAATAATTGTTATTTGTAATCAACTCCTCTCTGTTCCCCATAATGGAAAATCTTTTTCTGGGAGCTGAGTTGCTCGGAAGGCTGTCTCCTGGAGCTGGGGCAGGAGTAGGAGCCTCCCCTCCTGCGGGCAGCAGTGCTGGCGGCGCCCTGAACCCCAGCCAGCCTTAGATGGGGCTGCCAGAGGGAACCACTGCTCGCCACCACTGCTCTGGGGACACCAGCCAGCCCCTGCTGGGAGGTAAAAGTTTGCAGGATGCCTCCAAAATCAAAACTGTGGATGAGGCAAAGCCCCCCACCCTCAGCTCTTGCTCCTCCCCACCCCTTTCTAATGAATGTTTATTTCTTGTAGTGTTCCTTGCCAGTATCAATCCCAACTCCAATTACTACTTTCCTTATCTTTTCTCGCCAGCTTTGGCAGCTCTGCTGGAGGCCGAATGCATTTTCTCTATCGGCAGTCAAAGCAGGGGCTGCATTCCTGGGCTGTGATACATGGAACGCCATGGCACCCCTGCTAACAAAGGACCCAATTCGCTCTACATTCCCATGGTCTTGTGGATGGCCTGCCCGGCTCAAAGTTTACAAAGATGCCAAACAGCCAGAAGAATTGGGGTTTATGTTTCCTTTCAGTCTTTCACAAACACTTTATTGATCTGTGGCCTTTCCTGGCCACTCAGAGAATTAAGTAGTTACAAAATGGAATGATTTTTCTCCCTTTTTAAAAAAAAAAAAAAAAACAAACCTGTGCATTTTGTGTGTTTTATTATCTGTCTACTCATAATATTTTTATTTGAAATGAGCAGCTTCCTGCACACTGCACCGGGATGTTCTTTATGCGCGTGAAAAACCCCAAAAGCTTTGACAATGATGAACACATTTAAGTTGTGCTCCACTTGTTTACAAAAGTCTCCATTTGGTAGCACATCAAAAGCATTTTTCTCTCCTCTGGCACAATGGTATATTCATGCTAGCAGTCATTACTCAGAGATTTGAAGCATCACTTTATTGGAGCCCACCACAATACAGTCTAAGACTCTTTGTTTCATTTGTTATTACCGTCTCCTTTTTTTTTTTCCTTTTTTTTTTTTTAATGCATTTACTTCAGACCTGTTTGTAGTCCGGTGAAATTCCAGCCATGCCCTGCAAGAGCTCTGTCATTGATGCTGGTGGTGTGTGCCTGCAGAGTGAGGGCCTTTCCTGGGGCCTCCAGCTCCTCTGGAGCTCACTCCCTAAACACCCACACCTTGGTGGAGCTGAGTGAGTGAGAGGGGGTTAATTGAATGATAGTCCTTTAACTAACACCCAGCAAATTTTTAGAATATTGAGTTTTCTTTAAAAAGTGGATTTACAGGCTAGGAAGGCATCTGCAATTCATGTTGGGGGTTATGGTGTTGGATTATTATTATAATTGTCATGTTTTGTTGTTGTTTTTAATAATAATGATAATAACTTTACATACTCAAATAGCTTTGTTTTATATTTTTCACCATTTGTGGTTTTTTTAATGTAGTTTATTTAACATGACTTGTGCACTCAGGCAGAGCTATTACTAAATTGTTCAGTATGTAGAGTTTCTTTATAGGGATTTAACAGCCAGAGCCTACAGAAGTTTTCTGTTTGTGCCTAATACCTTCTGCACTTGGGAGGAGGATGAATGTCATGAGAAAGATTAATAGACTGAGTGTGAAACACCCATTTCTCGTTAGGGGAAGGGACCAGGCATATCTTAGGAGCAGGGAGGAACTCCTTGGGGCCAGAGGGGCTGTTCTGTCCTTGTCACTCAGGCTAGGAAAAATTGAGGAATTACGTGCAACTGGAAAAAGATGAGTTTGTGGCACAGCATCATGAAGTGGTACAGGAGAGGGGAGCAGCAAATGTTTTGGGGTTGAGGGACCACAGTGAAAGCTAACAGTAAATTAAGGTTGTGATGGGTGAGAAGAGACAAGAGCTTAGTGCCAGGTGTATTCCTGGAGGCACCTTGTAGGGGAGAACCAGAGAGAGGGCTTAAATGCAGTGCAGGGTGAAAGCCTTAAAGCCTGTAATAATTTCCCAGAGGAAGCAGTGGATGGTCCAGTAGCTGCTGTGTTTAATGATGCATTTGATGAGGACGTGCATGTTGGCACAGGAGGAGTGACCTGGTGTTGGCTGAGAGACTTTCCATCTCCCCTTGCTTAGAGATGTGCCAAATACATCATGAGTGCACAGCATTCACCCTGCTCTCACATAGACTCCCTCCCTTGTGCAAATTGGTCATGTAGTGCTAGGAGTTGCAATTCCTTGGCTTCCCTGGGCAGGAAAAAGCCTGTAGCTCTCCATAAGGGAAAGATGGTATCAAGGGTTGTCTTGGACCCTTGCACGTTGGTGCCTTGTGCTCAAGACCAGCATGAGGAAGCTGATGGCTTTGAAAGCAGTCTTGAAAAACAAATGACACAAGGCAACCTTTAATAAACGAGCATGGAAAGGAGAGTGTTAGTAATGCTTGTTCTGATGGGAGGAGCTGATTACAGGCTGCTGTTGGCAGGCTGTGATGGCTTTTGATGTACATGAGCCTGTGGTTTGGTGCTGGCAGCCTCTAAGTGCCTGGTGAAGGTGTAGGCTCTGGAAACCGAGCAAAACGTTTCCTGGAGATGTGTGCTGGTCAGGGGTGACACTGCAGTGGTTAATGTCCGTGTGCTCAAACTGTTATCCTTCTTAACTCTTATTCATTAAGCTCCTCCATTAAAAACCTTCATTTTTCTCTCTGTGTGTTAGATTCTCCTCCATTTCAAACCTTTGGTTTTCTCTCTCTGTGTTAGATTCGATGCTGCTGGTAGCAGAGAGGCTGGAGGGACCATTCAACATTGAGTCTGTCATGGACCCCATTGATGTGAAAATTTCAGATGCAATCATGAACATGCAGGAGAACAGCATGCAGGTTTCTCAAAAGGTAAATGGGCCAAGAGGATACTTGGGATTTTTTTTATTGAACATGTTTTATTTCCCTATTCTTGTCAGTATGTTTTTTCTTTAATGCCCTTTCAAGTATATATAAAGCTAATGTATTATTTTGGGCCGGGGCTGCGTTGGAGCCTGGAAAAGGGAGGCTCTTGTGACCTCTTACTTCATAAAATCCTTTCCTTCTCTCACACAGGTTTTCCAGGGATGTGGCCAGCCAAAAACACTTGCCCAAGGCCGCACTGCTCGCTCTGTCTCTGAAGGTGGTTTCACTGCTCGTTTCAGACCCTACAACCCAGAGGAGCGACCGACAACAGCTGCTGGCACGAGCCTGGACAGACTGGTGAGTGCCTGGTCCTGCTGGTGCCACACAAGTGCTTCATACTTGGGCACCACAGTGTATCATTTACTATTTTTAATTGATAGGCTTTCTTAATATTCCTTGGCTGTCTTAAAACTCTCTAAGGGGTGTAATCTGCCCCTAGCTCTAGACATTAATTACCTCAGCGCTTCTATGTCAGAGAAGTGCCTGTGTTAAAAGCTTGGCTTATGAATAATATGTGTTTGAGGAGCAGTGTTTAATTTTGTATTAAAAAAGTAAATCAACCATCAAAACTCGCAGCCTGAAGATCTGGCCTGTACATGTCTGTTGTGATAAAAAAAAACCTTCCCAACTTCACTTTTACTGAGCATTTGGTATTCTGGAATATGTCTTGTGTTCCTTTTTTTATTTTATTTAATAGGTTACTGATGTGAAAGAGAAGCTGAAACAAGCCAAAAAATTTTGGTCATCTCTCCCTGGCAACATTTGCAATGATGAAAAGATGTCTGTAGGCACTGTCAATGAGAATGAATGCTGGAATGGAAGCGCCAAGAGCAGGTTTGGTGATGCTGCTGCCCCTGGTTAACCCTTTCCCTCTCACTCCAGACTTTCCCCGTGTCCTGATCCCTCTCCCTGAGCCCTTTTCTCCTACAGGAGTGATCCCAGCTCGCCCAGACAGGCTGCTGTCATTCCTCCTTTTGTTTTTGTAGATGGGAGAGCTGAAATGTAACACCAAAGTGTTGTCCAAGCTCTACATGGAGGTTTCTTTTAGAGGAGGCAACAGAGTGTAGATACCCAGACAGGTCATCTCCTTGGACTTAAGCTCTTTACTAGTTGTTCATGAAACTGGGGAGATGATCTGTACAAAATCCTATATCACAGCCACAGAGCAGAGGTGCTTGTGTTGTCTGACAGCACTGTTGCCCCAGTGCCCCCAGTTGGTGTTTCCACCAGGAACTGGTTTCTTTATTGAGCAAGGGCAGGGGTGATGGAGGGTGGAGACCTTCTCCACTGCTGAGGTCAGGGGTACAAGGGGGCCAGTGGTTTCAGTCATACTTTCTATGGAAAAAAGAGTTACAAAACTTTTTTTTTTTTTTTTTTTGCTTGTAAGGAAGAAATTGCCAACACATGAGTAAGCCAGAGTTTTTCTGTCATATGGTTTATGTAACTGTTTAACTTTTATTTTGGAAATAAAAGTTTCTCTTTTTTTTCCTGTTTGCTTACTGAGGAAATAAGCACAATCCAAGATGTTCCATTAAAAAAAAAAAAAAAAAAAAAAAAAAAAAAAAAAAAAAAAACAGTGTGTTTGGGNAATGTTTCATTAAAAAAAAAAAAAAAAAAAAAAAAAAAAAAGAGCAAAAAAGCAGTTGTCTGGGGTTTTCCAGCAGTTTTTCTAAGTAAAAGCAGGTTCTGCCCTTGATAGTTTTGGGCCACAGCACTAAGCCAGACCTTATAACTTTTGCACTGTTTTGTGTATGCCTAAAACTCTGCCATACTTTGCTAGGGCAATGTTTTGGGTGTATGTGACAAGAAGTGGCTCTGCCTCCTGAAATCTTGTTTATCAGCAGCTTCTATGGGCTTTTCATAGCAGATACCCCCAGTGTGTGCAGGGCCACCAGTATCTAGGTAGATGGAGACTTGGCAGCACTTGGCAAGGAGACAGGGCAGGCTGGATAGCCTGTGTGGGTTGGGCAGGATAATTTGCTATACTATAGAAGTTTGGTGGTCTTCCATACTTTGGTCTCAGACTTCTTTGAAACATATAATATTGATCACAAATAATAAAGAAACTGTCACCACCAATTATCATTGTCATTGTCACTCCCATATATAGGACAGGGTTTAAGCATGCTTTTCAGAGTATGATAACATCCTGGTGTCCAGGATCAGTAGACTGTGCTAAAGGCTTTTCTCTCTCTTGTGATACTGATGCTGGCATCTTAACTAAGTAAAGTAATGTTTTCTTCTGTTAAACTGATCTTTCTAGCAAGTCAGATAATTGGAGGAAAGGGGAATGTGTCCTATCCCTGCTGTATAAGATGATACTCAAATACCTGTGTCAGGAAATGTATTCTGTTGGGTTTTGTTGCTCAGTCTCTCTTTTAAACCAGGAGGCTGTACATGTGTTCAGACCTGAGCATGTACATCTTCTGCAGCTGAGCAGCTTGGCTCTCCCCTTCTCTGATGTATGGGGCTTACAGGATCTCATCTTCAGCATCACAGATGTTTCTCCTGCTGGGGTTATTAGGGAAATTGCATCTCATGTCTGTGTGGTGAGAAGCACACATTCAATATCCCAGCTTGATGGTCAAGGTCCATTACTTAAAGTCAGAATGACACTCTACCTCCAACAGTTACTATAGCTTTCTGTGGTATAACTATGGTCTCAAAAGTTATGTTCCCAAAAGTGTCATCTAACTGGCATCAAGGCATCTCAGCACCTTGTATTGCTCTGCAGCCTGCAGCGAGCTGATTTATGCTGTTGAAAGCCATTATTAATATAAACCCCAGCTCTTCCTTTCCTTTTCAAGTCGGGGAGAAAATTGTCATTCCCCTGCCCTTGTGGCACTGTGTAAATGAAAACAGTGCTTTATTCCACATGCTGCAGAGGTTGCAGGGAAGGGAGATGGGGTAGGAAGGGCTGTGTGAGGTGTAGCATGTGGAAGGATGCTGTTGGGCTCAGAATGTCACCCAGACTGAAAGCAGGGATAGCATTGCAGAGTTCCCATGGCGTCATCGGGACCCTGCCAAGCCTGGCAGCTCTGGTACCAGCAGGAATGATTTCTTTTCAGGTATGACTTTGCAGTGACTGGAAATGGTTTAGCAAGTCAAGTGAATAACCCAGAGGTTGAAGTGGACATTACCAAGCCAGACATGGTGATTCGCCGGCAAATCATGGCTCTGCGGGTGATGACCAACAAGCTGAAGAATGCCTACAGTGGCAATGATGTCGACTTCATTGACATAAGTATGTTTGCTGTTGTTTGCCTTTTGCTTTTTCTTTTTTCCCTTTTAATTGGATTTCATGCTAACACGGGTAGCTGGTTAAGCTTCAGCTGCGGGTAAGCGTGTTAGTGAGGAGGGTGGGAACCGGCCTCTCCGACAGGCTGTGTGAGGAGGGGTGTGCCCACAAAGCCTGGAATGGTTTGGGTTAGAAGGGACCTTTAAAGGTCATCTAGTCCAACATCCCTGCAGTGAGCTGGGACATCATCTGCTACATCAGGCTGCTCAGAGCCCCATCCAACCAGCCTGACCTTGAGTCTTTCCAGAGGTGGAGAACCTACCACCTCTCTGAGCAGCCTGTGCCACAGAGTTTCACCACCTTCATCATAAAACCATTTCTTCCTTATATCAAATCTAAATCTGCTTTCTTTTAGTTTAAAACCATTACCCCTTGTCTTAATGCAGCAATCCCAGCTCTCTGTCTGTCCTCATAGAAAAGGTGTTCCACCCTCTGACTATTTCTGTGTCTTCCTCTGAAGGCCCTCCTGCAGACCCTTCCTATACTGGGGGCCCCAGAGCTGGATGCAGAACTCCATGTGGGGGTCTCATGAGTGGAGTAAGGGGGGGTGAATCCCCTCCCTTGACCTGCTGCTCACAGTGCTTTGGGTGAAGCCCAGGATGTGGTTGACTTTCTGGGCTGCACCCATCACCCAGGCGTGCTGACTGCACACAGAAATCACATTAACCACGGGACCCACGCTTACCTCTCATAAACACAGAGCAGCCACGCTCTTGCCTTTTCCCCCTGCTGTCTTGTGCAGGCAGCAGAGGAGGACAGCAGGTGTGTTTGTTTCCCCAGGTGAGGAGAGCAGCGGGGAGGAGAGCGGCAGCGGCTGCGAGCTCCAGCAGTGCTCCCCGGAGTTCGAGTTCAACGCCACCGAGGTCACTGGGAGCTCCAACAAGAGCGACAAGACCGTGAACACTTCTGCTGCCACCAGAAGTGGTCTATCACAAGCAGCCTTGCTCCTTAGCATTTTGTTCTTGGCCATGCAAAGACAATGGAGATAATTGTGCAGCATAGGGGGAGGGGAAAAGACTTTTATTATCAAAGGTAGAAGGCACCTGCTTTCACTTTTATACCATCTAGAGACTTTGCTTTTTAAGTTAATGGACAACAGTGTACAGTTTTTACTATGTTGCCACTGGTTTTAAGATACTGATTTTTTTTTCCCTTGCTATCCTGGGAATAACAGGAATGGGAGGTACCAGTCTGTCCCGTTCACCAAGAGTCCGTGTTAGAGGTGGATAACAAAAATGTATATACAAGCCTGTAGTTAGCTCTGCATTTGTGTCTTTATCACTTTTTTTTTTTTTCTTTTACTGTATTTCTTACAAAAACAAAACCCCCAGGGTCTTCTCTTGGCCTGTAACAAGTATGTGTTTCTGAAATGAGCAATATCTGTACAGAAGCAGGTTTTATTTATCATGTTATCTTATGAGGAAAAAATAATTGCCCAACAAGCAGAAAATGTTTCATGTAGTTAACTTCCCATTTATCCACATTATGTTAGTTGCCTTATCTGGAGAGAAGTGGAAGTCATTTGTCTTTATTATGCAGTAAAACAGAAGGTGAAGGCAGAACTGGTCATCGTGCCAAGGGCCCCGTTTGCTTAGGGCATCCATGCCAGGAGCAGGTTGTGCTTGCTTTACAGGAGGTTTGGTTAAATTGGAAGGGACTACAGAGAATTCCCATTCTGCAGACGCTGAGAAGAGTTGTCGGTTGTTCCCCGGGATCCTTGCAATCGGCTGTAACTCCTGTGGGTCACTTCCCACCGTGCATCCCCCGGGGAATGAGGCATTAAACTTGTTCGGTTGGAAACAACTTGTCGTCTTGCAGATGCCAGTGCCAACATGTGTCTTGTCTGCACGTTTGTTAGCTGAATGCTGGATTGATTTTTTAAGTTTCTGTTCTGGTTTTAAGGAATCCTGTGTGGGAGGGCAGGTGGGGAGGGGTTGGGTTTGTTTTTGCAGGAGTTTTGTTTCCTCTCTGATGGGGGCAAAAGAGAAGGAGCAGGCACTGTTGCAGGTACATGGAAGCAGGAGCTGGCAGGGCTGAAGATGCCTCATTTTGGGTGTTTGGTCTCCTGGGATCTGATGCCCAGCACCTGTAGCTTTTCGGCACTACCTGGGACACCTTCCTCTCTCTACCTGTGCTGTTGGAGTTGGAGCAATGTTGTGGTGAACAGCAACTCATGAATAAAAGAAATGTATATTTTTAAGAAAAGAGATGAAATAATTTTTAAAAGAGTTTAGCAAAAGCAACGTCTTTGGAAAGACTCAAAATTATTCTGCACGTCTCTTCCTGCTTTGGATAGCCTTTAGGTCTGGCTGGATGCCTGGATCTGGGCAGGAGAGCAATCCAGAGAGAAAAGGTTTGCTCTATTCCACCCTTGTGTCATAAAGGATAATTTTCTATTTTTATATTGAAGCATTAATTACTTGTTAGCTCAGGGTCAGCATTATACTCAACTTTATTTTCACACCAAATTTCTGCAAAGCTATAAAGACAGAGTATTCTTGGCTGGTATAAATAATCCTGGAGGCTTAATTTTACTAGAAGTAGCCAGTTATTTATTAAAACATGATGTTAGTAGAGTTAGGGATATTCTGGTTAGATTATTTTTCTTTAGAAAATAAATCATGGAACCATAAAATTGAAAAAATTATAAATTTATGTGTGGGAAAAAATGGATTGTAAATAGCTAAGTTGCCTTGCGAGGAATTGGAAAATGTGCTGATACTTAGAAACTACCTCAGTTCTGAGGAATTTCCTTTCTAGCTTTGAGTGCTATTGCTTTTACTTGGTAGAAGTGAATCTGGTCTCCAATATGTAGCTGAAAGAGTTATCCCTATAGACCTTGTTAGATTGTTTTTAATTTAGAGGGTTGAACTACATCCAGCTGTTTTCTTTCAGCAAAGTTCCCTAACAAAGAGAATTTCTGAATTAAATATTGCTGATGGTTTCCATGACTTTTCCTGATTTGTTTGGTTTCATGGCATTTTCTGATTGCCCTTTAATTATTTAAATGGTTCTAGCCATTTGAATTTTAATCCTGAAATAAACAAACCTTAGATGCACTACCATTGTAAATATATCGCAGTAGGGTCTGACTGGATAACCCTTCTGGCTCATACCCAGCTGGCAGGCCAGCAGAGTTAAATGAAGAAAAAAAGAATAAAAAAAATAAAACTTCTTCAGAGCTCTGAGATTGGTGGAACAAAAGCCCTTATGTTCGGAGCGGCTGCCTGCTCCAACGTCTCCCTTCTTGGCCTAAGTGTTCATAAGTAAGAAAGTTGCTTGTAAATTCTCCTGATTTTTAGCATTTCTGCTCAGAAAACAGAAACACTTCTGAATTTATATTTATCATTTTACAACTAATTGCTCACTAATTATTTTTCCTTAGTTTGGTACAAGCCACCAATGCAAAGACCTCCCATCAGTTTTAAATGTGTCCAGTTGATTTTGTTAATAGCACAAGAGACTTCCAGTATATAAAGGACAGATTTGTCACCTGGGGCTGCAGGAAACAAGAGTAAACATCAATGTAGGATGATCAAAAGTTGTGTTCCTGCTTTTATTTTGTGTTTGTGTGTGAAGTTGGCTCTCAGACATGAGCTTGTAAACTAAACCATACGGGTAGGGATGAGACATGCTGCTCACTTCAGGGAAGGCATGTGCTCCCCTCTTTCAGAGTTCTTTTTTTTTTTCCATATATAACCAGTGCCATTATGAGTATGATTTAAAGAAAAATTTCCATATATAGAATTAATTATTAAAGTTAATGGAGCTGGTAAGTGCACTTCAAATGCAAAATGAAGCAGAAAGGTGGTGTCCTTGGCAGCATGGGAGGTGCTGTCTCCCAAAGTGCTGGAATGAAAAGATCCAGCTCTTAATAGGATGTGTTTTAACAGCTCAGTGCCTGTCCTGAAATGGCTTCACAGGTGACACGTGGAGGGGGAAGAGGAGAGCATGTAATGGGACTGTGATCAGAGTCTCATTTTGTGTTGTGTTGGTGCCCCCCAAGTCAGGACAAATGGCCAGAGCAAAAGAGGAGTCTTTCCACACTCCGGGGCAGGGTCCTGCTCTTCTCCTGGCTGAGCCAACCTGGGTTTGTCCTCACAGGCAAGGTGGTGTTTAATTCTGGAGAGTGCAACCTCTCAGAACAGTGGTCATTTCTTAGGCCAGATGGTGCTATTGTTCCCATCACCATCCCATAGCTGCTTTGATGCCTGGCTGGACCAGGCAAGCCCTCTGGTTTGGTCCTGGATCCTTCCTCATCGTAGCATCTGGTGCTGGGCATCTCAGCGTGGCATGTAAAAATCCCTTCTGTCTGTTTGGATGATTTTACTTATCATGTGTCCTACAGTAGCTGCCAGCCCTGTTTGTCACCTTTCTCACAAAGTCACCCCCTTCCCTCCTACGTGCAGTGTGAATGTGGCAGTGCCCCATTGCTGACAGCAGTAACCAGATCAGTGACAGCTGCTGCTCGTGCCCTTCACTTGCCAGCCCAAAACCACGGCATTTTCTCTTGTCCCTGGGGAAACCCATGCCACTGGCACATCTCCACAGGCTGGAGTGGCAGACACCCAGGTCTTGCCAGTGCAGACAAGCCTGGAGCATCCTGGGGACCCTGAGAACCAAGGATTTGGGGGGTAAGCTGGTGGGCATTGCTGCTGCAGGAAATCAGAGCCTGGATAAATCCATCTACTTATTGGAGGAAAACTACTGACAGCAGTAAGTTTTTTGGTTTTTTTTGTTTTTTTGTTTTTTTTTAATGCTGATGGCTTTCTTTTTCCATGTAAGCTCAACTGCAGTGTCTCTGCCAGATGTGATGGCCAGGGGACACCTGCCTGCAATGGTTCATAAGCCAGCACTGCAGTTGTGGCCAGGCTGGCAGGAGGATTGCCTGACCTCTGCTGCTTCTCTTCCTCAGAATGTTCTCTAGGACTGGTGGTAATTTAAGAAGAAATGTAAAATGTGTAGAAGGGAGTGAAAATTGATGCAGAAACACTGCAATCCTGATCCCAAATGGTGAAGTGTTCTGTGCTTCATGGCATCTCTCAAATTGCTGGGATTTAATGGTTTAAGATACCTGGAAGACTCAGGATGGTTAGAAATGATGCAATGTGGTGGTTTTAGGACCAGGTTAGGAACTAACCCTAGTAATAGTTTTCATTTCTTGATAATGCTGTTTCAGGAATCAGGTTTTCTGGGTTTGGTTTGCTTTTCTTGTTGCTTAATCCTCTGCTGTGGTTTGTTTGATCGCTTGTAGCAGTGTAAATTGCCTGGGAAGACACAGCTCTTTATGGGCTTGCTGTAATGCTAGGTTAAGTGTGCTCAAATTGCTGTAATTTGTATCTAATGGATTACATGGATTGAGAGCCCTTTTATAACTGTTGGAGCAAGGAGGGGCTGCCAGCCCTGGAAGGAAGGGAAGGCATCCTGGGCATGGCCAGTCCCTTTGTCCCTCTTCTCTGGGAGAACTGTCCTTTTCATGATCCCTGGGGCTGGACAGCCTGGCACAGCTGAGGACCCAGCTGAGTGCAGGAGGAGCAGGCAAAGAGGCTTTTGCTAAACCCAGAAGGTTTTGGGGGATGCTGATGGGAAGTCCTGGTGTGGTGTTGTCTTCCTCTAGTTACTCTCCCTGTGCTTTTGGGTGGGTAACTGCTGGGGATGTTTGGGGGGTGTTTCCTCCCTGGACCTGCTCTGCCTTGACCAAAAGGAGACCCTTTTGCCTTTTAGCCTGCTCACTGCAGTTTGGCCCTGTGGTTCCTTGCTGCCCTGGCTCCTTTTTCCCAAACCTTAGCTCTTTCTG
Organism: Urocynchramus pylzowi; assembly: GCA_013397555.1. Classification (NCBI taxonomy): domain Eukaryota; kingdom Metazoa; phylum Chordata; class Aves; order Passeriformes; family Fringillidae; genus Urocynchramus; species Urocynchramus pylzowi. The sequence continues at coordinate 335,637 of VZRH01014905.1, read as the reverse complement.
GTGACTCCTTTTGTGCATTCCCTGTGTCTCAGCAGGAGCAGAGTGGGAATGTGTCTCACCCATGGACCTTGGTGGTCTCCCTTGCAAGACATCTCCACTCAGCACCAGCCAGAGAATGCTGCAACTGCTAAAACAGAGATTTTGATTTAAAAGCAGCTCTTGCTTGCATCGACAAATCTACTCTGCTTGTTAGTCATTGACATGGTTTAGTGGTGGACCTGGCATTCCTAGGTTAAGGGTTGGATTTAATATTCTTAGAGGTCTTTCCCATTCTTAATGAGTCTGTGATTCATTTCACCAGCCAGGTAATTTCTGTCTCCCTGATGGTTTCACAGGAGCTGAGTGGGAGCAGCTTCACCCCATCACAAAATCTGGGGTGCCTGTGCCCCTCATTCATGTATTGCAGCAATACAATTCCCCTGCATAGCTGCTCATCTCCCCAGCTGCTCATCTCCCAGCGTGTCCTGCCACACTGTCTCCCTCTATGGGCATCATTAATTTGTGTAATCCCATGCAAATCAATATGCTAAACCCTTCATTAATTGGGTTACTGATTTATACTAATGAGACTTAAAATCTTGGAGAAGTTTGAAGGTATTTGTTTCTCCTCTGACAAGCTATTGTCAGCCCCACAATGGCTGGCCCTTGGCTGGGCTGGTAATTGCTTCGTGACTGTATTTGCATCAACATAATGGCAAGGATGTTAGCAGGAGCTAAGACATCTGAACAGGAAAATTCAGGATTAGCAAGGTGGAATGTGTTTGCCAGCAGTTCCTGGCAGCCCTGTTGTGTAGGGTGGATTCTCTTCACCTATAACTCGGCTCTGTTGGTTGTTTCCATTATTAACCTGCTTTTCTTCAGAGCTTAATAAGCTCAGCCATAAAAATCAGGCCTGCCTGAAAACTTGGCACGGTAGGAATTGGCCAGACTTTTCTTTTTTCTGGTGGGAAGAACTGATGATTATTTTTAGAAGAAATTGTTTCGTCTGTGAAGTTTAATGGGTTGAAATGCTGTTTTGGCATTCACAAGCCTTCAGACCAGCTTTGTTGAAAACCCCATTTAGCATCACCAATAACACAGTAATGCTGAGGATCCCCAGGGACAGGCAACTGAAACAATAGCAGGAATGGTACATTTTTAGAGCTAATGGTTGTACATGTTCAGCCGTCTCCCCCATGCCACCGCCACACACCGCTGGCTGTCTTGCGCAAGACGCAGATCTGAGGGCAGTGAGGTCCACAAGAGGCATTTCACTGACGTTTACAGGAGGTGCATCTGCATTTCCAGGGACTCTTTAATGGAAGCAAGTTCACATATGCACTGCATTCCAGCAGCAGAAAGACAATTNNNNTTTTTTTTTTTTTTTTATGGCTGCCTTCATTTGCGTCTTCATAACAGAGTGTGTTTGTATTGGAGCTGGTATGTGCAATCCTAAATATATAATTTCCTGTGTGGCAGGGCTCTGGAGGCAGCTCTCAATGAATGTGTCTTCACACCACCCCTCTGATTTTGGGTGAGCAGCCACCCTGCCTTATTTGCAGGTGAGGAGATGGGCACCCTTATAAATGGATAGTGGAGTAAGAGAGTAAGTGGCTCTCACTTGAACAGTCCTAAGTGACTTTGTTGTTTGCTCTGAATTTCCTGTGTACTAACATAGGCCATGCTGCCTTCCAGGAGGGTGCTTTAGGTAAAATGCATCTCAGAATAAGACGAGGTGATGACTTCTGAGTGGCTCCATGGCCATTCATGTTTTGGGGCAAGTGGAGACTTTGCCTGGTGTGTCACAACCTTCTTCCTTTGTTTTTGTCATAGAAAGAAACAATCCAAATTTGGGGAAAAAAACTCAAAAACATGATCACTCTTTATTCATTGTTAAATTCTTTGGATGTTTGTGCATTCAAAACCACTTGAGTATTGAACAGGAATTTGTGCTACAAAACAGTGGTGGGATTTTCAGTTTTGAGCAGGAAGAGCTGGGGGTCAGTGTTTCTGTGGGCAAGTGAGGGCTCTCAGCAAGCCAGGGGCCAAGAGAGTCAGTGTTACAAAGAGGCTGTTGTCTTTGACAGAGGGCTTCTGGAGCCTAGCTGTCTGAAAATAATTAGCCAAATAAATTAGGTGTGCTCCATGCTAAGTAATTCTGACATTTGGCTTCCTAGGGGAAGGGATAATGTACATACAGAGATACCTCAGCTTGTCCTTTGTCCCTGGGAGGGGGCACCGTGGAGAGGATGGGGGCTGTTCTTTGCACAGATAGTAACAGGCAGGAGAAGCTCTCAAAGCCTTGTGCTGAGCACAGGGATGGGGATGAATCCCCCAGTGGGATGGTGGGTGGGCAGAGCTGCCCTGCTTCCCCTGCAAGAATGTCCTGCCACTGAGGGCATGTTTAACTGCAGACTGATTAAAACCAGTAAAAATTCCATTCCATGAAGGTGTGCTCCATCATGTTGGTGCAGGCTTGGCATGGGGCTCATCCAGGAGCTCCCAGAGTCGTGGGACTGGCCCGAGAGGTGATGGTTAGAAATGAGAGGGAGACAGGAGAAGAGTGCCTTGGGCAGCACCTGAGCTATATCACTGCCATGTCCTTGTTTCCTTGTCCTTTCTTTCACTCTGTTGTTATTTAAAGTGCATTACATGCATCTCCTGCTGTTGTATTAGCTGCTCCTTTCCTGAGAGGGGCTGGCAGTGGCATCTTTTGGCCCACATGCCTGTGCTGGTTTTCTCTATCAAAAGGCAGTGGAGGTTTCAGCTTTTTGACCACCTTTATAATCCAGCATTGCAGAGGTGCTTGCTGGTCACCCTCCCAATGGAGCCATGCTCACCCCATAGGGCTTTCACAGAATATTTTAATCCTGCTGCTGGGTGGGAGCAGAGCAGGTTTTTTGGAGCCTGGATGGGAGAGAGATGCAGGTGGCAGCCAGCTGGAGGAGCCAGGTTTGTATGTGGGTTTTGCACTGCATCCTCCAAGCATTCACAGGAATCAGAAATGAATTTGAAGCCTCTGGAAGGGAGAAACATCCCCCATCACGATTTTGGCCCCATTGCACTGCATAGGGTGGTTTGCTCCCTTCCTCGGTGTCCTGCCCTTGCTGCTCACACATGGAGCATTAAAGAAGCAGGAATCCCAGCTGTGAGGAGTTGCTTAACCTATACAATTGTGAGATGCATGGAAAAGGTGAGTAAAACCATGACCAAACCTATACATTTATCCTATCTCAATGAATGAAGGAAGCAATGGGTTCCATCCTTGGTTTTCAAAAGCATTAAAGGGAGAAAAAAGCCCACCAACACCAAAACCCCTCCAGCCCACCTTGTGTTGGGGCTGCACGTGCCCAGGAGCAGACAGGACCATGGCTTGGAGCTGAGCACAGGAATAGTCCTGGCTGTGATGAACCCAGACTCCTGTGAAAATGAGAAGTGGAATGATGTCTCCACCATGAAGAGTGAGAATCCAGGCTCTGTACAATGTCTCTTTTCCTCCAGGAAGACAGGGATTTCCAGGGGCTTAACCTGGGGCGAGCAGGGCTGTGGTGGTACAGCTGCCTGCAGCACTGGCAGTGCCTCAGCTAATCCCTGCTCAGTGTATTCATGGCTCTCTTCTGGGCCCTGCACTGAGACAGCAGAGTGGTTTTAATAAGAGCACAAAAATTAAAACTGAGGTTTTTTTACTTTTAAAAATTAGTGGCAGACTGTGGTTGTTCAGGTTGCTATTTTAACTGCTCCAGATGTCAAGCATGGCTCAGCCAAGATCAATGCGTAATCTGAAGGAAATACTATTAATTTCAAAGGAATGTGGTCAATATTTAAATATTTTGGACCTTTTTAATATGTAGCCAGTGATAGTGGTCTAACTGGGCTTATTAACTCTGCTTTTGGAGCAGTGATTCTATTAACATGAATTAATGTCTATTAGCATTATTGATTTCCATTTATTTTAACATCTGGGCCCGTAACGATACTGGTTATTTTAGATATTCTCTGAGGCTGTACTGAGTCGGGAGCTGTTGGTTTAAGGCCTGATCCCACAAGCTTTTATCCTTCCAGTTCCTATTTAAGCTCTGACTTAGCTCCAAGCCTGCAGAGTGGCTCCTGCTGACTCCTGCAGCAGTGGGGTTGAGCCTGCTCCAGCCCTGCTGCAGCCAGCCCCGGCTGCTTCAGCGCCGGCTGCACTGAGGCTCTACATGTCCCTGCATGGCCAGGGTGGATTTAACCCCTGGAGCACACCAGTAGCCACTGAAATATCCCCTCTGCTTCACCTCCACAGCACAGTCTTGGCTCTTACACCCAGCAGCAGGGAGTGGGTTGGACCTGGTCTATATATTAAATTCTGTTTCTAAATTAAGCCCAGGTAGACCCATTTCCCCGCCCCCCCTCCCTCCCTCCTCTGACTTTTTATGCCTATTAAATGTATAAAGCACTTAGAAGGCAAAGGGTTTGTAATGAGGAACAGAGTCTTCTTGAATGTTTTGTTAAAGGTATGGAAAATACAGAAAGCCTTGAGAAAAAAATTTCCTTTAAATCGGGTTGAAGAACAACTTAAAATAACAGTTGGAGAATGAGCTGCATCTTAAAGAGCTAGAAATGGACACCTTTTTTAACAAAACACAAAAAGTCCATAACTCATCATTTTCTTAACAAAATATCTGATTTCAATAGCTGTTGAAATATTTTCCTTGTAGAGGTCACACATTTTTAGTGAAAGACATATCATTTTTTGGTTAAAACATTTTTAAAAGCCGAATTATTCCCCCTTAAAAAAAGTTTTAAATTACTGGTGAAATTACAGAAAAGTCACAGAAGAAGAAGATTATGATCAGCCCAGATATAATTTTTTTTAGAAGTAGGCACTCAGGAAAAAAAAAAAAAAAAACAAAAAAAACCTGAAGTGCCACAGATTTTGGTCTGCGTCAGAGAATGCTCTCATTAAAAGGAAACCTTCAGCTCTTTGTCTGAAGAAACCTCACCCTTTGTTCATGTTTAAGAGAAATGGTTCTAGTTACTGAGAGAGTGTTTGCCTTGCTCAAAAAAAATGTTTGTGTGGGAGATGTTTTACATTTGAGTGACGCCAGAGAGCCAAAATGTGAAGCTGTATTGGCAGTAATGACCAGAGGCTCTTGTAGCTGGAAAAATTCAGCTGAATGCCTTTGGGGAAAGGGGAGGACTTCCCCTCCCTCTCCAGGCAAGTGGGATATCTGGACAAGGCCAATCTCTTTCTGGGTGGGAAATACCTGGGGCAGGCAATGTGCAGGGCTGGGGTAGCCTGGTGCCGTCGCCCTGGCCGAGGGCACATCTGGGCTGCACATCTGGGGCGGTGCACAGCTGCCCAGCGCTGGCTCTGTGCTGTTTCTGCCTGCATGCACTAGATGGCATTGCCAACTTGGCTACGGGGACCCCGGGCTCCGCTGGGCTCCGCTGGGCTCCGGCGGGGAGCGCCAGCAGCGTGATGGGCATCGTTTGGGATTTTTTACTTCTGAAGTCCTCTGTAGAAGCGAGAGCAGGCTAGAGCCGTGTGTCTGGCATGGGCATGTCTGTGATTTTTTACTTCTGAGGTTCTCTATAGAAGGGACAGCAGGCTGGAGCTGCGTGTCTGGCATGGGCATGTCTGTGATTTTTTACTTCTGAGGTTCTCTGTAGAAGGGAGAGCAGGCTGGAGCCGTGTGTCTGGCATGGGCATGTCTGTGATTTTTTACTTCTGAGGTTCTCTGTAGAAGGGAGAGCAGGCTGGAGCTGCGTGTCTGGCAGGGGCAGCTCAGGAGCCGGTGCCTGGGCAGAGCTGCTGCCACAGCAGGGGTGGCTGAAGCCCACGCTGAGCTCATCTGGGCACCCAGGGTCCAGCCTGGGACCCTGCTTTTGGGCATGGGTGAGCACAGGCAAGAAATGGTCTTTGCTGCTGCCAACAACCGCTATAAATGAGGTGGACAAGTATGAGAAAGGCCAGGTCAGTGGGATCAAAGGAGAAACCTGAATAGCAGGGATGTCAGGAGTTCAGCGGCGCCTCTTGATTCCCCACTCAGGCTGTTTATTCCCTTTTGTTGTCTCCACTGAGAGCCTTGCCCCTGTCCTCCCTGTCCCAGTTTCTGCCCTGGTTGTGCATGCTGGGCTGGGATCAGTAGCACTGAAGCTGAACAGAAAGCTGTGGGAAGAGGGTGCACCTGAGAGGTTGTGACCTGGTTCCTTGTCTACAGCAGCTGGCACTGAAGGCCTGAAAAACATGAAAGCATGCCAAAAATGGAGGAATTGTAATCCAGAGAGCCTTCCTAAACTGTCACTTGCTCCCTGAACTCTGAGCTGCTTTCTAAAGGCCAAAGGTATGTTGCTGGTTTTTTTATAGCCCTACATCCATTTGCAGAGAGCAAACCAAGTCAATAAAATCAAGAAAGAGTGCCTGTGTTGGATCTGCAGCACAGCCATATCCCTGAAAGCAGGAAACCCACCCCAGGGCAGGTTCTCCAGGGCATCTATGCCACTGTGCAGCTTTGGAATGCTGAACAGTGTGGGAACAAGCAGCCAGGGTTGCTTGGTGCCCCTCTTGTGCTCCAAGATTGTGAGCACCTCCTGCTCTGCCAGTGTCAGCCCCAAGGCTTCACTGGGACAAATGTGTCATTGTTTGCTATCCTGCCTTGCAGTTTCTCTTGAAAGCTAAATCCTGAGTAGCATTCAAGTAAAACAGAGTTCCTGCTTTCCCAGATGGCAGCCAGTGAGGAACACGCTCCCTTAGAAACGTCTGCCATCTCCAACTTGTGTCCTCAGGCGGGCTGACAGCTTGGTTTGCATTGAGAGTTCCCCTTGGTTGCCTGGGGTGTCCTTCAGGGCACTGGTGTGTGGCTGCCAACAGATCTAATGATCAGCAAGAGCATTATTTGTGTTGTGTTAGCATCTCAAAGTATCTGTGTGACTTTCCAGGCTGCTCAGCTACGTCATCAGTGCTGGCACTGCAGAAATGCTCATGAAAAATGTTCAGGGCAAATCTCCCCCAGTTCCTACTGGAACCTTCTGAAAACTAGTGATCTGGGAGACTTCATGATGCAACACTTCCCTCTCAGAATACTTCTCTCTGCACGTAACTGAGTTTGTTTGTGGGGAGAGCTGCTCACACCACTCTGGGCATTCAAGTTTCCATGGAGAGGAACCTGGCTGCCTTTCCTGCCTGGGAGATGCAAGGCTTGGAGTAGAGCTACTCTTAGAAAATGAAGCATTTGTGCTCAGCTGAGCCTCCCGGAAGGAGGACTTGGCCCAAGTGTGTTGTTGGGCCATCACAGGACTGTCATTCAGCAATTCTTGGTTTCATGCCTTGTTTTGTAGGAGATATTTCATAGGATCTTTGGCAAGTCTCTTCTCTATCTTTTACCCCTCAGAGCTACAGACATAAAACAGAGAGAACTAAGCTGAGAGCTGGAAGTGCTGCTGCAGGGCTCTGTACTCCCATTAACCCCCTGATTTACTGCCCTGCACCAACAGCCCCACCAGTGCCATGTGTTGACATTTCTGATGGATTATGGCCATTCTCTTGTCAACATGAGCCACCCTTGTGTGCCAGATCTCGTGCTTAGGATGCTGAGCAAAAACTTGGTGGTTCATATTGTAAAACTGAGTTGAATTTAAGTTTTGTTTCTCTTTTAGGCAAACATTGTTTTAGGAGCCAAAAATTCTGCCATCATAATGTATATAAATTTACTGTTGTTAACCTTTTTTGACTAACCTGAAATGCAACTCACTTTTTGGTATTCCTGCAGACCTGTGTGATGGGGCATGTTGAGAGAACTGAACATCTGTACCAGTGACTGTGAGGTGGACAGGAAATGTGTATATTTACTGCTCACATAGGAAAGAAATCTCATTATATTTATGTGATCTCAAACCAGTTACGTTCCCTGTGCAAAACCCAGGCCTCCAGCAGTGCAGCCTGGATCTGCAAGACAATGAAAATAAACCAGCAGCATCTGTAATGTCGTTCTTAATGAGATGAATTTGGAAGAATGTGCATGGATACAATCCTAGAGACTACTCTAAGCATAAGTGGCTGGAGAAGGAGGGCAGGAGAGCGTGTCATTCTTCAGCTTTGTTAAAGAAGCTGCTTATGTGCATGCATCACTGGGAATGCCAGTCTCCAAACATTCTGATTACTACAGACACTCCAAGTAGTGTTCATCTGCCAGGTAAATAACAAGTGAGATACTCATATTTACAATTGAAATTGCCTGAGTGTTCAGCTGGCCCTCACTCTGCCAGGTTGGACTTGCATTACACATTACTCATAGTCAGTGGCTTGAGAAAATCTCTTGACAAGACTCACCTTGGAGCTGGCAGGACCACATGTGATTTCATTTGGAAAAGCAGGTTAGAAACTCTTCCCAAAGATCTGACCCTGTGCTTCCTGTTTAACTCAAGCAATTCCCAGCAAGGTCTTTCCCAGTCAGAACCACTGTTCTGGGCTTATTTGTACTGATTTTTAGTGATCCATTACATTTCTGCTGTTCTGAAGGAGTATAAAACTGCATCATTCTCAGAAGACAAAAAAACCTTCACTGCTTTGCTATGGTTATGATTTTGTATTGAGGGGTAGTGTTCATGTGCTACTAAACAATGTCCCCCTCCATTGCTCCCACCCTCACAGACAGGGTTTCTGAATGGGGGAGCTAGAGCAGATCTGTGCCCTTCTGGCACTAAAATGAAAGAGAAAAGAGGTCTGATCACAAACTATTCATTTCTAAAAGCAATCTCCAGAAATGAAGTAATAATGCCTAAATTATCCCAGTGATGAGCAAACCTGCAAGTCCAGCTTGCAAACTGGCAGTCAGAGGTTCCTGATGCTGTATGCCTGCAGAAGGTATTCCTTTTTTGTGTTTTTTTCACCTGAATCAGTGTGATTAACTCTGTTGTAAGTGAGAGCCAGCTCTATCTGAATTTGAGGGTTGATGTTAGTGCTTTCATAACAGACTTAATACCTAAAAGTATGTTGCAGAATATGCTCAAGGCATGATCTGTCTTTCTGTATGTGAGCTCTATCTTAGAATTACAGCTTAACCTCTGCAGTTTAGAATCTAGGTGAAGGTTTGATTATCTCGGAAGAAAAAAAACAAACAAACAAAAACTTAAGTATATGGTACTGAACATAATTTTATCTCAATGGATTTTGTTCATAACCTCCTTGTGGAACTTAACAGAAAATTAGATCTCTGCCACCAGATTCTTAAAGGCATTAGAAAACACAATGGTGTAGACCTTACCTTCCATCAAAGTCCACTCCAGTGACTTTTAAAGAATGCAGCTGTTTCACTCATTTTGAGTTCTTGCAGACTTTTCCATAGGGGATATTTCTAGTTTTGCAGTTTCCCATCAACCCAGCGAGGAAGGGGGAAAAAAAAGAAGAAAGGCATTTTGTCTTGAGGAAAATCTTATGTGCTCAGCTGGAGCCTTTCCTGTGAAGCTGCTCTCCCAAGGCCCAGGGAGCTGCTGGAAGTTCCCATGGCTGCTCCTGTGCTCTGAGTAATCCAGGCTCAGAGATGCTCTCCTGGGTGCAGATAATGTGGTTGTGTTGTGCCACATGTGCAGGAGTAATGAGGGTGGATTCCCAAGGACCTCGACCAGCAAACCTTCCCCATGCCCCAAAATCATCACCTTTAAAAAAGACAGAAAAAAAAAATTTAAAAGTATTGCAAGGAATATGTTGAGTACTTATTTTGGCTGGTGGTGTCTTCCCAGCCAAGGAAACCCCCTTTGTCTAGATTTTGATGTCCTCACTGTGGGTAATGAATAGATATCCCTTCTCCCTCTGTGGCCACCTGGCATGTGTGCTTTGCTTTGAGAAGCTGGCCCTTGGGGCCGAAATTTTGCCATATTTAGTTCTAACCCAAAATAATTGTAGTCCAAATCCAGCCAAAAGCACTTGGTGAGGGAGAAAGACTAATGCACTGGAAGATTTGCAGCTGGGACCATCAAGGAGCTTGCTGAGCTTGGGCACTGGTCCCTGGCCCAAAAGCCCAGCCAGACTGGGACCATGGCTGTGATGTTTTGCCCTACTCAGGTCCCTTTTTGGCTGCACCAAAGGATTATGACACATTGTGTGACTCTGACAGCTCATGGTGTTCAGCTGGGGCGAGGTGAAAGTAAGGTCCAGTGGCAACAGTATGAGGAGCAGGGTGTTTCCTTGTGCTTTTCCAAAATAGCTGTGTGTGATGCTGGCTATAAAGTTAAAATGAAAGATATCCTGTGCTATAAGTTTTCCCCCCCTTCTTTTAATAAATCCATAGATATGGAGGAAGGAGTGAGAGAGAAGGAGAGAAGGAGGAGCTTTTGGCCAGTGGCTTTGGGCAAACAGAAGATTGACCCTGCAGTGTTGCTGGCAGGGCAGGGAAACTAAATGGAAACAAAATCAAATTATTAAAACAAAAATTGAAGCGAGGGAGGATCACGTTTCCTGAAGGGTTTTGCCTCTCCTGGGTGTGGTGGTGTCTCTTGGCGGGGCGTCAGGCTGAGCTCAGCGCCGGGCGGTCACCGCGCACGCCCCGGCACCGCGTACCCCGCTTTGTTCTCGGCACGCGGGGTGGGGCCCTTTACTCAACCAGATAACTTAGAGCCCCCGAGGACTCCAGGCTGCTGTTTGTCTTCCAGAGTGTCAGTGTTAGGGCAGTGCTTCAGTCTTTTATCTGAGATATTTTTATTTAGTAACTGCTAGCTAGAAATACAGGCTTTCCAGCTTCCCTCTCACAAATACCGCAGGGTTGGTTATTGGGCTTGCAGGCAGGATAACGGGCAAAGTGAAGCTTGGGGGAATGCTGAACTCTCACCTGCAATGCCCTGGTGCAGGCACAGGTGGGTTTAACCCTCTGAGCTGGGGATCAGATTTTTGGAACGTGGGGATGTTGGAAAAGACAGCTCTGAGTATAGCCAAGCTCATATTCGCGTGCTGCCCCAGCTGTGCTCGGGGTTTATTTCCAGTGGGAGTGCTCAGAGCTCAGGCCTGAAAAAATGGGCATGAAATGCAATGCTGCATTTTATTAACATTAAATACAACCGGGCCTTGATGTGAGCAGTGACTCACAGGTCTGGAAAGGTGTGGGTGTCTCCTGCCTGCCAAAGCCCCCCCTTCCCAGTGAGGGCCAAACACCTGCCTGGTGCCCAGCTCCGGGGCTCTTCACTGCAGCAAGGACTGACTTCTACACTCTACCAAGGGTAGGTACAGCAGCTCTGCATGCACACAGCATCCAGAGATCAGCTATAACTGATCAGTGCAGATACAGTGTGATGCTTCCTCATGTGTCTAAGGAAGGGACTTGGTGTTTTCATTTGTTTTCATAAGAAAGCAGTGCTTAGATAAAAAAGGGAATACTTTTAGCCCAATTGCCTGATTCCAGCCCTGTTTGACATGTGGGTTGTTAGCCCAAAGAGATCAAGCTATTCTAAATTTTATAAAAATAAGCAGCAGAATGGTGGAGAAGGGCTCAAGCTGGATCCTTGATGGAGAAGGTTGTTGCATGAGTCTACAGTTGTCTTCAGAAAACCCACAGGTGAAAGCTGCAGAAAACTGGGTTTCCTAAGTTTAACTTTCACAGGTCTCCTTGTTTTTCTTGTACGTGTGCCTGCAAACAGACCTACATCTATCTTCCTCTCTTTCCATTTCACACATTTTCACCTTGTCTTGAAAATGGGATGTGTTGCAGGCAAGGCCCCTGCCTTGCAAAGGGACTGACTTGTGGGTAAATAAATGACAGCAGGAGAAGCTGGAGATAGCTGGGGGAAAACCTAAGGTCAAGTCTATCATCATGGATGTGCTGTACATTCCCAGACAGGGAGCAGGGTGGTGTTGAGGCATATTTGGGATTCAATTGTCTCTGAGCTATTTAGTACCTTGTGAGATGGCACAGAAAGACTGCTAACAATGAATCTGCTGCCATTCAGGGCGGCCTTGAGTCATTGTGGTTTAAAAAATAAATTATCATATAAATAGCTGCTTAGGAATCTCAGCCTGAAGACCACAAAATCTCACCAGTGCATAGCTCTTTTGGCTTATGTAGCACCATGTGTACTTGTGGAATACTCTGGCTGTGTGTTGTAAAACCACTTCCTACTTTAAAAAGAGTATTATAGGAAAAGAATAAAGTCTATTGTCAGTGACAACTGCTGGTGGTTTCCTAGTGCCTCTCATTCCAGGAGGCTGAGCATATCATAACTGGATTTTTCCTGTCTTTGCTGAACCCACCCTAAGATGCCACTACCTTGTGGAGGCCAGTATCCCCTGCCCTGGACACCCAGAGGTGAGCAGGAGTATTCCAGGGCTGGTTTAAGACACTTTCTGGGTAGCTTTTGTGACAGATTGGTGGATTTTGAAAAGCCAGAGGAGAGTGTGGTGGTGAACAAGCTAACAGTTATGCTCCTGCAGTTGGAAATACCACTGGGATTTTGGATATTGGAAATACCACCTCCTCCTGCTGACTGGCATCCTGCTCTGCTGTCCCAAAGCAAGGCTGAGTGTGACCCATTCAAATTTTGTGACTTTATAAAGTGAAAAAGAGCCAAGGCTTTTGATGTAGGCATCTCACACTCTTGCAGTGCTGTGGATTGTTAATAACTACATCTCCACTGACTTTTTTGGAGCAGGATCAGATACCAAGAGCAAAAATCCTCCTAAGAAAATTGTTCTGAGTGAACTCCAGCCAGTCAGCTCCAACAGAATCCATCCTAGGGTTTTCCCACTACACTGGTTCTGACTAATAAACTGCCTATTTGTTTTAGTTCTATTTTGTTTTGTTTGCTTTCTTTGCTTATTTGTGACTTCCCTTTGGGGAAAAGAAAGAACAGGCTGGGAAGTACAGCAGTGCCACGGGGGCTGTGGGATGGTGCACGTGGTAATGGTCCTTTCAACAGGTTTTTTTCTCAGACTTTCAGCAAAAGTTTGCAGTCCCAGCACAAAATGTGAGAATGATGACTGTATCACAAAGACATTTTCCCAGCGTGGCTGAGCTGTGATATGAAACAAGCTGATTTTCTCATGAGAGGGGAGTAAATCCTTGGAAGTGTTATTTTTCTAAAGTTTTATTTGAAAAGTACTAGCATGACCTTTTCTTGATGTTGCTTTTTCTTTCTCTTTTTTCTTTGTAAAAATCCTTGTAGGATTGTGATTAGCAAGATAATGAATACCATCTGCTTTTAATCAATTCCTTCCTTTTCTCCCAAACCCTCCTAGCTTCTAATATTAATGGAAACAGATTTGAATACTGGAATAGACTGCTCTGGAGAGTGCTTGGGTATTTACTAGGTGAAAAGTGAAATTGCACAGGTTTATTTCATGGGGCAGGGCATTTGACAGGTGCAATTTTTCTTCTAGATGTGTTGCATGCCTGTTTTATAAACCAAAATTCATACTGACACATGAGATTATAATTCTGTACTGGAGGGAAATTTTTAGAAGAGGAGGGTTTGAGCCCAAACTGGAGCTGCTGCCCAAGCTCTTCCAAAGAGATGATGCTTATTTACTGCCACAGTGACACACTGAGGAATAAATGAGGTTGACTGGGAAGACTGGGAAGCAAAGGATGCTTCCTAGGAGGAAAGCAAAGCCCATGGCATTTTAAGTGTAACCCCTCTGTTAGTTTTGAAAAATACCTAAATGGGACTCGCTGACACATGCCTATGCATTCAGATCTCCTTTATATTATTTTATCTTGGAAGCCAAAAAAAATTTGAATTCATTTGCTGTCAAGCCTTACCTCGGATCAAACCAATTTTTTCCCCCTGGATAGGAATCAGTTTGATTCGTGCTTTTCTCTTAGGTTGGAATCAATCATCCTGCTCTGATTTGAATGACCATTTTACCCCTCCAAAGGTTCACATTAACAGGCATTCCTGGGATGTTTTCTTGATTGGGTTCAAGGCATTGTGTGTTCCCATCTGTCCTGCCTGATTACAAACCAGCTCTGCCAGCTAATGTTGGCTGGGAAACCTTTCCTTTCCTGCACTGCTCCAAACTGGGTCCTGAGAAGAGAAATTGCTGTTTCTAGCACAGTCATTTGTAACAAGGTGGTGCTGGCTGGAAGTGCTGGTGCTGTGCTGTGCCCTCTCACGGGATGGAGGCACAGAGCAGCCAGGCAGAGGGCCAGGCTTGGGCTGCCAGGAGTGCTCTGTCCCAGAGACCTCTGAAGAGACAAGGCAAGAGGTGCTGAGAAAGAGCTGAATGAGCATCCTCAGGGGCTTGGGATCTGCAGCTGTGAGCAGTGCTGGGGGGAGGCTCTGGGCCAGCATGGGCCAGCAGAGGTGCTGTGTGGATGTGACAGCCTGGTCAGAGAGAGAGAGAAAACTAGAGAAGTTTTCCTAGAATTGGCTTGTGAGACTTTAGGGAGTTGAAGATAAACAATGATAGCTTATTGTTATAAACAACCTGTAGGTGTTGTTTCCCTGTTTTTCTCAAAGATTGTTTTAAAAAAGCCGTTTAGTTAATTAGCAAATCAGGTGAAATGCATTGATTAATTGACCAATCTGGTCTCTCTGTATTAGAACAGTATAAAAAGAGAGAATCCAAAGTAAAGTGGAAATACTGTACAAACCAGCCTTCTGGTGAGTCTGTGTTGTTTCTTACTCAACAGTGATAGTGCTGGGATGCTTGGGTTATCTGCCCATACAGCTCCTACAGGGAAGTTGGATCACCATGATGTGAGTGTGATATTTTCTTCCCTTTTTTGAAAATGTTATTTACCTTTTCACTGAAACCCTGGTTATTCATTCTGCTTCATGCAATACTTGGATTTTGGGGGGCATGGATGAATGTATGCCTTTGAGCCTAGACAGGGATAGGCCCTCCAATGCCCCTCATTGGGACCATGGCCCCTGGACATTTCAAGGGGAATGGGTTTGTTTTCATCACACAAGGTGTTCTGAGTGGTGTTGCTGCTGCTGAGGGATCCTGCATGCCTGTGCAAGTGTCTGAATTAAAGCAGGACTTTTACCATGAGGGAACATGACGTGTACAGATGCTTTGTCCTCAATCTGGCACGGGTTCAGCTGGGGTTCCACATTTCTGCCAGTTGCTTTCATCTTTGCAGAGCTGTTTGGTGAGAGCAGGGCAGCAGCATGTCCTGAGCACCCACAGTCTTGGGCTTATGAGGTAAAGCACAGACAATGCAACCTCTTTTCAGAAGCAGGCTGTAAACATCTTGAAACAAATTTCCAGTGAAGAGTTTTTGACTTCCCCAGCCTCTCCCCTAATCCCTTGTTACTGGAGCTTTTGGGGTGAGACATCTGAAGTCGCACAAGGACACGCGTGTAATGCCTCTGTTAACTCACACAATTGAGGGAGCTAAAGCCTGGTGCTACCAAACAAGGCACCCTTGTTTCCTTTCTCTCTTTACAGGGCCTTGCTGGCGTAACATCTTACATTTCCCCAGGATGTGGAGCCTGAAGTGAGCGCGCGTGGGCTGGGATGGAGCCAGGGAACTGTCTGGGCAGGGATGCAGATATTGCTGCAGCGTTCCTACAGGTGCCTGATTGCTCTTCTCCCAAGGGGGAATGCTTTGCTGTGTGCTTTGCCACGTCTTGGGTTGCCTTCATGGACAGGGGGACTGAATGAGGCAAACCTTCCTCCTGGATCTGTCACTGGGAGCCCAAGGTGGATGGACTAGCAGCGAGAATAACAGTTGATCCTGTTTGCCCCCAGGAACATGTGCTTTGCCTGTTCCTTGGGACTTCTGAGAGGCTCTGGTTATGGTTTGGAGAGGGCACTTTTGGGATGCCTCAGGAAAATGCCACCTCCTGGCTTGGTGCTGAAAATGTGAATATGTAAGCACTACATGTTGAAGGGAGGATCAGGAGTGGCAAAAGCTCCACATCTGATCCCTGCATGGAGGATCCTCCCTGTGCTTTCCATTGGCACCCACCTACTGCCAGCCAGCCTGCAGCCATGTGAAAGCCAGACAGAAATAACAGCTCTTTTTTGCAAGGCTGACTTAATGGAAGCAAGAGGTAGGGGGTAGAAGGGAGATAAAATGGCTGTGGTTTGCCAAAATCCCTACATCTGGCACCTACATATTGCTGACAGGGGCAGGCAGAGGCAGCAGTGGCTAAGGAAGAGACTCCTTACTCTTAGCAGCTGTTTCTCATGCACAGACTTAAAAAAGCCTTCCCTGCTGCCCCACTCTGCTGCAGCAGGGTGGGTGTGGAGCTTGGAGATTGTTCAAATTCTGCATTTCTGGCCCCAAAGAGGCTGCTCTGGCTCACGGCGATGTCACCGCGTGGGAATGCACTTCCCCTGCGCTGGGACATCTCTGGCCAACACCAGATACCCTTCCTTCCTGCCTGCTCCCATGGTGGGGATTATTGCTTTTGGCTTCTCCTGGCTTTGAAAGGCTTCCAAAGAGCTCAGCTCTTGCAAGCTGAGAGCAGAGACAGAAAGCCTCTCCCTGCCTCACCTGTTTGTGGTTATTCAGCTCCCTCCCTTCACGCTTTGGCACAATAATGGCCTGAAAGTAAAACAAGAGGCAAGTTCTCCCCCCGGCTCAGAGCACTGAATGAAACCCAGCCAGCAGGGCCTATTGAGACAGCATCGAGACAAATGTCAACTTTAACACAAAGAGGCTTAAATGACTGACACAGAAAGGAATAATCTCGGATCTGTTTTCCAGGCTGCTCCCCAGCATAGTTGTGCTGCAGACGGAGACAATTTTCAGTTCCCCAGGGAGATTGTATAGCCAAAAAAAGATACTTGGTGGTGATATGCTATAAGACTAGGTCATGAGAATGGATGTTTGGAATAATGACAGAATTCATTATAGACAAACTAAATTAACAGAGTGTCTTGAGAAACATATGGGGAGGAAATTGCCACTGAAGCCCTGCAAAGTGCAGCTTTACTTCTCATTGTGCTGGGTTCTCCCAAGGCCTCCATGAAACAGGACAGGGGGTTATAGAAGTCATTTTGTGGCAACTCTCTGAATCTGTTGCCTTTTTGTTTGCAAGATGGCTATTTGTCTTTGAATCTTATGAAGAAGTAAAAGTAATTAAGGCTCATGAATAACGGCATTGAAATAAAAATACAGCCACCTCTCCTCAGAAGCAAGAAGAAAATAATGTCCTAGTTGGTGTCTTGCTGACCTTGCTCAGACCTTAGGAGTGAAGTGGCTGCAGCATGGGGGCATGGTGGGCACCAAGAGCACCCTGCCCATCCCCTGCACTGCATTTGCCTGATCAGCACTGAGAGCATCCTCATCACCCTGTGGCACCTCCCGAAGAACCACTAGTCCAGCTGCCTGTGGCTGCAAAGAGCCTGGATCCCATTGCAGGCCCTTTGGGGAACGTGCTCAGGCTCCACATCCTGGGCTGCCAGGAGAAACTGAGGAGATCCTGAGGGAGATATGCAGGACTAAAGACCCACTGGCCTTTTCATTAGGGTTAACGAATCCTCAGTCAGTCTCCTCCCCAGGACCTCCACTGCCTGCAGAACTTACCAAAAAATGTAGTTGCCTTTTGCAATTATCAGTTTATCAGTTCAAAGCTGTCTGGTGGCAGCTGGAAGCTTCAGGAAAGGTCCCTCTATCTGAGCAGGCAGTGGCCCCATGGTGCTTTTGGGTGGCAAATTGCCGAGCAGAGACTTGGAGCCATGGCTGTGGGCTTCCAGCAGGGAAACAGCTCTTGGCTTGGCTCCAGATATCCATGCCCCATGGAAATCTGGAGCACTTGTGTCTCTGAACTATGTTCCTCTGTAGAAGAGAATGCAGGACTGTAGCAAAGAACTTTTAAAGTCAACGAAACAATGAACAGCTGGAGTATAACAGGGTAGTGTTTGGTAGAAAAAAAATCAGTCTGGAGAAACTCAAGATGAATGATTGAATAAGAAGAAATTTAGGGAGTTTTGCATTTTATATTGATATTTATTCATACACATGTAGGTAACACCTATATGTACGTGCCTGAGAAGTAATGAGAGAATGTCACAAATCCAGAGCAGTGTGGCACAGGAAAGGCAGGAGGATGCTCTGCAAGCCAGCACTGCTTAGCCTGGCATAAGACCTGTGCTAAGCAATGGCAAATGTGGCCCCAGATTCAATTAGAAAAGAATTAAATGATTGAATTTAATTAATGTGGAGCATTATGGAAAGTCTTTTTATTCAAAAGAAACCTACTTTTATTCTTTGTCTCCCCAGGATCTGTAAGTCAAGCTGACAGTGAGGCACGACACATTTTGAAATACGTTTAGCTTAATATTTCAGGAGGTTCCAGTGGTAGAGCATGGCAAAGAGCTTAAGAACAAGGTAAAGGAGTAACCTCCAACAGGAACTTAATAAGCCTCTACTGCAATGGCCTCCCTGGGTCTGGGAGAGAAGAATTGAAGTTTAAAAAAAGTACTGTTGGGTTTTTGTTGTTGGTTAGTTGGTTTGGGGTTTTTTGGTGGGGGTGGGGGTGTTGTTTGGTTAGTTTTTGGTTTTGTTTGGTTTTGGTTTTAATTTTTCCTTGAAAGCCCTCTCTTAGTCCACTGGGAATTAAAAGATAAAGATAGATATATCTATCTATATAGATATACACAGATATAAATATATCTATGTATATAGATATATGAATATAAATATATATATATATAATCTTTATACTTTTTTTGGTAAATTGTTGGCATTTAACTGCCCCTGAGCCCCAGACCTTTGGGGAAGGCTTTGCCTTCTCCTGGGTGGTTTGAGGAGTGGGGCTGGGGGGATGAGACAATGCACTAACCCCAGGTTTTCTGCCTGTTCTTAAAAGGATTTGCCCTCGCGGCTCGCTCTGATACGGTGTGGAAAAGGAAAGGGACAGGGAAGCTCAGAGGAGCTGACAGGGGCAGAAAAAGGGTGTGAAATTCATCCTATCTGGTGTGTCTCCTTTGATGTGTCACGCAGAGATTGTGCAGGCGCTCAGACGGGAAGGGGTTAATGCGTTTCTCAGTAACCATTGAAATGGGGGCTGTTATGGTCTATTTAGGCAATGATCTGTTACAATATCAATGGCATTTTCGATGGCAGTGTCTCCTATTCTTCTATTGAAATCACAATAGCTTTGGAAGTTCATGGCCATGGCAGTCTCAGGGACAGATTTCTGTTCATTTTTCTTTGTTGTGAAGATTTTTCTTTTTTTAAGAAGTAAATTAACTCACACAAATGCGAAAGAAGCTTCAAGTGTGTGACCTTTAGACAAAAGCTTCAGATTTGTCATTCTCTCTCCTTAACTTATGCTGTGCTCTCAGCAATGCCTCGATACAATATCTAGCCCAGCTTGGGCTACCTGGCCACAAATAGCTGGGCAAGGCTGGAGTGACAACGTGAAATCTCCATTTCTATGCTGTTGTCAGCTTCTAACACTTAGGGAAAAACGTCAAAGTTGGGGAGAGGTTTGAGCTGCCTGCCTCCCATGCATTTAGATATAAAGGGAGCCTCCTGTCTTGGCCCCTCTCTGCTTCTTTAGAAACCAGGGGCTAATGCAGTCCCCAGGACTGTCTGGAGAGGTTACTCGCCCAGCCTTCACTTTGATGATTGATGACAGTGGAGAAACTAATGATATTTTATTCACCTGTCAAAAAAATTCCTTGCCCTGGGCAAGGCAAGGCTTGCACGGCAGAATTTTAACGCGGCTCTTTGACCAAAATGCAGTTATCCCATTTTCCCTAATATATTATCTCAAAGGAAGAAGTGCTGTCCTGCCGAGCCTGTTGCTCTGGGGTGCTGGCCAGGGGAATCTCTCCAACCCACAAAGTGCCTTGAACTTTGAACCTGTCTTGGGAATTGAACATGCCATGAAACAGGCATTGCAAGTGCATTGCAAGGGTGTCCCAGTGATTCTGCCCCTCAGTGCCCAGGCAAGGAAAAATCCCCAGGGCCAGGGGGTGTTTTGAAATGTCTTCCCAAAAAAGGTGAAGTATCTTTAGATCAAGAGCACCCCCTTCCCAATAACCAGTTCTGTCTTAAATGTAGTGAGCCCCATCAGACAATTTTCTGGTGTTTTGCCCCACTTCGGTGATTTGGTTTTACTCTGTGTTTATATTTCTTGATTCCATGTTATTACTTTCTTCCTTGCTAAGGAGCAAACTAAATATTACCTGTTCCTGCAGCTGGCTGTCAGAGGGCTCTTCCTAGGCCAAGTAAACTATATGTAATTGTTAGAAAAACTGTTATTTTCCCTGCTTCCTCTTAGGTATAGCTAGCTGTGAAGCTGTGTCCAGCTGCACCAGGCAAGACACTCCATATGATTCTTTCTTGTGGTTCAAAGTGAGTAAAATCTGTTGGAAATGAGTCCAGCAAAGTCATGGAAGCTGTGAAGAGGTAGGGTTTTTTTGTGCATTGTTTATCAGCAGATTGCCCTGCTAGATGCTGATCTGTGCTATATCACAAGGCAGAGAGGAAATGGACTCCTTTTGCTGGAGCCAACTTTTGCTCCAGTTCCCAGGCTGCAGGCAGGCTGGGATGGGATGGCTGGGAGCTGACCACAGTGAGAGCCAGATGAAATGGGGCTGAGCAAAATGCTGCCTCCTGGGGAGGGACAGAGGGAGCTGACCATGGCAGCAGCAGCAGCACAGCTGCTCCCATGGTTGACAGTGAGGATCTCCCTGCACCCTCAATGCCATCTCCCCTCAGGCAGAAGTGGCAACAGCCTGCTCAGGGTCCCACTGTATTTGTCTGGGATGGTCCCATGGCAGTGCACTCCTGGCTGTCTCTTGGCATGTACTCCCGAGCCTTTAATCATCTGCAACTTTGGCAAAATGTTTCCTCCAGGAGACAATTGATAAAGAGGATGAAAAGGGATCTGAATGCCTAGGCAGGCTCAGGTCTTGAAAAGCTGGATTCCCTCAGCACCCCCTAAAGTGCAGAGGTATGAAAAGTAAACATTTCCTGGTAATGCCAGTGCAGCTGGAGCTGTTCAGGTGCCAACTGCTGTCAACTTCAGAACTAATCTGAAGTACCATTAAAATGCATAACAAAGAAATCCACGGCACAAAAAATATCTTCTTCCAACCTATTTCTGACTTTGCTACGGAGTGCTACCCTGGTCTTGTGGGCAAAATGAGGGCCCCTCATCATGCAGAGAGCAAGACCTAAAGGTCCAGAACACCTCTGTGCATGGGCAGGGGGGGCTTCTCCTCCTCTCCTCAGGATGACATTCTAAGCTATGCAGGGCAAAGCAGAACTGCAACCTGGTCCTGGTGTGGCAAGGGGTCCAAAGGAGTTCAGGTACTGCAAGGAAATAGAGCTGAGGTGCCCTTTATCTGCTTGATGTGAGAGGGAAAGGCAGGAGCCACTGCCACCCTGTCCTGCTGCCAGGGCTGTGGTGGTGCTGGGTTACTGCACAAGAGATGCTTCCAGGTGCAGGAGAGTCCTTCAGGTGACTTTGCAATATGTACCTCTGCAGCAATTGTGATTAGAGTGAGAGGTGAAATTGAGGGCTTAGGTGAGGTTTGAATATTACCTTTTTTTTTTTTTTTAACTTGGCTTTTTTCCTTTCTTTTCTTTCTTTCTTTTTTTTTTTTAATTAGAAAACGTGACTGTCACTTTGAGTTCAGGGTCTGGTTACAAGGACTTACCTCTATTTCACAGCAAGAAATTTATCTTGACAGTAATCAATGCAGGTTATAAAAGAAAAGAAAAAAAGAGAAACTTCAAGCATTTGCAATGTGAAGGCTCCAATACGCTGTAATTTCAGCTCCTTCTCTTTCACCTCCACGGAGAATACAAAAAAAAAAATAGTTCTTTTTGATATCTCCAGTGCAATTATGGAGAGAGAAATGAAACTTATGGAAATGAAAGTTGGTGTGTCTTAGGGATGCCAGACTTTGAGCACAGAGCCTCTGCAGAAAACATTCAGGTTTCCTCTTTTGAAAGTCTCACTTGGCTTTTTAAGATTCTGCCCTGGGGTGATAATTGCCTGTTGCTGTTATTGCCCCCTGTAAAGTCACAATGCCATGATTTATTTTCACTGTTTCCATAGGAAATGTTGACATTTCAGCAGAAACTTGAAAATGCAGCTGTTTTGCTTCAGAGGAGCAGCCACAACACTGTAGGTAAGAAGGAGCTTGGGCATGTCCTCACCTCTAGCTGGGAATCCCCATGAGCACAGTGCTGGGGTTTGTGAAACAGCTCACTTTGGTGTGCACAAGTTGAGTCTTCCAGCAAGAACCCCCCGTTTATTTCTCCCCAGAAGACAGACCCTTCTCAGGGGGCAGCACGGCAGCAGCCCTGCCTGCTGTGCTGTGTTTGCCTTACCAGGGGCTGGAGGCCACGGTAGCACCTCCAGCCTGGCCTCTGCAAGTCCCCTGCAGGTTGTGCTGGACACCACCAAAAACCTTCTTTTATGAATGAAAAGCACTGCCAGGTGGATGCTACCTTCGTAATGGCTGTGGTATTTTTAATGTGTTTTCCAGTGAGATGGGATTTTGGAACATTACTCATAACCTGTGGAAAGGGTGCTGGGTGAAAAGTGAATGACTGAGCAAGTAATTCCCACAGCCCTGGGAAGAGTCACTGGCATTCCAGCTGGATTTGCAGGCTGTGGGTTTGCCCGAGCTATGACTTTGCATTGCCACTAAGTGGCAGCCGAGTAAAAAACATGGTAAAATGAAAACTTTCCTGAATAAACGTCAGTGCAAGGTGCAGAAGCAGGAAGGAAAATTTCTAAGCTGGCGTTCCTCAGCTCGGCAGTGCCCTGCTGTTTATCCTAGGAAATTAAACCTTGGGAGGAGAGAGTGATACAGATACTGTAGGAATACCCACAGGGAAGCTGAGTGTGCAGGGGACCCTGACTGAGCAGATGGATGCACCAGGGAGCAGATGAACAGTCCAGCCCACTTCTACCTCTGATTGACCAGCTTGGTATTGAACGTTTGCAGAAATCATCCAAAAAAGGGCTGGGACATCAATAAGTGGCATAAAGGTGTGCAGGGTGGGGGTAAAAGCAGGGAATCAGGCTGGTAGTGCTCCCTACCCCCACAAATGATGCCATCCACAAGCAAAACTGAGCTTCCCCACGTAGCCAGCCCCTGGGCAACGTTTGGCTCTGATGCATTATTAACCATTTTAATTTTTAAGTGGTTTGAAAGATACTCAGGTAAAGCCTCCTGAAAGCAAGGCAGAACTAGGTCAGACACAGAGTGTGTTGGCTTTAATTAGCACCCGTGCAGATTTTTTAACCTTTTGTGGAATTGGGGACCTCCGGTACCTCCACTGCTCTGCTCTGGAGCCAAAGCAGAGATGACCTCTTCAGGGAGAAACAGTAATTGGAAGTGTCAGTTATCTGAAACTTTTATCCGAAAAGACAGGATCCTGGGCACTGTGCCAAGGTTCTTACATTTCGAATATTTTACAATATTTGAAGAAAGTAGCATGCATGGCATAAATTTTAATGTTCAAAGGACTCCTGAGATAACTTTTTTTTTTCCAAGCGTAAAGCAAATAGTAGAAAGAGAAGATAACTATCACAAAGTCATCTAAAAATGCCAGGGGGCTTCTGTCTCAGACACCAACAAAATCTGATGCTGTTGATCTGCTGAATTTCAACCAAGGCCAGCCCAAAGCCAGGGCTGCAAGTGCTGGTTCTACATATGGTTTTTCTGCTCCACATTTAATTTGTGCTTAAGTCATGCAACATCAATCTTGAAGTCAGGGGGCAGCTCCCAGTCCTCCCCAATGTGAGGGCCCTGGAGATGCTGCTCTGCAGCTGACAGCAGTGTGGATGGGAGATGGCTGGGATACAGCAATGCTGTCCCTGACAGACCCATGGTGAGCCAGAGCAGTGAACCCAAATATGTGTGGGGGGGGCTGGGGTCTCCCCTTTCTCTCTCCTGAGCTTTCCCTCACCTGATGTGCTTTCTCCCCTTCCCAGAGCATCTTTGTGTTGGAAGTCCCCTGGGGAGGTGGTAGCACCAACCCTGCCTCATTTTGCCCTGGGACCTGTGCCAACCTAGAGCCTTTCTGAGGCTTCTTTTTCCTATTTTTTTTTTTTTTCCCTGCACAGGGCTGAGCTCACTCCCTTGTATGTCCTATGACTTGCAGATACTGGTATACAGGATACACTTTTAGCAGGAGGTAACCCCCTGCTCTGTGCTTGCTGGTGGATCTGAAACACTCTTTGTGGGGTCAGCACCCAACCAGTGGCCTCTGTCACCCCTTCCTCCCCTTCTCACCACCACTGCAGCTTGTTTCCCTGGGGTAAGTTGCATGTGGGGTGACATTCTGGCAGGGCATTGCCCCAGTATGACCTAATTACTACAAGCAGCCCCAAAGGGGCCAGGATTTTCACATTCTACCCAGGCTGCTATCTTTATTTTGAAGGTCACACCAAGTGACCATGCTTTCACCTTTGAGCCCACCCATTTCCAATGCCACCTTTGGAGGGAAGGGGGAAAAAAAATCAACCTTGCTCCAAAAGTGGTGGTTTTGGAAAAAATAAAGTCATGCAAGACAAAAGCTTGGCTGAATGTGCAAGATGTGCTCAGGCATGTGAGCTGGGCCTCCCCAGAGGGGACAGGGAAGCTGTCTGGGAGAGATTTGGAGTGCTGCTTTCTCCAGAAGCTGAATGTTTCCAGCACAAACTTGTGCTGCTTCCAGCCTGCCCGGGAGCTGCAGCAGTGCCTGTGGGACAGCCTTGGCAGGGCTGGGGATGGGCTGCAGCACATCCAGGTGCAGTGGGAGGTACCTGCTCCTCGGGGGATGGGGTGGTGCTGCCACCCTGGGGCTGGCTCCTGGGGGTCCCTGGGGTGAGGTGGTTTGTACAGCTACAAGCCTGGGGTTCAAAGTGCTGGCAGTGCTCTGGGGGAGCATTATCTGTGCTGTGCAGATGCTGCAGCGTGCTCAGAGCCAAGCACTGGATGAGGGCAGCGTGGTGCTGCCAGGGGACTCCTCACAGCCAGTGTGCTGCTGGACAGCCTGTCCTGTCCTGCCAAAATACCTCCCACTGGAGCTGCTTGTCTCAAAACCTGGCATGTTTTCTTTACAGAGCACCAGGGCTCATTCCAGGTGGTGATCCTGAGCCTCTCTGCTTTCCTAAGGGCTTGTCCCATCACCTGAGTCTAAGTTTGTAGCAGCTTTTCCTCTTTTTGAACAGAAACACTGTAGACCAGACTATGCATTTATTTCTGTTCACTTCTTTTCATGTGCTGATTCAGACATCAGGTTTCCTCTGCAGTTGATCTCAGGCTCCCATCTGGATTCAGTCAGATGCTGGGTCCTGCTCCTCCTCAGTGAAACAGGCAGTGGTAGCTCTGCCCCAACAGCCTGAAGGCATCCAGGTAAGCACAGAGCTGGAGTTGTTTGGGATGTCTTTTGGAGTGGGTGGCACCTCATTTCTGAGCAGTTGTGCAGCCAGGATTTAGAGAGGAGAGTGGAGCTGTCTCAGGGTAGATTGTCTCCAGCCTGTGACATCTCCTTAGTCTCCATTTCTCTCATGAGCACACCACAGAAGCAATGTGCTGTCCTCAAGCTCTTTTCATGCACTTTGAGGTTCCCTTTTATTTGCTGAATGTGTTCATTTCCTTGGAAATCAAATGCTTGGCAAGTAACAATTTAGCCCATGTTTGAATTTCTTCTGTTTCTCTCCTGGTGACTGTCACTGGTTGCAAAATCAGATTATCAAATGCTTTCTCCTTAACCAACATCTCAGTAGAAATTAGTTACATATGAGGGAAAAAACCCTCTATTCCAAGGGTGGCACAATAAATTTCTGACTGTTTTAACCTTGTCAGTGAAGTACCAAATGGATTGGCTGTTGGAAAGCCTACGGCACTACTCTTTGCTGCTGAGCACAGAAGGGGAAATTGCCTTCCACTCTTAAATCTGCAACTTCTGCCTTTTGTGTGATGGTGAACAGAAATATTGCCAGATCATCTTTAAACTCAGAGGTATTAAGGATTGTTTTTCCTAAGAGAGGAAGAGATGTCTAACTTTAGATGTGTGATTGCCCCATTATCTTCAAAGGCAAGGAGCTGTAGCTGGAAGTTAGGCATATCCTGAGGTCCCTCTCTGAAATAGAGCCTGACAACAGGAGGAATATGAGGAGCTCAAATTTGCTGTTACCAGTGCTGACACTTTTCTGTAAGCAGCTGGAGAAGTGGGTGCACACAGGGGCTGTGGTCCCTTTCCAGACACAAGCTCAGGGGCACTCACCATGAACAGAGGGTAAATACACAGGCTCAGATTCTCCAACAGAAAATGGAGGTGTTCTGCTGACCATGCTAGGTCATTGCATTGATGTATATCCAAGAAAGTCTGGCCTTGAAAGCTTCCAGGAAAGAACAACTTACTGATTTTATTTTAATTTTTTTTAATTGTTAAGTATCAGTTTGGTTTTGTACTGTCATATTTATTTTCAGGGCATGTCTCCTGGCTAAATGGCACTAAATGTTTGGCTGTTGCTTCATGCAGTTGGATTGATTTATTTGGGGTTGCAGTGGTTTCATTAATAGTAAGGTTTATCTCCTCTCTTAACACTCAGGGTTAATTTTTGTGCACGTGTGTGTAGGAGATAATAATGGGGCAATGTTGATAGGGAAGAATGACTCCTATAAACACAAACATCAGAGAACTCTCAGATCACATTAGCTGGCAGCAATAGCTGATCAGTCACATCATGCAGAGCATTTCCTTGCTGAGGAAGGTCTGTGTTGCCCCAGAGGCACAACTCCTTTTGCCACACACATGCTCAGAGTTTGCTGGTGCCCTGAGACGTGACAAGGTTGAAGAATGGTGAATATTCACCTGCATCTAATGGTGCAACAGCACAAGGCAGGGCAGCTGCTGCCCAGCAAGAGACACCTAAAAATGGATGCCATAATGGATGCCTGACCTTCAGCTGGTCTCCTACTCCCTCAAGTGTACATAAACATGAGTGGCTTGGGTACCTCCTGGTCCCAAGGCCAGCTCCAACCCACCTGACCTCTCACCTTGCTCATGTACCCCCATGTTGCAGGATGGGCAGTAGGGACAGGACTATGATATGTGCCATTTTGGGGAACCATGGATAAGATTTAGTGCAGGGAGTTACTTTGTAATTCATGGCTTTAAAACCAGTTCAATTAACAGAAGTTTACTTCTGGATGCTTTTAAAGTGAAGAATGCAGTTGCACTGCTTCTGCTGCTCCCACATGGCTTTATTTTTGCTTTTGCAAGTTGGATTTACAGATTTCCTTTCTCATTAAAAGTGGTGGCAATATTAAGCCTGGGAATCCTTGATGGATTTTAGATTGAATATTGTGAGTCTTGTATTAATGCAGGCTAGCTGCAAATAAATGAGGAAATCCATTAAGCATGTGGTGTGCCTCATAAATATTCCATAACACAAAAGTGTTAATGTAATGATGAGAAAGGAAAAACAAAGGTGTAGGAGTCAGGAAATGCCAGGCACTGAAAGACCACTGTGATCATCTCTAAGTTGTGCATTAACAGCCCTTTAGGTGATGAGGGCCACACTGGACCCCTCATGGAGCAGTGCACATTTATGATTTTCTTTTTTCTCGTGAAATTTTGGAATCTCATGCAATTTTCTTTTTTTGGTAACAAGCCAAGTTTGAGTGAGGCAGTAAATCAAATGTAACACTGAAAACCAAGTCATTGCAATGTAAACAGGGATGGCTTTAGTGAAGCTGTGCTCACTTTCTGACCGTGTGCTTGTCCTTTGATGCACAATTGGGTAATTGAAGCTCAAATATCGAGCCAGCATGAGTTTTGCACCGTGCTCTGCAACCACAAAAATTACCCAGGAGCTATGGTGTAACACAACAAAGTCTGTGCCTTGTGTTTATGTGGAGACCATTCCAAAGTGAAGGTGATTATGAGAGTTACATTAGAAATCAATCCAATGCATCTGCCTTGGAGTCTGAAAACACTGAACTGAGCATGTGGAGAGTTCAGAACAAACACAGAGAAGTGCAGTGTGTCACTGAGGTGTGGATCCTCTGCCAGCTACGGAGACAAATGTTCTGGCTGGGTTTTAATAGGAGCATCCATTACTTGTGCAGTGATGCACGCTGAGCAAAGACAGCCCAGCAGACCTGCACCCCCAGAGAGCCCTGCAGTGCCCAGGCACAGCTGTGTGGCTCAGCAATCCTCCCCATGGCCAGCATTCCCTGCTCCCTGCATTGCCTGGCGGGAGCCATGCTGTGCTCTCCACCCTGGGCACCAGAGCTTTTTCTTCTGGTTAATGCATAGTGAACTCTTTTCCAGCTGTTCTCCTGCAGTGGATTGTTCTGGTGAAGAGGTTGGCTCCTGGTGCTCATCCCCTCCCTTCTGTACAGTTTTGTAACCTGCACTGTCACCTTGCTGCTCCTGGCAGCCCCCTGGTACAGCACTCACTGTTAGCAAGGCAAGGAGGCATTTGTGGTTATTTCCAAAACCTGTAATGATGGAGGTGGGTGAGGAGGTGCAGCCAGACCTTTGGCAAAGCAGCTCCTGCCTGTTGAGATGTTTCTCAAGCTGGCAAGCACCACACAGAGGAGAATTTGGCCAGTCAGGGGGGCTGGTGGAACAGATGGAGTGTCTGGCTGTGAGACACACAGTTTTTATCAGGCTTCTTCTACTCCTGGGTCTGAGCAGCACAAGAGGTGGGCTCTGGGCTGGGGTATGCAGGTGTCACTTGAAGCATCCCCAAGTGCCCCAGAAGGAATGCTGCTTAGTCCCAGGTAGAGGTCATTGAATTCTGGAATCATAGAATGGGCTTGGGCTGGAAAGGACCTTAAAGATCATCTGCTTCCAACCTCCCTGCCATGGGCAGGGAACTCCCATCTGAACACCTGGGCAGGGTGCTGTGGATTTTTGCAAGCAGCAATTGGACTTTTGGACAGGAGTAGGGCTCTCTCCTGCTTATTCCAGGAATATTTTAAGTTTGGTTTTGGATCCAAGCTGATGGCTGGGTGTCTCTTTAGAACCAGGTGTTTGGAGTGCCATCTTACTTGGCTGAATGAGCTTCTGACATCAGGTTGGTTGGAGGAGGCTGTGAAAGATCATGTCATGTTATGCTATAGATGATCTGAGACCCAAAATCATCTAAAAGATCTGGCAGCAAGACTGTGATAACTTAATGCATTGGATCAGCTCAATTTTGGGTCCAGTGGTACGGTTTTCTGCCAAATGGGAGTTGTTTATCAAACTCCAGTGAAATGGGATGATCTTGTTTTGGAGTTTTGTTGGGGACAGAGCTGTAAAAGTCCCCAGCATGGGGGCAGGTGGAGATAGCTGTGCCTTAAAGCACCTCTTCAGACACACCACAGTGGAAAGGGAGAGCCCATTCCCAGTGCTCCTTCCCACTGTATAAAACTGCAGCACAGTATTATCTCTGTATCAGGCTTGCAGAGGCAGCCAAAATACTCAGGAGTTTGCAAACCTCATCATGTTTTGTAAAATTCAGCTGTCAGATGAGTTCTGTCTCTGAGACAACAAGGCACAGTTTTGAATATCCAGGAAAAATCCCAAGGAAGGAAGGTATTTACCTCTGCTCTCTATATGTTAAACATGCCTTATGGCTCTGTAGGTGCCTGTGGTGAGATGTGCTGGCTGTCCTGGCCTGTCTCAGCACTCCTGGGCACCCTGATGGGGTTGTGGGGATGTTTGCTGAGGGTCTGATGTGATTAGCATCAGGATCTGTTGAAACTTAAATCTGATTAGAAGGGGAGCAAGGGGCTGTAAGTGATATGTCCAGTTGTGGTCTGACTGCCTGGACAGGCTGCCCACCCACAGCCACAGGCAGGGTTTGATGGATGTTGGCTCACATGCACGTGGCAGGCACGTGACATTTACCCTGACCTTGCAGGGCAGAGACCCTTTGCAGAAGATGTCATTGAATTAGGGCAAAAGCAGGTGGCCTTTCAGTCACTCACACAGCAGAGATGCCACCTCTCTCCTGCAGCTTTTTTCTCCAATAAATATTTATTTCAGCCCACAAAGCAAGCAAAGCCAGGTTTCCCCTGCTTTTCCCTTTGTTGCTGCCACTCTGTGGCCTTTGAAAGTGCTCTTGCTTGCTGGATTTGGGACATTCCAGTTTTCAAATGTCTCAAGGCTATTGAGCACCAAGGGATGAAAGATGACCTTTCCCTTGGGGATGCTCATCCCAGAGCACCACGTCCTTTGCTGAGGCATACAAGGCTCCAAGTGCTGTCTCTCTTTTGTACCTGGGATTGTGTGAGGGGCAGGAGGGCAGGTGCTGCCCTGGCCACAGCAGCAGGAGGGGGAGCTGCTTTATGAGACTCTTTGAGCCCTGCCTGTGACACCAGCTAGTGTCTGCTCATTTCCAAGATGTCTTCATAGAGTGTAAAGAAATTCTGTGCAGAGAAATAAAATGGTCAGATGTCCTGCACTCTTGACTGAAACATAGCTTCAGTATAAAGCTAACAAAAAGCTGTGCAGTGTGATGGATAGCTATGATACATGAAATGTGACAGGTTTCTTTGGCAATAACATTAGAAATCCTTGGTTTATTGGTATGAAACAAAAGAAAAGAACATAAATCCATCTATTGCAGAGTTTTCCAACAAAAAAGTCAGTCGAGCTTTTGCCATATGTGCTATTTCTACATAATTGACACTTCCTTTCCCAGATGCTTTTGTGTCTTGGTCTTCATTCTGTGCCCAGAATCTGTGTGGAAATCTCATCAGATGTTGCATCAAAGTTACTCAGTAGTAGAGGAACAACAAGGTTAAAACAGGGAGAAGTAACAATGGTTTGATAACTTTGCAGAGTGGGAGCTGCTAATTTGTGGTAGATCAATTATCAAAGCATCAGGAATGGAGATGCTCCAGTTCAGTTTGCTAAAAACCAGCCAGTGTCCAGGCTCATCATGTTTGTCTCTCTCTGAGCCATTTGGATTCCTTCTCTTAAAGGACATTTTTCCAAATGACACTGTTTAACTAATGCAGAATTCCTGTGTCTGAAGGACAGTCTGTGATCCAGTCCATTGACTCCTGATTTCATTTAAACTGCAATTCATTATTTTGTTCCTGTGCTCATTCAAGAACCCATTGTTCATTACTCTTTCATCACTCTGTGATTGGAACAATTTGTATCTGTCGTTCTTACATTGGCCAGATAATGAAATAATCATTTGTGCATCTACACTGTGTTTTACATTTATTTTTCACAGTGTAATTCACTTTGTAGGGTCATTTTATCATTATGGAACAAACTGTGATTTTGTTTAAGCATTTGCTAGTTGGTAACAGTCTGCAACTGCCAACATCAGGAAGTATGTTGGGATGCTGCTGTCCTCAGACAACAGTGGTAAAATTATTGCTGGTCCTCCAGCTAACAAAACCAGCCCACTTCTAGGAGGAAGGATTCTGATGCCCAAAGTACACTGTTTTTACTGAGCTGAGTCCTGCACTCTTTCCCAGGGTTTGGGTCAGCCTTTCAGAGAGAGATAATAATAAGGGGTAAGATTACCTTAATAAAATTGAAACTAGATGATAATGCACCCAGAACACAATTATGGTGCTATTCAAATGAGTTCCCATACTCAAGGAGGTCAGTAAGGTTATGATTTCTAGAGGGGTCAAGAGATTACGAGAATAAACTAATTATTCTGACATCAAATAGATAGAAAGGTGATTGCTGATTGGTTAATTCATTTTTCTTCTGTGAATCTATTTCTGTTCAATTAATTAAAATGACACATATGTTATACTCTCCAAATATCACCCACATTATTATGTAAAGGCTGAGTTAGTCATTACATTGGAAAAGGTCAGGGCTTGAATTTAATGCTGGAGGGAGATACTTTCTTCCATTTACTCGTCATCATTACCATCCAATTCCTGCTTGGCTGTGGTTTTCAATGAACTTCCTTATCCTAGGAATGACTCCCATTTCATGTTTCTTGGAAAGGTGATGGTCTTGGTGCTTCTGCTTAATGAGTGTATGGGGTTGGCTCTTCAAGGGACTCTTCTGTCTTCATGGGCTCCTCCTGCAGGGTAAACCAAATCTTCTACAATTGGAGAAGGTCAGATGGATATTTACAGGCCTTGTAAAACAGCCACAGAATATTCCAGGTTACTATCACATAAATAGTTTAAACATTTGTTTATGCTGTTTGCAACAGGAGTGACTGAGGGGACATGTGGCCATGGGATTTGCCAGAGTCTGTAAACATAAATCTGTGGTCGCATTTGTAATTTTAATGCCTTATGTGATACATTTGACTCTAATTTTAATGGTNGTGGGGGGTAAATATATTAATTCTTCTTAGTTATGCTCCATTAACTGGTGTTTAGTTAACGTGTGTGTAGACTGGATCAGCCCTTTTCATAGAACAAGATGGGGAAGAAATGCTGTAAGACACAAGCTGGCATCAGATTTATCTGGAGAGAGAAAACATCAGCTGAAACAAACTGTGCCAGGATGTTAAAAAATCACCTGCTTCTTAGGGGAGATACAACTGGGTAACGATCCATGGAAACATGAACATTTCAGATTCTGTATCTTCCATTCAAATTTATGAGCAGCTGTCAGGGCACTGGTGCTGCTTGCTCCACGAGGGGGATTGCTCTTTGCCAAACCATAATGAGCAGATTATGGGTGGCACTAGAAAAAGTATGGGACTTGCTGAGAAATTGCAGTGCATCGTATTAACTTCTCTCTGATGTTAGCAATTCCCCATCATATTGTATTACCAATCACTGTCACTAATATACCATGAAATTCAGATGTATAATGTGGTGTACAACTCAACCTCTCATCTCAAAGGTTTGTTACCCATAATCCTGCATGAGTCATTAGCAATGTCACTGAACAGAGTAAAACTCATTCCCTTCTTACAGGGTTTCCCCTGCTGGCAAATAACTGACATAGTACATGTGGGCACAATGCTTGATTCTCCAGAGAGTTTTGATTGTGGCTTTGTGGAATGTGGGCCTCTTTAATGGGCAATCAGGCCTCCACTCTCCCCAGTCTACAGGCCCTGCTGGATGGCTGAGCAGCTGGCTACTCTCATAAAGCACCTATTTGCTTTTCTTTAAATTATTTATCTATTGAAATGTTGGTTTTGGTATTTTAAAGGCAATATCATGCTAAAAGGTAAAAACATACTCTCACCAAAAATGAAAGAACTGAAGGGTAGGGTTAAAATTTGGGAAAGAACTTTGATTTTTAGTAGACTCAGTCTCACTTGCAGAAGGCTTGTGGCCCAAGTTTGGGGATGAGGGTAAGCCCCCAGGTCCCTCAGGAACCAGCAGCACAGGGCCAGGAGAGAGGCCCAGCACCATCCATCCAGAAATGAGGCACAGATGAAACCCAGCTGTCACTGGAAAAGCTCTCTTAGTTTTAATTGCAGGGAGAATCTCTCAAGGCAGGCTCAGCAGAAGGTTTCACAAGGAAAGGGACTGCCTCATCTTCCAAGGAGAAAAGGGATGACTTTAAGGAGCCTCAACCTACTTTTTTGTGTTGTGATGTTCCACAGGTGGTTTTATTGACCTTCACCATGGGGATGTTGGGTGGGTTTTTCTGTCTGGGGAGGTCATCTTGAGCTGTGATGCTGTTACCCTGAGCGAGGTGCCCCTTTCAGCCCCACATTTGCAGTTTTGACAGCAAACCATGGGCTACAGGACAGGGCTGTGGTTGACACTCAGCTGCAGACAATAATTTTGAGAGTGCAATCTTGTGGTAAATTTTCACTTAGCTTTCATTTCCTCATTTTGCTCATGTGAAAGTTAAATGGGATGGTGTCACAAGCCTTCCTGAGCCAAGATGTATCACATCTACCTCTCCCCTTTGCCTCTGTGCTAATTATCTTGACAAATTGGTTTGCCGTGATTTACTTGGAAATTCTGCTGGTCGCTTCCCACCCTCTTATTGTCAGACTGCACACTGTAATGCCTGGGTGTTTTACCTGGTCTTTTTGCAGGCAATGGTTTGTCCAGAGGGTCTATGCCTCCTGCAGCCATGGGGCATCATCCTCCACAGAAATTCAGAGGATGGTGCTCCTGGGTGAACTTCAGAGCCTGCTCCTCTCCCAGCAGGGAAGGTGGGTTGGCAGGTTAGAGCTGACAGTGGAGGAGACTGCTCTGGATCTGCAGCCTGTGTCTGCTGAATGCCAAGGTCGTGCTTCCTTCTGGTTCACCTTGTACCACAGCCCAGATAAAATGTGTGGAAATGTCACTCCCTTCCTGACCTCTAGAATAGAAGCACATCAATAGGTTGCCTATTTGTTCAGTTTCTTGTTTAAATTAAGTAATTATTTTTGCACATTTTATTTTTAGTAACATGTAACATTTCTCTTGAATGCTTTTTTTCCCCACTATTCTTGCATCAAGACCAAGGTCAGCTTAAGAGGTCATTCTGGTCAAGAAGGCACTCTGACACATTGATGCTGCAGCATTTGAGGCTCTTACAGAGAAAACACAAGTTTAAATGGCAGGTGAAATACACTGCACGCTGAGTGGCAGCAGGGCTGTAAGATCACCCATCAAGGCATGGCTGAAGTTTCTTAATTTTGCCTGAGCTGGCCTATGTGGAGGTGAGGCTGCAGCTCTAATTCCAGCTCTCACAGCTAACAAGGGGCTTTGTGGATTCTCCCAGCAATGGTGTGACAGGCCCAGTAGTTCCTGTATTGTCAATTCAAGTACTTACTCTGCCATTCCCAATTTATTTCATGTAGCCTCTGCAATCTCCACATTTTCTAATGTCACAATGGTGATGAATCTATTTCTGTTCTTGAAAGGATGCAAAAGAGGGACATTAGAGCCAGCTCAGCTCTGCTAAATACCTTCTTGTCAGGACATATCAGAACTCCAATCTGGTTTTTAAACACAACTTGCTAAAAAATCTGTTTAAGGGAGCACACAATTATTAGGAGTGATGCTTGTGACAGTAACACACATGACATTTTAGATGCTCCTCTCAATGACCTGGCTGAGTGGTGGTTTATGACCTGATTTGCACACCAATAGTTTTGCCTGTACAACAACCAGGCAGCCAGACGAAAGTGCAATTAAAAATGAGATCCAAGCTGTTACCAGTTTAAATCAGTGTAAAGACATTCCAACCTGGGAATGATAAACCATCAGTGACACTATCAGTAACTTACAGTAAATTAACTTTTGCAGCTTGGCCTGGGCTGAGTGTCACAGAGCAGGAATGTTTTATCTGGCAGAGGCTGTGATCGCAGGTCTGGATGCTGTGTGATATGGAGGGATAGCCAGAAACTTTCAGCAAAACAATTTCTCATCAGAAAATATTAGTTTATCTGGTCCACAACTTTTGGCAGAGAATTTGAGCTCCAGCAAAGGTTAAGGCATTCACCAGCCATGTTTGTTATCTAAACCTGATTTTCTGAAGCTCTGTGTGAGTGCTCAGATTTCTGAGACCCAGGCTACTCTGGCTGACTCTCTCTCAATCCTCTAGTCTTCAAAATTCAATTTTGACGCTTTTGAAGTTTTGGATCTATTTCTGGCCACCTCTGCCAGTGTACCCCTGCTTGGTGTTTAAATGGCAGGTGAAATAGCAAAGAAGCCTTCCCTTCAAATCCCAGTTCAACTCAGCACTTCTGTATATTTGAGAATTTGCATAAAAACATCAAGTCTCTCCTGCGGTTTCTAAATTGGGCTTTAGGAGAAAATGATTTTGAAGAACCTGAGAGTGGAATGGAGGGATGTCTACAAGCCTACATACATCTCACATCTACATGCCTGCTTTTTATTTTTGCTAACATTTTTCAACCTGAAAGCCCAAAGTACTGCAGAGATGTTCAGGTAAGCCAGATGTTTTGTCCACATGCAGCAGCTGTGGAGCCCAGGAGAAGGTAGAACGTGAACCATGCTTAATTTTTAGTCATAAATATTAATATGAGTCAAGTTGGGGTTCTGGTCTTGTCTTTCCATCAAAAAATCTTTCTTCTCTGAAGTTGTGCTGGGTCTGGTAGGTATATGAGAGGCCACAAGGCTGGGCTTCCTTTGGAGCTTGAAGACCAGCAAGGCAAGGGGTGCCTTGGCAAGGGGGTTATGCAGAAAAGAGAGAACTCAGCTGCAGCTGGGTTCCTCACCAGCACAAACCAGTGAGCTGTTCCTTCTCCCATCATGTTGTTCCACTGTGGCACTCATTATTCTGGGAGGCTGAGGTGGCCAAATGGTGCTTAAATGGTGCAAGAAACAATGAGATGAATTCATGGCAGAGAGATGCAGCAAGGGCTGTTACACACCAGGAGACTGCAGAAAGTCTCTAAAAACTGATGGGCCCATCAAACCAGTAAGTTTTACTGTGAGTTTGTCCTGCTCCTAGGCTTTTCTGCAGACATACACAACTATTTGGTCTTAGAGACAGGGTGCTGGGCTAGAGGGAATGGTGATCAGAGCCAGCCTGACCCTTCTGATAAAGCAGAAGGAGATGGCTTTAGACAACTCTTGAAGATGTGATGTCTGTGGGATCTCTTGAGTAAGTGATGTGAGCTCTCAGTGTGTCTGAGAGCTGTTTCTGCTATAAAGAACCTCAGCTCTCTGTTAGGAGACAGTTCTGAGAAGTCTGGCAGTCATCCCTGTGTCCTGCTGGAAAGCATTGTGTCTGTTCTGGGCTCTGTGTTGGCACACATTAATAAGGAGAAGAAGGTAGAAAGATATAAAAATGCAGCAGAGGATTATTTGGCAATTCCAGTGTCACCAGGATCTGATCCCAGCAGTTCAACATAATCACTGAAAGAGGAGAAAATTGAGGAGATTTCACTGGAACTGAGCAAGAGCTTGACAGCTGGCAAATGCTAATGTAAGTAGGCAACTGGGAGTGCAGGGTGGAGGGAGTGTGGTGTCGTTTAGCATCGCTTTCAGAAGTGCCATTTAAGTCTGAGGAGAGCCTGTAGAAAACATGTTCCCTTCTGCTCAGCTCCCCTGCCCTGTCACACGTGCCTGCCTGCCCAGTCCTGCTGTGGCAGTGGGCAGTTTGGTGCTTGTGGAGCTCATCTCATGCAAAGCATCTCCAAAGCAGCCTTGGTTCACCCAGGCCAAGGAAACCTGCCTCCTCCATGGCTGGCTGGAGTGTCAGCACAGAGGCTTAACCTGAGCAGGAGCATCACCCTGCTTTTGCTGATCCATTGGTTTCTGTCCCAGGGATGGGAATGTTGAGGAGAACCAGGGGCTGACACAGGCTGGCACAGAGCAGAGCTGGGTGTGCAGCCTTAGCACACCAGCATGTTTTTCTCCTGTGAATTGCTGCTCAAATAGCCAATTTCTCCCAGGGCAGTAAAGGCTGGTAACAGCTCTGTGTGGCTGTTGTGCTTTTTCTACTGGTAAAGTTCCCTGGTTCTAACCAGTCATTGGTTTCTCTGGACACTCACCATCCAATTTCACTTCTGTCTACTGTGCCTCTGGGCTTCTGGCAGGACATCATCACCAAATGAAACCAAATCTCTTTGTGGACAGTGGCAAATGTGGCCATTTTTGTTGTATTAGAGGTGTAATTCTCACATGAACATCAAACCCAAAGCAATGTTCTTGCAGCAGCAAGTCAAGCATCCATGCTGGTCTGTAGATGAGGTTTCCCTCAGTTCAATCCATGAATGCTTCAGGGTGGAGTGCACAGTATTCACCCAGCAAAATCCTCTTCTGCACCTAGGAGCATTTCTCTGGCTATTCTTCCTTCCTGTACAATTAACCTTTTTGCACTTGACAGCTCACAAAATTTGATTGTACTCCAGCAACAGTCTATGAGCACCTTCCACAACCTGATTTTCCAAAATTGCTCCCTGGCCTCCATTTTCACCAGTATTCTCCAGAAACAGTTGGGCCATGTTTCATTGTAGTGCCAAAATTGCCCTTTTCTGTATCTAAATAATAATTTTATTGTCTAAGGTTTTTTGAATTTAGAGCTGCTGCTCTGGTATTTCCTCTCATGTTAAATATCCATGCTGGACACTGCTTTCCTAGAGGAATAGAAAAAAACAGTGAAGGTTGCAACTGCAAACCACATTCCTTTCTCATTTCCTGAATGGCATTGGGCTATTCAGAGTTTCAGAGGTGTCACAGATAGAGGTCCTAGCACAGACCATGTGTGCCATGGGATACACTCCAGTAATTCTCCATACAGGCTTAATATTGAATGGATAAAAGTAATGTCAAAGAATCATATTTACAGGGAACAGTTTTGCTTTGCTGACCATGTTAATAATAAAGTTCTGCAGGAAGAGAACATCTGGGTTTCTGTAATCCAGCCTGCTTTTGTGCAGGTTACTTTTGGTTTCCTGAGAAATGTTCAGTCTTAAAGATCTTGATGATGACTTGTATTTGGATGTTTCTGCAGTTGTCCCTGAAGTGACACTCTACCAATGATAGGCTTCAGGAGCTCGTGGGTGTGTTAATTTGAATTAATTATAGCAGCTTTGACTTGCCTTTGCTATAAAATTGACTTGCTTAATTCACCCACTAGACGTTGTCACTATTAAATCCAGAAGGTTTATGAGGATAAAGGTCTTGGGATTCTGGTGACTCTCCTAAACACTTTATCAGAGTAGAGCTGAAACCAGTCAAATGTGATGTCCTATACCTGTATTTAGGGTTGATGGCCATCCATAAATCCAGGTGCATGCAAATCTCAAGCATGTTATTATTTTATATTATTCTAATTTGGAAGGTGTGGGGGTCTCTGCTCTTCTGGGGAACTTCATTAACTATGGATTTTTACTCTCTGTGTTTCCAAAACCAGCAATAAGTGGTCCTGGCAGGGAGAAGAGAGATGTATGTGATAATTGTCACTTCACTAAGTGAGAGCCACGATGGGGACAACTTCATCAATCAGCAGGATGGCTCCAGGGGCCAGGGCTGCAGCTGGAGACCTGGGCCTGGCAGACCCTCAGGGCAAGCAGTTATCCCATGGCAAAGGACCAGCACCAGCTGCTGTGGTAAATTAAGATGCAGCAGCAGTTTCCACAAGACTTAGCTCTTGGGATATCCCTGTCTTGGGCATGGGGGAGCAATCTTGTGCTGAGCTTGGAGGCACTGGAACACCCTGGACTGGGAATGCTGGTATGCAGCTACAGAGCTCTTCATATGGTCTGACAAGGAAAAAGCTTAATCAAAGGCAACACATTTCTAAGGGTTTTTTTTTACCTTGTGTGCTGATGTTTCCCTAAGGAAAATGTTATGTTGAAATAACAGTGCTGAGCTAGCAGTCTCTGTTTGTGCCTTTTAAATCTAAAATCCAGAGGGGATGGCAGTCGGTGCTCATGTGAGGAGCACATCAAGAGAGTAATGGTGACAGAAAAAAAAAAAAGCAATTAAAATATTACCATAAGGAAATATAATTTTAAAAGGAGAGAGAGAAAACCATGGACCCTGGTGGTTAGACATTTACCTGGGTAGTCCAGTGAGGTTACACCAGGAGTCCTGTGTGCTTTCCCTGGGCTATGCTGGCAGGAGTGTGCCCCTGCAGATTCACCACCCTTTGCACTGGAATAGTCACCCAGCTCTTGTGCATCACTGGGAAAGGTCTCCATTCAACCCTTCCACCCTTTTTTTTCTTTTTTTCCTACCTGAAGAATAAGTAGAGAAGGAAAGAGAGATGAAATTCTGTCAGCAATTCCTGGATGAGCTGTAATGTGAAGCTTTTCACCTTTCAGTGAGAATGGGAGAATTATATACTGCCCTGTCAAGCCAGGCTCCAATATCCTGCTCACACAGGTGTATGGATAATTTCTCTTTTTATACTCTTAACATTGAGACACTTCACCCCAAGATTAAGACTGCTGGTAAGTCAGCTTCATTGGTGCCTGGAACACTGCACTATGTAAGCTGAATTTTTGTACCTAATATGTGGAAGAAATTTTTTGTCTTTTCACATGTGCTTCTCTAGGGCTTTGTCTTCAATATCCTCTGAGTATGTCTGGGATGGTGAAAAGGTCTGCTCCTCTTTCCTGAGCACAGCCAGGAGAGCTTCACACAGGCCATGCTGCAGTTTTGCAAAGAGCTGATTTCTTCTTCAGAATTAAATGTTTGATTAACAAAACGTGTTAATTTAAATCCAGTTGGAAATTAAATAACAACTCTGATGGGAGGCACAATGTGACATTTCAAAATACTTAAGAGCAGTTTGGGGGACTTTCTACTGTATGGAAGACACAGGGGTTTGCAAATGTGATGTGTTGCTCCACAAGCTCTCACAGGTCACTGGTGCAGCCATCTCATCCTCAAAATGATCAAATTATCCATGTGGCAGGGACTGTGCACAGAAGAGTTGGGCACAATCTGAACTGAACAAAAACTGGAAACAGCTTATGAATCCTCAGGCTCTTTTGCATGTAGTAAGGGTACTAAGGTAAGAGCAAGATAACCTGTAAAAGGGTTAATTAGAATAACTTAAGCATAAGCTGTGTTTTCCATAATAATATGTGGAGTTCAGTCAATGTAGAGTTGAAGACTTTGGCTTCATCCTGCTTTGAACAATCATCATGGATCAGCCTGGAATTTAAGGACAAATAAGCTATGGAGAAATAGAATCAAGAAAAAAATTTCAATTAAGTTCACTGAAATTGAATTGACTGGGAATAGCAAGGAATGATGGAATTCAGGATGGATGAGATGTGATAAATAGGAAGAGCAGCCTGAGAGACCTCACTAAGCTCGTGCTCCTCTGTGGGGGGAGGATGCAGACCTGAAAGTATATCCAGGGATAACTTTGCAGGAAGCTGTTCCAAGTGATAGCTTTCCTTGAATCTTGCTGTATCAATTAGTAATGATTTGTGGTTAGAGTAATTCCATATTTCATTTGTTGTGTTTATTGCACAGGGCATTAACATAGCAAGTAATGAACCTGGAGCAGCTGAGTGATTCAGCTGAGGGTTTGCTCACGTGATGGAGCTGGTTGGTGATCAATTATGTTTTTGTTGTTCAGGAAAATGCTAGTTTTTTATAAGCATTCTTTTCTCTGTGTGTAGTTACAGTGGAAAACAATATGCTTTAAAATTATTGTATCCTAAATAGTCTCAGTATTGAAAAAATGAAGCCTACAAGTTGTGTTTCTTATGGGGTTTTACGTTCATTTTAATCATGTTATTCTTCCTTTTAAGGAGCATCTCCGTGGTAGTAAAAAAACACAGAAATTGATATCATCTCCTTTGACTACAAGTTTACATGGTAAGTCATTAGATACAGAATTTGCCTGTTTCTTTATGAGATTTAACACCTGACTTTGTCTTGGCCTTAAAAACATTTTCCACAACTCTGCACATAGGCACAATCCATTCCCTGCTCTGTGCATCCTTCAAACCTGTCAGAAATGCACATAAAAAGCAGGTGTCAGATATCTCAGGATCAAAACAAATAACCCCACAACCACATGAATGCAATTAAGATAAACGTGCTCACAAACCCCCAGCAGATTCCAGTCAGCCCAGCCAATCTCCTGGATGATAATTAGCATGAAAGGTGGGTATTTGGCTGTAGTCTGTGTGTTTTATATAAAATTACTGAGGTTTTTCGTTTCTGGGGGTTTTTTCTTCCAAATTTCTTTTAGGTGTTTGGTGTGCACCAATTAGTTTTTTCTTGCCTTAGGAGTTTTATAATTTTGCATGTGTTTTTGGCTGTCTGTCCATGAGCTCCTGGGCAGGCACACATCCATTCCTGATGAAGATCTTGTTTTCTTTAGGCTCCCCCAGCAGCTCTGCCTTTGGCTTATGAAGCTTGTGTTAATTAACCACTCTGCTGGCTGTAAGAGAAATACCCCTGCAAATCCAGGCTGATAATCCACGTGAAGAAAAACAGTGCAAAGAAAAGCTTACAGATACAATGAAGGAAAATACAACTAAAGTTTGGTTCACAGGAATGAAGGAGTGGTTAAGTTCATGACTAATTGCCAAAGGAGCTACACATATACACATAGATGAGAAAAATCAATATAGTTGATGAATTCCCATTCTGTTTTACAGTCAGAGATAATTCATTTCTAATGACCCTCGGTATTTACGTGTGTGAGCAACAAATAAGAGAAAGGACACTAACTGTTCCAAAAATCTGGCTTATGCAGAAGATCAGAACACCTGTTTCTTATTGTTGGGGCTTTCTGAACTCTCAGAAGTGTAAGAGAATTTAAGAGAAAAAATTGAATTGGATACACA
Organism: Urocynchramus pylzowi; assembly: GCA_013397555.1. Classification (NCBI taxonomy): domain Eukaryota; kingdom Metazoa; phylum Chordata; class Aves; order Passeriformes; family Fringillidae; genus Urocynchramus; species Urocynchramus pylzowi. The sequence goes on along the minus strand of VZRH01014905.1, from coordinate 293,640 downwards.
GTTGAATTGCAAAAAGAAAGACTATTTTATGTATTAAAAAGTGCTTCTAATGACATCTATTTTCATAATAGTGTTTTGTGGAATGAATGGCTTGGACAAAAGCACTGGTAAATCACCTGAAACAAAACTGCCTGACACTCAAATAGCTGCTAATGGTAGGTAGCTCCTTGACTTCTTGTTAAATTTCTTTCTTACATTTAATCCTTCTTAGATCATTATGCAGAAGGACACTGCTTTGCTTAAAGGGTTATCAATGTCACCAGGCACTGGAAAAGATATGGGACAATTTAGCCACCTTTTTGCAGGTGGGATTCACATGTTCTTTTGAGAGTAGACAGAGTCTCACTGAGGTTGGAAACCTTCAGAGAGGATCCCTGGAAAGGCTTTTCCACTACTTCATGGTGGTGAATTTCCCTGGGGAGGTGATCAGCAGTGACCCCATCACTAACCATGCAGGAAATTTTCCATTTTAACTCCTATTTTTGCAACTTTTCCAGGGAAATTATATTTACAGAGAAGGAATTAAAATCTCCCTTAATCTTAACGGTATCTTTTGGCTCTGCTGCCCCAATCTCTCCTTGTCTCCATTGGGTGTTTCTATAGCAACTCCCCAGGGAGTTTTCCTGTTATCTGGGTGAAGTTAACTGGAAACAAGTAAATATACTTGAGATGAAGTGGTGTTGGGGAAGACTGATGAGGCCTTCAGAGCATGATCTGAAAAAAAAGCTGAATTATTTGCAGAACCTTCCTCACTGCAAGAAGCTTGAAGCTCATGCAGTCAAAGATTTTGCCTAAAGTACACTTGTCCTATGTTGTGCCAGCGCAGTCCCAGGTACAGGAAAATTTTTCTGCATTAATAATAAAGCATATGGAGCTCAAACTGGCCAAGCCTAGAGGTGCCTTGCTGGGGAATGGGATTTTCACAGGCAGTTTGAGAAGATCGATTGTCCCGGTTCCAACCAAATTGTAATAAACCTGGTGTCATGTCTCATTAGCAGGCATTTCTGTGTGGTTTCATACTCTGTGGGTGACATCCATCTCCCAGCTCATCCAGGGGCTGCCAGGGTGAAGCAACACCTTTACCACCATCCATCAGCAGCATGGGGGGCCAGACCCAGCACTGCTGATCAGAGGAGGTGGAGGATGGGCCTGGCTAAAGGGATGCTCTCCAGAGAAAGAGATCCCTTCTGTAAGGAGCCTGGGAGCTGTTGTGGCAGCTTTTCTCTGGATGAATAACCCAGATTATACTGAGTCAGAAGGTTTGTGTCCCAGTCAAAAGCCCACTCCCCTCACTTTGCCTCCTCTTTCCAGGCTGTGGACCAGACTTCTCCAGGCTGGTGTTGTAGCTGACATTAATGGGATTTTCCTTTGCATTTTAGACAACCATAGACCAAGTTGTTGGCAGGCCAGCAGCTATTTGAGAGCTGCCAGACCTTTGCTAGACGGTGAGCATCTCTCTTTGAGCTTGATGAGTGTTTCCTGTGGGCAGCTGTGACCTCCTGCTGCTGTCACCCCAGGGAATGGAAAACCTGCCTCCTGTGCAGCCTGAGCTGCAGATACCAGCCATCTCCTTTCCCTGCTTTAATTTTTTGGATCCCAGCCGTGTGCTGCTTATCATTGGTTCTGATCCCTAAAGCCGAGGTGCTGATTCTTATCTGCAGCTTCAGCCAGGCTTAAATCTTGATCTTCACTCAGTGAGTCTGAGCACTGAGTGTGCAGAGACATTATTAGATTATTAAATCAATGACACTCAGGTTATTAGTCACACTCATCCGCATTACCTGACACTGTAATGACGTTCTATTTTTACTTCCAGCCTGCTAATGTCCCAGAGGTAGCGAAATTATGACCAGAAAATTAATTTCTATACATTTGAACAAGAAATAGAAGTATCGGAAATAATCCCACATCGACAGCATAAATCCTAGTGGAATTGTTCAGAAAAGCAAGAGGGAAAGGGAGAGGGTGGAGAATGTTGTCTGACATGAAGCCTTCCTTCTGTGCTGCCACGCCAAACTGTGATGGGTATGATGGTTGCTAGTAACTGGGCCAGACTATTTTAGCTTGTAATTCATTTGGGGCAATTAGGATTTCTGAGCTGGCATTAGTGATTTTCCTCACTCAGCCAACACTTTCTTCCAGAATCCCTCCTCCAGGATGATGCAATAGGCTCTTTTTTCAGGCGTGAAATCAAACCCTGTAAACCGAAAAAGGCCAGCACATGGCAAGATGTTGTTTACGTTTTCAAAAATGACTCCTTAATCTCAAGCAAATTATCATCCCAGTCCCCAGGCTGAGCTAAGAAGTGAGGTCCAATCTGATGACTCTTGAAGATTGAATTTGATGTTATTTCTGCTTTGCATGACTAACCATCTGCAAGCTGGGAGGAATCTGTTACGGTGGAAAAATACCTCAGGAAATGCTCGAAGTCCAGCCACTCCCTTGCACAGCAGAGCAGTACGGGCCTCTTCTCGCCCCTGCAGCCAGAGAGATGCAGAATTGTGGCTCTGAGGGCTCTGCTCCTCACTCTGAACCCCTGAGCAGGGGCTGGGGGGTGGTGTGGAGACAGCTGCCCAAGGCAGGGGGTGGCTGGAAGAGGCAAGCTGTGCGGGGGTACCACAGCAGGCAGGCAGCTCTCAGCCGGAGGGACAGCTCCTGTGGGGAAAACAGTGGGGAGCAGATGGTGGAACACCCCACCAGGAGAGCCGTTCACACCCTTTCCCCAGGCCGCCCACAGCCCCAGATACTTCCAAGTTCCCTGAGCTTATTGATTACCAGGGACAAATCTCCACATTGCTTAATTATATCTTGGTTTTAATGCATGTCTTCACGCTGTATTTGTTTCATGTTGGCAATTAATTCCAAAGTGCTCGCTGTGCCAGAAATGGTGAGCAAGGCTGACTTTCTGAGATCTTCTGCTGAGGAATTGCCACTTAAAAATGGAGAAATGCATGCAAGTATGGGTGTGGGAGTAAGTATTGGTGGTACCTGCTAAATGCATGTTGCAGGATGCTCTGGAGAGCAATGTTTGTAGTAGAATTATAATGAGCTGAGTTGTTTAGGTGTAATTAAAATATGGGAGTGAGAACTTGCATGGAAATCCTTTTCTCTAAGCTTTGGGAAGCCTGCTAATAAGATATAAACATTTAGCAACTCAGCTGGAGTATGGTGTGCTCTTTGGTTAAACATTAAAGGGGCATTGTCGAGTGGTTTTAATTAATTAGTTATGTTTTAAATTAAATCAAATCGATTTGGAGTAGTTAGGCTCAAAATTAATGTTGCTTTCACCTGGTAGGGAATGTCCTTTAAATTATGAGCATCTTAAAGACAATGAAAATTAAAAATGCCTTTAAGAAATCCCATCCACATGGTTCCCTTTTCTCAGAAAATGGCCAGTATTCTGATGATCTGGCATTACTGTTATGGCTAGAATAGTAAAATTAGAGCCTTGAAGGCTCTGTCTGCTACTACCAACATTTACACATCTTCTAGACGTGCAACACCCATGTCAAACCTGACATGTAGAATCTTGAATATACTGTTTTCCTTTTTTATTAAGATTTATCATGGTGTAACATAGCACTTTCACTACCAGGTAAGGAAGGTGGGCAAGAAGGTTGGTTTAATATGTTTGCTGAACACAAGTGGGATGTGGGTATTGTACACTCAGTCTCCAGTATCTGTGAGATTCCTGCCCAGTTTTAGCCACTTTGGGTAGTGGGACAAAGACCTCAAGGTTTGTAGAATTCCTACAGGTGTTGTGAAAATTCACAGATAGGAACAAGGAGGGAGTCCAAAAGAGTGCCTGTACTGAAGGGAGATGGAGCACAGTGAAATCCAAGGGGGAGGTGATAGAGGCAATCCAGTTCTCTGGTTTGTGGGGGAAAGGGGTTTCTGTTCTTATTGCTGCTTAGATGCCTTGTGTTAGATTTAGGTGGGGGGAATCAACACAAACTCCCCATGACACAACAGGCTGTAACTGCTGGAAGCTGTTATGTGCTATTATGCACAGCCTTTACAGTCTATTGAGTAAATAATCTACAGATTAAAGCTTTCTAAGCACACAGTGACTTGATAGGTAACCAAAGAAGCCATTACAATATGTCATGTCAATAAGAGGAGGATTAAGGTCCTTTACACTTGCTGCAGTGACAGAGTCTATCTGCTGCCAACCTCTGTGAAACAAAAGCCATTGCCTTTTAGACACCCTGCAGTGCAGGTGTGCTCTGGGGCTGGGGACCAGAGATTTGGACAGGGGCAGCTGCTTCTGCCCTCGTTTATTGCAACCCAGGGATGCCTGAGCAAATCAGTGATGGTTCTGTCTCCAGCCTCCCAGGCCCCTGTGCCACGGGTGGCTGGAGCCAGGGCCATCTGCCATGGAGAAAGGAGCAAACCAGTGGGCTGGGAGTAGTTCCCAGTTCTCTTTATGTAAATAAAGCAGAGTGTTTTCTTTCTGAAATCTGGGAGCAATATGTGTGCAGAGAGCTGGGCTATGAGGCAGCAGGACAGGAGGATATAAAGCCCTGTCAGCCATGCAGGGGAGATCAGGGTGCTGGGTGGGAAGCCAAGGGTTTTTCCTAAGGCCAGAGAGATTTCTGCCTTTCTCCCTTGGACATCCATCCACCCACTCACCACCCAGACAGCCCAAAACTCCTCTCTCCTTCACTGCTCCCAGCTCAGAACTTCCCCATTCCCAAGGGCACCCTGGTTCCTTGGGGACCCTTCCTGAACCTCCTCCTTTTGCAGGGGCCTCCTGACGAAGGCACATCCAGCATCCTGCCTCCCCCCACAGCATTTAATTGCTCCAGGTTTCCAGTCGCTCTGGTGAGTTTAATATGAGCTATGTAAATTCCTCCCAAGAATGATAGGATTTTGACAGCCTGATTTGCCTCGCAGGCATCCTCAAACCAGCTCATTTTCTCTTCTCTGGAATTTTTGAGTGGTCGGGTGGCATTTGATTATCATTGGCTGGCATATCTGAGCTCTGGGGTTGAGCATAAAGATATTTTAAATTTAATAGGTTTAAGATGTCATTATTTCCATGCTGATGAATTTATACTTGTAACCAGAGAAACTTAGAGCATTTAATGAACTTATTTAGATATCATGGTGCAAGCTTTAAACCCAATCCCCAGTATAAAATTAAATCATGTTGGATAAAAACTAACACCCAGAAGCAAAAACTGAACTGGGTAAATGGACGAATTTCAAAAGACAGAATAAATACAGATATAAGGCACCTAGGGGACAGATTTACTAAGAGTTTTTGCACTATTTTCAATGGAGCTTGTAATAGCATAAAAGTATTAAATCTGATTTACTAGAAAGGATTTGTATAGTATTTCACTGCCTGTTTCCCAGTGCCATAGCCCCTTCCCATCTCTCCCAGGTCTCTAACAGGAACTCTGAACACAGCCAAGCAGTCAGTGGAGTAAGATCCAGTTTTGCTGAGGAGCTTGCAAGCAGCCAGAGAAGAAAATAATGCAGCCACTCAGTGATCCAACAGGATTAACAATGTGATTCTGTGAGAATCAATTCTCATTCCAAACAGGTCAATATAGAGAAGCCCTGCCAGGCTGGCTGGGAGGTGGATGGTGAACACTCACCTGTGGGACAGTCCTGCCCACCTGCCCTGGGCTGTGGGGCTTGGCTTTGCCAAGGCAAGTGTGAGCTCTCCTTCCCAGCTTCCTCATGCCAAGGCTTTTATCAGGATCTTTTAAATCCTACAGACTTTCAGAATTTGTGTGAAGGAAATGTCCTGCCCTGAAAGGGAGACTTCAGTTTTCACCATGGTTGGTCATGTGGGGTGATCACTCACAAACCAGGTTTGGAAGTACCATAAATGTCTTTTTTTTTTTTTTTTTTTTTTCTTTTTTTTNTTGTCTTTTTTTTTTTTTTTTTTTTAGGGGTGCAGACACCAATTAGAGAGCCCAGGTGAGAAGGATCAGCTCTCAATTTATTCCCGAGGACCTTATTTGAGATGTAAGTACTGATGAGCTGCTGTAGTACTGTCTGTTGTTATCAAATTCAGCATCCCTATGGAAAAACCATCCTACCACAGATATATTTCATTTTAAATGAAGAAGCTACAGGAGAATGAGGAAACAGATTTAGATGAAAAGGGAAGGGATTAAATTAAAAAGTTTAAAATAAACCAAGACAAGTGACCTTTACTATACTACCTACAAGCAGAAATTGTCTATTTAATGCTTCCAAAAGCAGGCAAATGCACCAGAAAGCAGCCAGCAGGGCTAAAGCACAGAAGAGAATCACTGAAAGGGCTTAATGGGACTAGATTTTCACAAGATTAATCTTCTATGGACTGATTACACATAGGAGACAAGGGCTAGGAAAAATGCCCTATATCAATTTTAACAGTGTGTGGAAATTAGAATAGCAATCCTGCAGGTGCCTGTGCTGGACACTGTCAGCATATTCCAAAATGACCTGGAACAAAGAGACAAGAAGTGAGATGGTGAAGTTTGCAGCTGATACAGATTTGTCCAGAGTAGCCAGACCTAAAGCAGAGGTTTGCAGAAGGATCTTACAGAAATAAGTATGAGGGTGATATGAACTGGCAGGTGAAATTCAGTACTGCTAAGTGCAAATTAATGCCCTTGCTAAAACGGGTCTGCCCACATACCCAGAATGTTGGGCTTTGAATTAGCACTTGCCCTTAAGCTGGAAAATGTGCTGGAGCCTTTGCAGCTGCTCCTCTCCAGAGGCTGGCACCATCCTCATGGCCATGGAGAGGGTGGAGAAGGGCTCCAAGAGTGAGGAGCACCACTGTGCCAAGGCTAAATCCCTGCTCACCCACACCTCTGATCCTGCCTGCAGGTCTGGTGACCCATTGCAGAAAGGCTGCAGGAGTACAAGAGGAGGAAAAGGGAAGGCAAAAAATTTTGGACATAGGAACCAGCCTCTGTGACCCAAAAAGCTGCATATGTTTGGGGATCTTGCTTGGAAAGGGCATGACCAAAGGGGACAGGGGAAAGGCCTGCACCATCCTGAGTGATACGAAGCTGGATAGGGGTGAACATTGCTTGTAATGCAAAAGGGAGAAAGACAAAGGCCTGTTTGGGGAGGGGAGGGCTTGTTTATTTATTTCTTATTTTATTTGGAAGTGCAGCTCTCAGCTCAGAGTGTGTCCAGAGGAGGGAAACAAAGATGGTGAATCAAGGCTTCGAGGGCAAGACTTGGAGGAGTGTCTGAGGTCACTTGGTTTGTTCACCTTGGAGAAGAGCAGGCTGAGGGAAACCTCACCACAGCTTCCTCAGTGGAGGGAGAGCTGCTGACCAGTTATAGCTTAGGAGGAAATGTGATGAAGCTGTGTCAGGAGAAGTTCAGGAAAGGAAAGGCTCCTTCACGAGGAGGGCAGCCAGACCTGGAACAGGCTCTCACAGCAGCAGGCCCATCAGAGTTCAAGGGGCATTTGGAGGACGTTCTGAGCTGTATGATTCAGTGTCAGGTAGGGTCCCTCCTGATATTAATCTATGGAATTATTCTACAATCAGCAGCCAGTGAAGCACATCAAGCACATTCAAGTGAAGTTTTCCATCAGAATCATTTCCCGAGCTACTTTCTGTCGGAAAACGCTGATTCGATGGGATTGAGATGCTCTGTGGGAACACATCAATGCCATCAAAGCCAACAGCAGAAGCCAGACATCTGCCTGGCCTCCGTGCCTGCTGCCCAGCTGGCTGCCTCTCTGGGACAGCTGGGCCCCTGCACTGCAGCCAGCAGCCCATTTGATTTTGCTTTACTCCATCGTTGTTCTATTTATATTGCATTTTCCCCTACATTTCCATCTTTATATTTCATATCCAGTGTAGTTGCAGCATTAAAAAATCCCCTGTTGCCCATCAGAACATCAGGTGTCAAATCAAAGTGCAAGTCACTCGATGAGAATAATTCATATTATCATTTAAATGAGTTTTAAACACTCATTTTGTGGGATAAAAATATACAAAAAATAAAGAACACATACAGTAAAGAGTTGGGTTTGGGTTTATTTGTATATCATACCATATCATATATTAACATGAAGTCATAATTTCTGATGTACAAAGGTTGAGCCCATGAAACCAAAATGATATTTTAAATATATGATACTCACTGGGCTAAATGGAAATGGCATTTTTGTAGTATGCAATTTCAGAATTTCCCTCCCTGTGCGATTTCAACATTTTGTAGTGTTTGGTTGCTTCGTTTCACAGATGTTTCCATAAAGAAGAGGAAAGACAGAATGGATGCTCTCCCTGTTTCAATGAAATACCAGTTCTCAGCCTGAATTAAGGGTAATGTATTGCACAAAATGATGAGGCAGACTCTTTAGAGAGGTGGAAAATCCCATATTTGGGGTAAAATGAGCAAGGAAAGCCCTTTTCTTAGTTAGCACATCACTAGTGCAGGAGTGGGAGAAACTGTGTAGAATACCCGTCTTTGTAACCCAAGGTGGGAAGAAATCAGCAGAAATAAGTCACTTTGTGACCTGGAATGATTTCCAAAATTTTTGTTTTGCCTGTGACAGCTAACACATACAGCAGAAACCTTCCCTAGGTGAATTTTGCCCCTGCTATGGATTGCCTCTGGCTGCTGGTGGTACAAGCTCCCCCATGAGATAACCAGGCTTTGCTCATAACTAGATAAGCCACTCCTTTTTGAAAGGCTCTGCATGCTCATTTTGATTGCAAAGGCCTAAGTTTGGCCCCTACAATCACATGAATGATTTGAAAGGTTGATTTAGAAGTTGTTTTTCTGGAGAGCTGGTGATGCTGGAGCAAGCTAGTGCAACTCCTGTGTGCAGTGAGCTGCAGGAGGGCCTCTGTCTGCTGTCCTCCATAAGCTCATAAGACTCCTGTGCCCTCAGGTGTTGGTGGTGATGGAGATGGTGTTTCAGGTCATATATGATAAGCCACCACACTGTTGTTCCCAGAGCTGATGGTCACCACCAATATTTTTCCCTTTCTGGGGCAGTTGTTTTCAATAAACTTGAACAATTGGCTGAGATAACTTCAGCACAGGGAGCTGCTGCTCCACGGGCCTCCATTAGCAATTAAAATTAGATGAGCAATTAGCCTGTGAACTTGGCACTTGGAAGACTGCTGCCTCAACAGCTGCAGGTACAGCCCAATGTTCATGGGGTCAGAGCAGTGCTGGTGGGATGGGATGCAGTGGGATGCCCAGAGGAAGTGCTAGCATCAGTGAGGGGACTCCAGGATGTATAGTGTTATTTATTATGCCTTCAGTTGATTTTTCTTCTCCCCTTCTTCATCAGGGCACTGGAAGGAGCAGGAACATGATATCTAATTTCCTAATTTTCCTGTCAGCTTTCTGGTTTTCAAAATGATTGCAGCAGAAATCTATAAAATGAGGATGAGGGAAGCAGCCTTAATACCATTGTAAATCTCCAAAATGGATGCAGAAACACAGTACTCAAATAGGAGTAAATAAAAGCAAGGAGAGATTCATTCCAGTTTTCTCCTCTGTAAACCTACTGGCAGCTTGGAATTATTCAGAAAACAACATTTAACTGAGAAAAAAGGAACCCTGTAAAATAGTAAAGATTGTACCGTAAAGCTAAGCACCCTCCATAAATCATGGCTGGGAACATTGCTAAGTTATAGGGACCTGCAGATGGCTGTCATTAAAGGGAAAGAGCCTCTCCCAGCTTGGCTGGCCGTGCTGTGTCCTGGTGTAAGGCTACAAATTGAGCTGCCTTCATGGGGGAGTTGCAAAAGTGGTTTTAAAATAGGAATTTCAAGCAGAAGCTGTATGAGCTGTTCAGCAAGACTCAGGCTTATTGCAAATCCACAGTGGTAATTTCAGGCCTGATTTAAAGGGGATTCTAATAAACCTCCCATATTTAAAATGATATGGCAATAGTTTGTCACTAGTGCCTGTCTGAGGCAAGAAGAGAGGGTGTGGGGCACGGTGCTTCCAGTTCCAAGCCTGGCATTATCTCCATCATAAACCAGCACAACCCCTGCCTGTCCAAAGACAAGAGGGCTGCTGGAGCAGGGTAAGCTGCTGGGGGTCCTGTGTCCCAGCTGGTGTTTGGGAGTGAGTCAGGACAGACCAGTGGGCTCCTTCCCTGCTCTGAACACATTCCTGCGTGCTCACCTGAGGCAGCACTGTTTTTCCCTTTGGGATGAACTCGTCTGGGACTTCAACTCAAGAAACAGCAGGAGAGATGCTCAAAACAAGCCTGCAAGGCTGAAAATAGCACACACCGGCTGCTGCTGCTTTCCAGATAAAGATGTCACCAGGTGAGCTCTTTTAGGATTATATATTAAGCCACACCATGACGTAGCATGAAGACATTCCACAGCCCCAAGCTGAGCATTGCTGGTGTGCAGGGATGTCTGTGCCAGTGCTGAGCCACGGGCTACTGGGGGGAGCTGGGGCTGTGCTGTGTCCCCAGGACAGGCTTTGCTATGCTTCCCAGAGGAAAGATCACACTATCTGCTCTCTTGCCAGAGTCTCTATGGAGACTTAATCCTAAACACTACCCTGAGGCACAAGTACTCCCTGCCACGGTCCTGCACTGGGGGGATTCAGATGTAGGTCTGGCAATTAACATATCCAGCATGTAACAAGACCTCCAGGAAGTTACCCTTCTTTAGAAGCTGGAAATGTTTTGCCCCAATCAGCCACACTTACCAGGCTTCATTGTTTTCCAAGGTCACCATCTCTAACAAGGACAGGAGCCTTTCCTGATACAAAATGGCACAGCCGCTGATGGCACTGATTTTAAATATCCCCCACCTTCAACCTTCCCATTTCTGTTGTATCATTCTGATTTTCTCAGCGTTTCTGCAGGACCATACCTGCAGGTGCTGGCTCAGGCTTGCTGGGCTCACTGCCCACCAGGCCAAGGGCTTTCCCAGGTGCTAGCAAGACTCCCTGCAAAAGCTGCAGTCAATGATTTCCAAAAATGAGGCCAGGGGAACTGGATCCCACAGTATTATTTTTCTTTTCTGTCTCTGGGTGAATTGAAGAACTGCTCACTGCATCTTTAACAACTGTGTTTAGCTCCTTGTCACGACCTCCTTTGTACATCAGTAGAAAAGGCATCACCAGCAGATGCAATTTCTTTCAGTGCTGGAATTGTATTTATTTTACTGGAATTGTACTCCATTTGTCTGGTGGCAAAGGGACTGAGCAATTTATACTGGCAGCACTGAATGTACTGAGATTGGCAGTGCTCGGGCACTCACGGCTTGTTACCCAAGGAAAGTTCAGAGCATACTAATTTATCCCACCACAGAGCAGCAATAGAAGAACTGTACAGATGGTATCAATCAGTCTTACATTAGTAACACTGTAAACATTTTTTAAGATGGTAAAAGATCCAATATATCTGCTTGATTCTGTTTCATTGTGAGGTCCAGTTCTTCCTTTCCATCATACAAACAACTTCCAGGTAATGGAAGGGATATTGCATTCGCTATTCACAAATCACAGTTTGACCTATTATTTGTAATTTTCAGTGCCTGCCTTCTTATGCAGTGCTCATAAAATGAGATTAGAGTGATTTACAATAGTGAGAAATGGAACAAGACTAAGAGGAGATGTGACTCATTAGACATAATCCTGAGGCTGTTGGAAGGAGCCTGCTTCACTCAGGAAGATGTGCTGCGATTTTCCAAAGCAGTCTCGGGGACTTAGATGTACCTTTGAGGGCTTTCAGCACTGAAAACATGACCCAACAAAACCCTCCAGCCCTGATTTTATCTTTTATAGAATCAACCCAGAAATTAAGATTGAAAGCTCCCAAAACTCCCCTCTGACACCCTGGCCTTCTTCATGATATTGTTGTAAAATAGTGTCCTTTAAATACTGTGTCACCAAGCTTTTCAAAATGAAAAAGATATTTTTATGTGCATTCAAAATGGAGAAACTGTACTTTGGGTGTAATTTACAGTGCTTCAAAATTATCAATATTAGTTATGCCTTGAGTACTCAGCTGCTGTATCTGGACTTAAGAAAGTGCTTACTTTCCTAATCCAAACCAAAAATCATCTGTCCTGTTACCCAGTATGAACTGGGCTTCACCAAGCAAATTAACAAGAAATAGGGAGAACAACCAAGGGTTCATTTTAATGAGCAAGGAAATGAACTCCAGCAGAAGCCAGTCCATCTCCTGGAGTCGTGGATGGTGGTGGGAACAGGTGGCTGGGATCCTGTTGGGCCATTTGGAGACTGCTAATAGCCCCTCTGGTGTATTGTCTCCTGCTGCTCGGTTTTCTCTTCTTGAGCACCCACATATTTCTGCCCAATTGTTTAGTGCATCTCCCTAAAAAAAACCAAAAAATTGCTAGTCAAGAAGCAGTGCTTGCTTCTGCTCTCTTGGAGCAGACAGGATCTGTAACAAATGACTCACATGCAATAATTACAGTCTATTTCTCCCTATCTTGCATTGATTATTCAGATGTGGAAAAAATAGCTCTCTCTTGAATTAAAAAAACTCTGAAGACCCAAACACTGAATTGCTGATTTTATATTTTTTCTGGTTTTCCCCCATTTCTTTGTTTTTCAAGTAATGTTTACAGACATGGAATACTGAAGAGATGAAACATTTATAAACAAAGCCTCCTGTCAGAGTACTTGTAGTTTATGTTTGCTTAAAGGACAATTTTGTGTCACCTCTTTGTATTTTAATAGTCAAAATAAATTTTGCATAATAATTCAACTCCTCTCTGCTGCCTGTAATGACTATCTGCATTTTTCTGATGGATGTTTGTATTTGTTTCCTATGATTTACATGACCTGACATCTCATGTAATGAGCTTCCCAGCGCAAATGCCATTTGTGATACTCCGTGCAGCACTAATCTATCATTTGATGACCTTACAAGTGCTGGGGTCATGGTTTCAATCAGTAAAATGTTTCAGGGTGTAATTAATTAATTTCCCCCTCCCCACTCTACAACTGTTCACTTAAAATTTGATGAAAGCGATGTTTTTCTGTAACACTTCTCCAATACATACGGTTTGTTTGTGCAATCAATCACGCTAAGTTGGGGAGTTCTTAGTATTCATGGCTTTGTCTTGCTCAAAACTTCCAAATGTTTATTTTCCAGCATAATTTAATAGTTTAATTAACCAAAAAACTAGCTACTGTACTTTTTAAAGTACACTCAGGTTGTGATTTAATGGCATGGTTTTGTCTTTTCTAAAGCTGGGCTGGATTGCTCCGTGCAGGCTGTGGAGCTGGTCAGACTGTGAGTGACACTGCTGAGCTGGCTGTGTCCCCTGTCAGCTTTCCAGGACACTGAGCTGTGCTGTGGCCTGTGGCAGACCCTGATGGAGCTCCTGGCTCTCTGCTTTAGGCTTCTCATTAAACAAAAAGGGAATTTTGTGGTCCTGGTGTTCAGCATCCTTTGCCTGCACTCGTGTTGCTTAAGAGCTCACGTGGATGTCAGGAGAGAGGGCTGTGGGTGATGGGATTTTTCAGGCCACCCTCTGGAGGTGTGTGGCTCTTTTCTAGGAGTCTGTGTGAAACAGCTAGATTAAATTCCCCATCCTGGAATTAGCCTCTTAGAATCATAGAATCATTAATGTTGGAAAATACCTCTAAGATTGAGTCCAATCCTTAACCTAATGCTGTCAGGTCCACCACTAAACCGTGTCCCTGAGCAGCACATCTGCAGGCTTTTTGAACATTTCCAGGGACAGTGGGCAGCCTGCTCCAATGCCTGACTGCCCTTTCAGTGAAGAACTTTTCCTAACATCTAATCTGTACCTCCCTTGGTGCAACCTGAGGCCATTTCCTCTTGTCCTTTCACTTGTTACCTGGGAGAACAGACTGCCTCCTACCCATCTGCAACCTCCTTGTGTGCCTTGCTTTGTAGAGTGTTTGTAACAACAGGAGCAGGTGTGGTTTTGTGCATATGCAGTCATCTTTTCTCCTAATAATGTGAATTTCTAATGTACACATGGCCCAGGAACAAAGTCCTCCAGGACCCTGTTGGGAGAATGAGATGTGATCTTTGCCATCAGCACTCAGGGCTAAGGCTCTGAGGCAGCTTGGAAGGAGCAGAAAGCCCTTGGTGGCTTTCAAATGAAATCCCTGAGATGTTCTTATTATGTTAATAAGTTTCCTTTTATCCTGTCAAGGTCCTAGGGAACCTTTCTATTGACCATTAAGGCGAAGCAAGACAAAGCATGCTGAAATTGAGAACTGGATGCTTACAGGCAGAAATCCTATAACCTTATGATTCAATTTCTTTTCAAATAGATATGATTGTTTCTGCAATCCTGCTGCTTGGCTTACTGAAGCCCAGGAAACATCCTGGAGGGAGAGAAGACACAAATGTGAAGGAAAACATAAAAATTGGGACAATATTACAAATCCACCTGACAAATTTGGTTTGGAAGAGGCACAGGTATTTATTTAAGAAACAGCAGCCCTTTAGTGCAAAGCAGTAGAGTTTGGAAACAATGCTTGTGGCATCTCCCTAAGTTTGGTGGCTTCTGTAAAGGGCTACACACACATGTTGGATGATATTAGGCTCTAACCCAGTACCTGCTGCTGCCTGTTTGCTGGACCAGGGGGGAGGTGGCCCCCCAGAAGTCTGGCCTGTGATGGAGGAGGCTTTGGGAAGAAGGGATCATGGGGACAGCCTGGGAGGTGATTCCCTGACATGGCTTCAGTCACTGCTTTCACAACTTGCTAGAATGGTCTTTCTCACAAATGGTGTTTTCTTTTCATTGTTTTGAACTCAGTTTTCATTTTGGGTAGTAAATCACAGTGCTGCTTGGTTGGAGTAATGGACTGAAGTGGTGTGGCAATGTGTTTTGCTCACAGTCTGTAGCCATTCCTCTGATGGGAAGCAGGCAGGGAATGCAGCGTTCCAGGGTGCTCTGGGCTGGCAGGTTGGACCCATCCAGCTCCCCAGTGTGGCTCAGGTCTATAAACACACATGCTGGCATTTGCAGAATTAAGGCTTAATGTGATGTTTTTCTGGGAACTGGCTGTAGCCAGCATGAGATGTGGTCAGTATTGAGAATAATACATGCATGCAGGTCTGCTGTACAGGCTATAGCCATTGCTACAGTGCAAGAATTGCTGCTGCTGCTGCTGCAGAAACTTACTGCAGTGGTGTCTGGGCTATGTTAGCTATGGAATGTTAGAGGTCAGGAAGGACCAGTCCCAGCAAAGAACTAATTGCCTGGAGCAAAATTTCTTTATAGTGAGATAGTATAGAAGTAGCATCTGAAACTACAAGAAAGTTACTGTGCTTTTTGCTCTATCAGCAGACTTTAATGAAATTTTAAGGGGGAAAAAATTGCTTCTTGGCTTAAAGCATGAGCTGTGTTACTAATCTCTGCAAAAGAGTTTTGTAATTGAAATGCTGCTGGAACAGCAGCTCTACTGACTCTAACGATGACCTAACAGTGTCTAACATAAGCACATATGAAGCTGCATAATGCTGTCAGGCTCATAAGAGTTCTGGATAATGCAGGCAGGTTGGAAACTGGGGGTTATACTCTTACTTAAATTCAGTTTATTTTAAATTGTTTTCCACAATCATTATGGCATCTGGTTTCTGTGTGACACTGTAAGGACTCAGACTGTCTCACAAGGACACCTGCTGCAGGCTTGTCTTTGGGGACACCTGGCATGGCTTTGCTGTTTATTGGGAACAGCATTATCCTGGGCTGTCATTTTTATGAAAAAAATCACTTTTGAAAAGAAAAGTGATTTTAGTACTTATATGGACAATGTCTGTGGCCTCAGGTGAGTGGCTGGCCTTTAGGAAAGACAAGGGTGCTCTTCATTCTGCTCTGCTCAACCTCTCAGCCAAACTGTGTGTTTGGAAGGCAGTTTCTCAGTCAAGATAGCTTGAGGGCCTCTGAGCCAAGCCAGGAGCTCAGCTTTTCCCAGCTTATTCCTGTCTGCATATTTTATTTTGGGGTTTTGTTCTAGTTTGCTGGTTTTTCTCAGGTTTGCCCAGCCCTAAGGAAACCAGGACCTTGCAGGGCTGACACCCTTGGGGAGACCTGCTCAGATCTGCTCTCTGAAATGCAGACATCTAACGCTAATTTTTATTCTGATTTCTCTGCATTTTTCTCTTCCTAATGTTTAAAAAAAAAAGGACTACTGTGAAGAAAGAGACATATAAATTACCTGTCTCAGCCTGTGCCTTTCCATGTGTGTTTCTGATGAATACACACCAACATGCCTTCATTATCTCCCTGTTTTGTACCTACCTGTCAGATATGTAAAGTAACTCCAGTATCAGAAAATCTCATTTTCTTTTTCCCTTTGTTTGAAAGTAGGTGAATGTATAAGTGAGGTATGTATATAAAAGCACTGTAAGAAATAGCTTTGGGTTTTTAAATGACAATTTCCTTCTCCAAAATGGAAATGCCAGTGTTTAGGCAGACAAGACATTGTGCACTCTTGCTGCCTCATGTTTTTCATCCAGGTACTGTGGAAACTTTAGGAAGGTAAAGAGGAGAGGGGGCAGAAACCCATCTTGGAAGGGAGACCTGGAGGCTTCAGGGAGCACCTGGCTGGTGGGAAAGGCAGGAGAGGGCACTGCACAGGCAGGCAGGAGATGCCATGCTCCTGTAAGCTTTGAAATAAGGCCAATCATTGCTGGCATTGCCAGGTTTCCACCTTGGCTGTTCAGACCTATCACTTCTCCTTAAACAAAGCTCATGTTTCATTTTCCTAGTGGATGCACCTCCATGTAAAGGACAGTGCAGGGCAGCCAGACCTTCTGTAGTGCCACAGAGCAGCCTTGCTCCCACTGCCATGGTTTCCCCATGGAGAAGTGCTCTGATTTGGACTCCTTATGGGTGCTCAAAACACTCTTCCTTAGAGATATTGAGGAGCCATCAATGTCACAGAGACCCACATTTTGCTGCTATCTCCTGATCCTGAGAGCTTATGAAAAATGATGTCCTGGTTGTATCAACTGGTTTAATATTTTCACTTTATATTTATAGTACACACAGTTCTTTCAGTGCCTTTTAAATGTTACATTAAAATACAGACTGCCACTAGCTTTAAGGAGTTGAAGCACAAAAGCACCTTTCCTGCTCTTGTCTCCTATTGTGAGGAATTCTCAAAGCTCTCAGGGAGGCTCTTGAATTATGGCTCTTCCTCTTCCTCATGATGCATGGAGAAATTAAATGTATTATTAATCTGCCCACTGTCAGAGATCTCTGCTCTCTCTCTCTCTCTGTCAGTACACAAGGAGACAGATTGACAGGAACAGCAGACATATGCAGAATTGCCTTGTGTGTGCTCAGGCTGGTGAATCACCACATGCTCGGGGTGATGAGATGCTCAGTTTGGAGGGGGTTGTAGAGGCCTGAAGGGGTTTGGTGGAGGAAGGAAACCATTATAAGGTCCTGGATAACTCAGCACCCTTCAGATGTTTGCAAGAAGCTCTTTCCTTAATTTTTAAAAATTTATATTTTTTATTGGTTTTTTTCAAAGCCTGCTGGTTTGAGGACAGGTGGCTGCACCACACTTTCAGAAGGCTTTGGAGAGCAGCCTGTCTGAGGTGTGTGGATGCAGTGCCTGCAGGGAGGGGAGCAGGACTGGGTTGGGTGCAAGCCCCAGCACCTGGTGGTGATGCCAGGAGCAATGTGGCCTTAAAAAACTCAGGAAAAAGGAACATCCTGTCCCTCCCTGAGCTGTTTGGTGTGTGCAGAGCAGCACGGTGCCCCTGCACACCCACCAGCTGTATTCCTGCCAGGACTCAGCCCTCTTTTTGCTTCAGACCAAACAGTGTGGTTCCATGCCACTGCCTACAGCTAGGAGCAGGGGGCTGAGTGTGACTGGGATCTCACAAGGACTTTGGAGAGCAAGAGCCAAGGCAGGAACCAGCAGACACGTCTCCAGTGTGACTCAGGCCCTGTGGGATGGATTCATCTCTCCTCCAGGGAAGCTCAGCAGCACAGAGCACAGCAGCACACGCCTGTGTCTTGCCAAGGCTCCTGCTGAGCTCTGTCTTGGCTCCCAAGTGAAGAGAGATTTCGTGAGGATGTGTAAGCATGGGCTTTCCCACGGGGGCTGTGAGGTGCCTCACCTAAGAGGAGGAGTTTTGCTCACAAAAGGAAGAACCTTGGAGAAGCAGGGAGTGACTTTTTAAGGTGAAAACCCTTGGCTGGAAGGTGAGACCCAAATTGTCCCAGCTGCTGGGTGCCCCAACAAAGAAGAGAGCCCTTGGCCATACTCTGCTCAGACTGTCCATCTCAGGGTGAGGTGCTGGCACTGCCCAGTAACATCTGTGGGTGTCACAGCATGGGGGTGTTGTTTGCTTGCTCTGCTGTCCTTCTTCCTCCCATATGGACCGGGGTCCTCCATCTATGCCTAGCTCCAGTGAGAATGTTCTCACTCTCAAGTGATACTCAGAAGGAACTGGTTTTATATTATATCACTCAGCTCCCTTGGTGGTTTGATTTTCGCAGCTCCCTCAGCTTAGCTGCAGGGATTTACAACTTCTAGAAAGACTAGATTTATCTTCAAGCAGTATATCCCACCCCCCCTACTCCCACAGATTGGAATATTTTCTATCAGAAAGCCTCTTGGAGTGCCTGGGGGTAAAGCACTGCCATGCCATGGCAGCAAAGGTGACACATGGTCACACTACAACGTGCAGCATGATGGCAAGAGGCATCCAGGGATCTTACAGATCTACAGGGATCCAGTGCCTGTGAAGCAGAGATCCTACCACCTTCTCAGCCCTCCCCTACCTCATACAAGAGTTTTAGCTTGTGATTCTGGATTCCAGGCAGCAGGAAATTTTGCCTGTCCTGGGCCTGAGGTTCAGCACAGGACAGTGGCTGCAGTGGGGTTGGAAGAGCCAGGTGTGGTGTTGTGTCTTGCCCACTGTGTGCAGCCCTGACCGAGCAGAAGGGAGGGAGAAAAGCTGTGCTTGCCACGTGAATCGATAATGCTGCTTTTATGGCTCTGTTTTAGTGGTTCTGTGCTGTTGTTATTCTGCTGGTGCTTTGTTAGTTCTGTTTAGTGCTTAGTGAGGCCATCACACTCCTCAGTGTGTGCAAAGAAATTGCTGTTTTCTTCCAGAAGTTCCCATCTGTGTTTCCTCCTGATTTCTGAACCCCTTTAGAGGATGATCAGGGTCTGTTCTCCCCCTCAGCACCACAGGGTGTCGAGAGGGAAGGTCGTTTGTATTTGTATGAGCAAGTTAACAGTCTGGAGACATGTATTGATGCTAATTGATTTCCTGTCTCTTTTCCATGTCCAAATGATCTGCTATATCACTGCTATAAATATCAATAACCTCCTGGATGAAAAACATGGCACAAAGTCGTAGCCTTGTTGCTGTATGTGCAAAGGGCAGGAGAAACACCAGCTGCTGATCATCTCGTAGGTCACGTACACTCGAGTGTCATAAGAGGCAAACAAAACTGCTGACCCTGTGCAAACTGAAGTTGAGGAGGAATGCAACATATGAGGGATGGGAGAACATAGCATGACTTGCTGTGAGCTGTCTGGAAGCCCTTTTCAATAGGTGGGTAAGGGTGAGAAATGCCTGGGCTTTAGATGAGACCCCTCTCGATAGTTTGGTCTGCTCTGGAAATCCCAGGGACAGGATGGGTCCTTCCACTGAGTCTTGTATTAAGCAGATTTCTTGTGCTTGGCCAAGAGATTACTTGACATCTCTTGAAGAAGAAGCTCCAAGTGTTAGGGACTCACCACAGCCTTTGAACTGGCTGGTAATGACCGTACCTATTAAAAATAGCTGAGCACCACACAGCTGCTTGCTCAGCCCTCCAGCAGGAGGGTGGGGAGAGAATTGGAAGGGGTTGACATGAGAACAGTTAAATAATTTAAATATAATAATAATAATAATAATAATGGTGATGAAAATAGTAACAAAAATAGTAATGAAAAGAAAAATAAAAAAGAGAGAGAAAGAAACGCCAAGGAAGACAAGTAACACAAATGAAAACAATTGCTCACCAGTTGTTTGGCAACCCTTCTGGTGACCTTGCCCTAGTTTTATTGCTGAGTATAACATCTCAGGGTATGGAATATCCCTTGGGTCAACAGTCCTGGCAGCTTCTCCTTCCAATTTCTTGTACATTCCCACAGTTCAGCAATAACTAAGGCATGCCTGTATTATCAACACTGCTTCCAGGACAAATCCAAAACACAGCCCCATACCAGCTGCAGTGAGGAAAACTAACTAGCCCAGCCAAATGTAGCATGGTGGCTTACCTTCATAAAAAAGAGAAAGTTTAGGAAGCTCTGATAAAAACCTGTGCTCTTTCATTTTTCTTTTTGTTAACTTCTTTGGGGTCACATGACAGAAGGGAAGATAGAACTTTGTCCTCAATTCTCTGTCAATTAGCAAAACCATTTTGACAATTGCAATAACAATCCTATGTCTGATACTCATCTTATTAATGTTGAACTGATTTCCTGTCAAATAACCATCACTGATTAAATGTTAAGGGAATTCTCTTCTAGGAAGTGGTCAAAGGCTGTTCTATGAGAAACAGGCAGGCAGTGAGGTGGTGCAGGGTCTCTGCCAGGGCAACTTTCAGGAGACCATTGCATGACTGGCTGCTTAATTCTGCAGTGTAGGAAGGGCCACCAGAGGCTGTTGTGGTGTTATTGTGGTGATCAAACTTAGGAGAGATATTTTCACACAGGTTATCTTCAGTGTGGCACTCCTGTTTTCCACAGGGTAAGATTATACTGGAGGAGCTGGAATGTGTGGAAATTAGGTCTCACTCTGATGGAGGGTCCTAAAAGGAGCTGTATTTCACAATTTTCTCAAAAATGTCCTGATTCATTAGGCTGAACAGAAATGATTAATCTTAAAATCAGGGAAAATTTGAAGAGCCTGGTGAAAAGCCTTCATCTGTCCAGTGTCCAGGGGAGGTGAGGGACATGGACTGGAGCTGATATTTGTAGTCAGAAAGCAGTGAAAGGCAGATTCTGGTGAACAAAGTGCTGAAGGAAGGTGAGATAATTTGTATCAGTCAATGCAGGGCTGTGAGAACATTAACATGATTTTGTTTTCTCATTAGATTATTCCTGGGATCAATAAAAGCAATAGTATTGACCTAGTATACGTTGAGGTCTGTAAGCATTTATGATTTTGCAAATTCTAAGTATCAATCAAGAATGATATTTAGTCATTAGGGCACACATTAAATGGTTTAAAGAGTGACCAGCCAACAACAGAAATGAAAGTTGTTTCTCTAATTTCTTATTCCTAAAGATCAGCTCCTGTTGCTAAGGTTTTTTGTAATGTTTTTATCTACAGCATGAAGAAAAAATATTCTGAAAGTACTGATAAGGTTCTGAAGTGATTTGAAGATTGGTAATGTGGTAAACAAAGAGAGGATCACCGATAGACAACCTGGGCAGCTCACTAAGCCAAGGACAAGCAGGTAAATATGCATTTGAAGACATGCAAATACAAGGTCAAGCACTTAGAAACAAGGAACGTAGGTCTGGCTTGTGGAGGAGGAGGCTGGCTCAGGAAAGAGAAAACCAGGAAAGGGGTTGTGGAAAACGAAATGCATATGAGTTCCCACTTGTGGCTGCAGCTGAAAGACCAGTAAGATTCCCTGGATATGTGGCTAAGTATAGTAGGCAGTAGGAGTAGGGAGGTTGTATTACCTCAGGGTTTGGCACTGCTGCACAGCTGCTGGGTGCTGTGCTCATTTCGGGCGTCCACGTTTCACAAAGTACAGACAAAACTTGCAAAATGTTGCAGGAGAGACACAAGGATGACCAGAGCATTGAGAAGGTGCCCCATGGAGTTTGTGAGAGCTGTCTCATTTCATTTATAAACTGAAGGTTAAGGAGTACTTTGAATTACTGTCAGTGAATGTGTTGGAGGAAGGCAGCTATGTGGTGTAGGCACAGGGACACAGGCAGATTGTCTGGGAAGTGGGATGGTGTGGCTGGGATCTGTCTTTGGTGTGTGCTTCCTTAAGTGTACATCAATCTCCCCCACCATGGCCCCTTCACTGGCTGATTTGACTCCTAGGTATTTTTAGCTGTTAAAATCTCTTTTTGAACGCAATTTGTTTTCTCTTATCAATTCATCCCAGGCCCACCTTACACTTTTGGAGGAGTTATTTATATAAAACAACTTTTCCCATAGGTCTCTCTGCCTAAAGCAATATTATAACCTAGTTCCCTCTGGTAAGCAGTCTTATCCAGACTTTCTGTATTCATCTAAAATCCAGCAGTATAGTTTTTGGAGATCTGAAGCACCAAGGTATCATGCTGGAGCAGTACAAAAGATCAGATATTGAAGCAGATGGGTCAGGGTGCAGTATGATGCACCACAAGGGCTTCTGAAGCTCTCTGCAGTGCAGCTGACTTGTACAGAGCCCACATTATCAGGCCCCATTTTGCTGCACGTTTGTAATTATTACTGCATATGGTCATTATTCAGCTTTTAGTTTTTGGTCAGTCTTTCCCTTACGGTGCTTCTGCACTAACATTGTGTAAAGAGCATTGCCAATAATAAATAACTCCTGGTTTTAACACACTGCTATTTCAAAGGTTAGGTTATCTCCGTGGCAGCTTGACATTCAAGGATCACAAAGCTTCCCCGCAACAACAATGCATGGAATGATCTAATTATGCTTTGACAGGTCATCCCACAAAACAATTAGGAGGGACTGGAGATATTTTATTATGTTGCTCTGTGTGCTACTCGTCAAAGACACGATGGTAAGAAAACTTTTAAATAAACAATGCTTTCAGGGCTAGCAGTTGCTCCTGGGGTAACTTGTCTGATCCCTTCCCTTCCTCCTCCCCACTCCTAGATGTAGATGTGTTGTTATGTGCATACTGTTGGACCCAAAGGTCTCCACCTCGGTGCTCTTGTGGGGATGCCTGCTTTGATTTTGGAGCTAGTCACATTGGTATGCTAAATCCTGACTAAATTCTTCATAAGCAAAGTACCAGCAATACCAAGCTGATAGTTTTTCCATGAACTGCACCTCTCAGCTCGTTGCTGCCTCCTCCATTTTAATTTAGAATGAGATATTCTCATGTTCTTGGCAATAATTACATTTGTATTACTATAAAGGCCCTGTTGATTAAAAATCTAGAACACATTATTTAAAGTAGTCCAGATATTGTTTCCATTCAGATAAAGGGATTATTTACTATAACAGAATGCTGCTGAGCATTTATGTGGCATTCTTTCTCTTCAGAGCACTTTAACAATGTTAATCCAAGGAAAAGGGCTTCTATAAAAACTGGAAGAGAGCACTTGGATCTGGGGGACAGCACTCAGAATTTAACATTTTATCACCATCTGCTGAAAGACTGGAACACTTCAAAAAGGCTTTCCAACTAATAATTTAGGAGAACTTTCATGTTTTCACATGCCTGCTATGCAAGAAAATGGTCCAACATTCTGATCAAACCTAGAAGATAAATTGTTCCTTATTTTAGAGAGTCTGTGCACCAAAGTTTGGTTCCAAAGTCTGGGCTTTGCACATTTGGAAATGTGCCGTAGAAGGAGAAGCACTGAGTCATCCTGAGCAAGAGGGGCCATAGGCTCTGCAGCACCTTAAAAAAGCACTGGAAAGAGAAAAAGGTACCTTTAATTGCTTTTCAAATTACTATCCCATTGCCCTTGGTAAATGCCAGATTAGAAGATGCTTCACACAACAAGTTATTTTCCTTTTTAAAATAAAGGTTAGTTTAAGCTTATCAAGAAAATTAATTGCCATTGCAATGTACCATGGAGAAAACGCTTTCACTCTATCCTGAAGACAGCTGTGAGGCTGTAATTCTCCTTCTGGATACAAGAATAAGTTCTCTGCCAGGGTAGTAATTATCTCAGCATCTGTCTCTTTCTTCCTCTGCTCCGAGAGAATCGAAAGCCTCTGACAAGGTTTGCAGATCAGCAAACACAGGGAATTCTCAGCCTCTCTCCCCAAGGACTGACATTTATGTGCTTACCCTCCTGCATGCCCTCTCCCTTTCCTTTGCCCCAGAAACCTAAGGACCCTCACGAGTGTCCCCTGCCCATGGCTGAGGTGTGTTCCCCTCTGCCAGCCCAGCGATGAGAGGGGGAGGAGAGGGTCTCTGTATCATCCCTGCAGAGCTCAGATGGCTCTGGGGTGGGTTTCAGCCCTGCAGGGCTCATGCAGGACTGCAGGCAGCAGAGATGGGCATATGGCTCTTCCAGAGTCAGGGAAAGATGGGCTTTCCCCTCCAGTGGGTAAGGAGAAATAGAAAAAAAAAAAAAAAAAAAAAAAAAAAAAAAAAAAAAAAAAAAGGATAAAACTTGTTTTATCCAAATTCTTTTGAGGAATCCACCTAACCATCAATACCCCTTCTCTGCAGGGCTCTCCTGCAGCTCCTGTGGTGTAGCCAGAGACAGCCCTGATGCTGGTGCTTTCACCTTACACTGTGTCTTGCTCACCTGAAGGCTGAAATTGGATGCTCTTGGGCACAAAGGAGGAGCATGAAGCCCAGGTCTCCCTCCTCCTCCACCAGCACCTTGCCCTGTTCAGCACATCTTTTGGGAATCTCTGTCCTCACAGGTCAGTCTCCCAGCTGCTGTGCCAGATCCTGGGGCAGCTAATCCTCACTGCTCAGACTCTGCTCCATGCAAACATCTCTAAATGTGAGCTCTTTTTACCTTTGGTGTGTCATTTGTACTCTTCCCTATATGAAAAAATCAAAGTCTGCACAGCTGCAGGATTTACCCATTTCCCTGCTGACACCAGCCCATCTTTCCCCCCTTTTTCTGACATGGCACACCCTTGCAATGTGCCTTTCATGCACCCTGCATCCAAGTGCTGTGCTTGAGGGCTGAGCTCTGCTCATTATTTGTCTCTGTTTTGTTGTGTGAGATCACTGAGACAGATCCTGACTCTGGTTGCTGTCCCTACCAGCATTTCATGTGCTCTTTGTATACACCTTGTCCTAGTCCAAGCTGAGAGCACCATCCCACCTTTTGATGGCTCCTTTGTGATTGTTTTGTACCAAGAACAAATTGCATTGCTGGTCTCTGCCTTCACCCTTCCAGGTTATTGATCATATAAATTAATTAAACTGATTCCAGTGCTGATCTCAGTGGCAGTCTATATTTTGCAACCCAAACTGCTCTCATTTAACCACTCATTCTCATCAATATCACAGCCAGTTCTTTCTCCACTCCAGCAGCTCCATCTATACAACAGCCAATACCCACGTAATGACCTTCCAGAACAGCCTTTTCTCTTTCTTCCTCTTGTCCAAACCCTTTTCTCCAGCTTTCTAGGTTATGGTCACTTTTTCTTGTTCTTAGAGCAGAAAAAGAGGGGCTCCACAAAGGTTTTAAGTATGGAAATAATCAGGGCTGGAAAGAGGGAAATAATTCTCTGTATCACAGCAGCTTTCACTTTAAAAGGCAGCACTTGTGTGTGCTGATTATGGTGCAACTTCCCAGGGCTGAGCTCTCTGTTCCAGGGAAGCAACAGGCAGGGTCTCTGGAGATGTCACGCTTCTTCTTCTCAGAGGATAAGGCAATATTTGTCCTCTCCAATTGCACTGACCTTTTATTGGCAATCACCACGCTTGTGCTTGGCAGATATATCAGTCTGAATTCATGTAACTCCCAGGAGTTTGATACGTCTCTCTTTTCTCGCTTCATAACTTAAAAAGAGTCTCTCTGCCTGTTTCCAGTTTATCATGATCCTCTGCCTTGGGACTGTTGCTGCAAGATCTATTAATTTCTCATTGCTCTGAGTTTAAAGTGAAGACCCTCTTATAACCCACTCGTAACCTTCATGGGAGAGTGGAGTATCCTTGCCAATTATCTCAAAGATAGCTTTATAAACTCATTCCCTCCAAATATATTTTACAGCAGGAATAACTCATATGAAAAAAGATTCACCTTCCTTTCAGCAATGTCACTGGAGTCGCAGCAGATTCAGAAAAAGTTGAAACACTAACAGGAGTCATATGAAATCACACACGCTTCTTCCTTGCTTCTTGTTTTCCCTCTGCTATCCCTCCTGGCTGTCAGAGCTCCCAGTGATATCTTGAGCAAAAGAATCTACGTCTCTAAGTCCTCCTGCCCTTTGACACAGTCAATTTGTCCTTACCTCCCTTTGGACCATAAATAAATGGGAGAGTTCTTCATTATCTTCCAAATGAGATGTGAAACTGAGGTCCTGACCACTTGTGATCATTAGAAAAATCCCATGGCACTTCTTGCAAGAACAAGACCATTAGCCCTGATGTCCTGGCAGAACTCCAGTTTGGGTGATTATAATTACATTTTGCCCGCTTTTGTAGCTTCAGGGGGATAATAGAACTCCCATCCCCTGCTTTCCCAGCCTGTCATGCAGGGCAGCAGTGCCAGCAGCTGCCCTTGTGTCCAGGGTTCCTCTGTGAGGGCAGGTTAAGCACAGGCCAAGGGAGAGACAGGTCATGGCCTGCCACTGTAGCTGTTTCCAGTGGGGGCCATGGCTGTTGAGTGAAACCCTAAGCCTATGAAAAGCTTGGCCAGAGCTTGAACCACACTGAGGGAGAGGGAAAAAATATGGAGGAATTATCCTTCAGAGCTGCCTCAGTGGGAATTCAGTGTCACTGTTCCTTTGAGGATGTATTTCAAAAGTATTCATGGGGCACTCTGAGAAAAACATCCCAAACGTGAGTGATGCAGCTGACACCCTGTTTGTTGGCTGTGTCACAGTGTTAGGAGGGGAGATTTAGGAAACCCAGGACATCCCAGCTAGGTATTTATTTAAGATTTTTCTGCAGCAAACATCAACTTCTCTGGGAACAAACCAGCATGGAGTGTTCAGTGGTAGCTGGGACACCAGTGCATCCACAGCCCTTTGCTCTTTGGAAGGGTGGGATGAGCAGCTCTGCTGCCCTGGGGGTGCTGCACTCCTACACTGGTGCTGTGGGGCAGAGCTAGGAGCTGTGGATCTGCTGCCCTCTGGACATGCTTGGAAGCAACCCATCTCTTTAAGTCCTTTTCAATTTTCATTTTAAATTCAGAGTTGGTCTGAGTTCATTTGGTCAGAGACTGGCTTTTTTTCCCCCTGTGTTTATTTGCCTGTTTGGCTGGCTCAGTACGTGTTTCATTTCCCTGGCTCCTTTGGCATGTCTTTGAAGTCTGATTAGAGTGAATATGCAAACCACCTTTCCTAGTGGGAAATTCCTTCTACAAACACGAGTGTGCCAGTCTGGCTCTGGAGCAGCAAGCCCAGCTTTTCTTGGGGAGTGGGCTTGGGGGGGTTGCTGCTGCCACTCCAGAGCCATGCATGAGCCAGGACCTGCAGTGCCCATTCCCATCATGAGCAGACTCCCACGCTGAGCCAAGCCACTGTCTGCAGCACACAAGTCCTCCCAGCAGCATCACCTTGGCCACTGAGCAGTGTGGGAATGAGCAGCAGCAATGCTGGCACCTGGAGAGTGCAGGATTGGGACCCAGGGCAGGGCTGGCTCCCTGGCTCAGAGCTGGCACAGGCTGTGCTGTTCTGCACGGGCTGGGAAGAGCAGCTCACAGTGCCTGCATCCCTGCAGAAGATGAGCAAGCATTTCAGTAGAGGCTGCCTCTCACTCTCCCAGTCCCCCTCTGCTCACTGAGGAGGCTCCATGCACCCAGACCCTGCATCCCAGGCTGCCACAGAGAGGGTGAGTGTGCAAACTCACAGTAAATCTTCCATCAGGCTTAGGAAGCTGCTGCTCACATTGTGCATAGACACATTTTGGCATTATTTCCCCCTGCTGCATCCTGGAGCAGCCAAATACTGCGACAGAGAAGAACTTGTAGAAACAAAAGATATTTCTCCCTAAGCCAAGTGCCACTGGAAACGGTTCAGGCTGCAGAAAGCTTTTGCTCTCCTATCTCTACTTGTAATTAAGCTTTGCACTAATACCAGATGAAATTAATGTTCAAAGCTCATTCCCTATTAATGGGGAGGGTGGTAGCTTTTGTGCATATGTGTTTAAAGCAGAGTTGTACCTGCTGATCTTGATGAATGGGTCATTTGTGCTGTGAGTTTTCTCTGAAAATGAGGAGGAAAATACACAGCACCGGTGCTGATAAGGGATGCTGTTATTTTGTGTTCTGTAGCCATTTCTCCAGGAAGCCGTTGCTTCATTTGTATTGCTTTTTTAACCTTATATGCTCAGTGGGCCCAGGCAAGGCTTCTTTCTTCTTGAATTAAATGTAATCAGGCTGAGCAGCGAGGAAGAAATGATGAATGAGGACATCATTTTGGAAAACACATATCTCCTGACTGCTTATCTCAATGACATAAGAGGACTTGAATACAGTATGGAAAATAAATGCAGATGGGGGCTCAGCATATCATGCTGGAGCATAATAGCTCAGACCTGGCCAGAAACTATTTATTATTTAGAGTATTGCTCTTGTAATTTATAAAGGTTAATCATTAAAACTTTAATTCTCCTATAGGAAAATAGTTGAAGAGCTCTGGCATTAATCATGCTTGCAGCAAGAAGGGACCATGGCAATAAAAGGATCAACCTTGCATGGAGATGCAGTGCCTAGGCTGACCCACCCAAAAGGGCACCATTGTGCTTCTTACCTGCAGGCAGATCCAGTCCCAGCCCACCACAGGAGCCATCTGGGGCAAGGATGGGTGGAAGGAAGGCTGTGTGCAAGGAGGTGAGGTGCCAGTGATGCACAAAACGCCCTGCAGAACTGTAGTCACAGCAAGGAGCCATTGTCCTTCAGGGAAGGCACCAAGAAAGTCCCCTCCCTTCATCTCCTGGCCACCCTCCCAGACTGGCAGCAGAGAATCAGAAAGTGTCGCAGAGACATGAAGTCTCCAAAGGGCAAGAGGAAAAAGGGACTCAGGATAAAACTTCATGAAGTGGAAAAGCGGTGAGGTTGTCTCTTCTATTCTAAGGCTACATTTTTAGCCAGGATGAATTTGTTAATAGCCCTATAAACCAGGTGACTAAGGAGGAGAAGAAAAGGGGAATAGTTGCCAAATAATTTGCTTTTCTCATGCTGCAATCTACCACTAAAGTAATTTATTTGTGATGTAACTTTCTTTAGATAGAATAAATCTGATAAAGTCTGGTCATGCTGAGATAAAATAGCCTTTGAGCTGGCTTGTTCAACACAGTTCAGTGTGTAATTATGGAAACATCCAGAGTTTTGTCTGAAGCAGAACAGGTTACATTGCTATGAAAATGAAGGGGTCTCTTTTTGAATTGATTATCAGATTTTCATAAAAAACAAAGTGACTTTGCAAATTTGAGTAATCAAGTCATGGCCGTGTTCTGGTGGGAAATGCTTCTCATCACAAGCAAAAGAGAAGTCCAGGGAAAGTCTCCATTAATGGAGTATTAAGTATAATAAATAAAGATGACAGAAAAGCCAGTATTTAGAAAATAATGGACGTCTAGCCCAGCTCAACCATGCTCAACCTTAAACAACCCTCAGAGTTCAAATATCTGAACTTTGAGACTGGAAACTGTCTCCAGTGCTAATTGGAAAAGCTCCTGAATGCAGCATAGCACAGTTTACCTGACCTCCATATCAAGCATTTTTCACTGCAGAAAAGTCCTGGGGTGTCCTGGGGATCCTGCAGCCACCAGCAGGGCTGGGCACTCCAGCAGTTTACATCACAGCTCATTGCCCCAGGAGCTGCCAGATTCCTCCTGAAGCTGAGGGAAATGCCCGGCCTCACTTGAAGTTTTACAGAGGTGAGGGAAGAAGAGCTTTGGTTAGCCATCTGAGTGCTAAATGAGTGTAATTGAATTGGTATTAATTAGCAAATCTGTTTATTGACATTGCCATAAGATGTTCCTTTAATTCAGCATTGCTGTTTTGCCTTGCTCATGAAATCCAGGTATCAGGGCTCTCCAAGTCCTGGGACCCAGCCCTTTTCAAGAGCAACCCTCACACCACCAGTGTGCAAAATGCCCAAATGCAGCTGCTGGCAACAAGAGGGAAACAGCAAAGACAGAACTAAATTAATGTATTTGCTGTTGTTGACCTCCCTTTCTCCTGGGAAGTGTAACTTAGAGCACCCCCAGCCTGGTGTTGTCTTGCACTAGCCTGTGATGCTACAGGGCTGATGCAGCCCAAAATAATGAGGGTGTCTGGATGTAAAACACAGATTTGGCCATGTGTAGACTTCAAGCTTTGGTTCTTTCAGAGAACAGGGAGTGGGATGGGGTTGAGCTGGGGAAGGACTCAGGAGCACTTCTGTTCAAGGCAGCAGCAGCAATCATCCAGAGCACTTGGCATCCTTCCTGATTGCAGCCCATGAGGGATGGCTGAAGGATTTCATTCAGAAAGCCTGCAGGTCCCTAACAAATGGATGCCTAGGTTCATTGCAAAATGATGGATCAAGGATGGATGCGACCTGAAAACTGGGACTGGACCTGTTTTGGAAATCCTTTAGTGATGTCCTTAATGAAAATGACAATTATCCTGGTGGTATTTCTTTTTCCTTCTTTTAATTTTATTTTTAATTTCACTTTTAAAACATGTGATTTCCATTTTGTTGCTAGGTTTCCCCTTGTTTCTGATTTACTTTGACAATTATCTCTAAGTAGGACTGCAGTGCCACCCAACCGAGGTGCTCTTCTGCCTGCTGAAAAGCCACTAAATCTTGGAAACTGACCATGAAATCTAAAAACAGAACAGAGATGATGGCTGGAGCAGCACTTCCTCAGAAAAAGAGTTGTGGAAATGTCAAACACAATGAGCTGTTTGCCTCTCAGATGATGTGTGACAAAGGAGATTGTACAGCATGGGGCAATCCCAACTGGCCATCCCAGGCTGCAGCACTGCCAGCACTGCCAGCACTGCCATTCAGTGCAGGGAGATGCCCTGAGGAAGGTCACAGAACCATGGGATCATTAAGGTAGGAAAAGACCTCCAGGTTCATCAAGTCCAGCCTTTGAGCAAATGCCACCATTCCCACTAAACCATATTGTGAAGTGCCACATCTACCCATTTTTTGACCACTTTACAGGGCTGATGACTCCACCACTTCCCTAGGGAGCCTCCTGCTGCCTTCCCCTTCCTCTCTTTCCAGCTGTAAATTGGGAATAGAGGTAGTGCCTGCTAATTGAAGTTGGGCAGGGGATGCTTTCAGCAGTATTTGTTTTGAGACCACTGTGTGATATCTCACAGATCACACAATAAATGGCAAAACATTCTGTATGACGAAGGGAACCTCTGGCCTGTAAAACAGTCCTTTTTGGAAGTGCCATAGAAACCTGTCAGTGCTCATCCTTCAAAGGCAGCTGCTGCACAGGCCAAGGGCTCCTCACTTACATGCAGAACAAAAACAATGACTGCGAGGTAAGAAAGTGTGAAGGGGAAATAGTCTTCCCCTCCATATTTGCACACTGGTCTTTAAATTGCATCATATAAATCAGCCCCACCAACTAAATGTGGCGTGTTCTGAAATACTGTATTTGCTTTGGATCAGTTCACAACCAGATTGCTTTTATTTTGTTTCATAAGAAGTTGAGATTGGAGATGTATGGACATGTTACTCTTTATGTTTGCATCTGCCACCCTGGCAGGAGAAAAATGGTTGCTTTGGTTTTGCAAACATTCTCCACTTATTTTCCTAAAATGGTTTGGATGAAATACTGTTGGTTCATATAATTAGCTGAAATAATAAACTGGAAAGGGTTTGGTTTTGCTTCCTTTTGGAAGGAAACATACTGCAGTGAGCAGTACAACACCCTACAGTACACTTGGCACAACCTGTAATGCCATGATGTGAACAATTTGGGATGGATCACAGCCTGCCCCCAGCCCTAGTGATGGTCCTGCATGGAGGGACCTGAATTCCCACTGCTCTGTCTCTGCTGTGACCATGGGTTGTCCTTTCAGCTCTTGCAAAGGCAGTACTGCTGGGATGGGTGGGATATCCCTGCAGTAAAGGATGTTTTCAGGAAGGCAAAGGGAGCTGCAGAAGAGTACAGCATGTTCCTACATGCCAAACATGCCACCTTAGGTTCACTTTCTCCTTTTCTTACCAGCATCCTTATCCAGACAGATCAAAAACTGATTTCAGTGAGTGCCAAAGGACAAACTCCTGATGCACACAAGCAGAAAGGAGTCATGTTCCCAATGTGCAGCTATTTGTGAGCAGGAGAGCCCTGCACCAGATCAGACACAGTGGGCCAGAAATTCCTGGCATTCCAATGGGCAATTCAGTTCTCTCCTTAATCCTTCTTTCAGCCCTTGAAGGAGCTTGGTGATTTCATCACTCCCCTCAGGAGGAGGGATGGGTGCACTGGGCACATTTGGATGTGTTCCTTGGGGCATCTGCAGTCTTCACACTGCAGCATCTGCTGATCCTGGGGAATAAACAGAAATTTCTCTGTGTCATGCACAAAACTCTTCTGCTTCTATTGCCCATGTGTATTAAAAGAAAGTAAGTAACATTCTAAGTAACAAATCCTGCAAACTACTAAAATTTAATTTTGAGTCAGGTTTGGAAAAGATGTGTGGGGTTTTAAAATGCTTTTGAACCTGATAGTACCAATTTTTATCCCTGGCCTCTATAGCAACCCTGCCTCCTTTCCCACTTCTCAGTATATCCTCCTTGTGCAATAACCTCTGCTCCTTCATCCTGTATGAGTTGTGTACACTTGGATAGTGGATCAATCACTGTAACAGCTGTTGTCTTTAAGGTTTATTAATGCTTTCCAACTGAATTCCTGTTTTCCTGCTAATAACCCTACCAGTGGAACACTTTCCTGGACACACAATTATTCATGTGGCAAAGTTGCCACCTGAGTGCTGGTGGGAAATTAGTAAGCCTTGCATCCAGCTGGAAGCAAGTCATTTACAATTTCTGCAATGGGCTTGAAATTGGGATTATTCCACTGCAGGGCTGTCTTTACTCCAAGCAATGCTGAAGAAGGAAGAGCAGCTGATGTATGTGGAGGGATGAGACTGGCACAGGTATTATCCATAGGGATTTGTTGTCCCCACTGTTCTCATAAGTTTGGATTCGTGGAGTGCAGCTGAAAGGAGGAGAGGACTGAAGTGAAGGGGGCAAGCAGAAAGTGAGGGTTTGGCCCAGCTGCTGCTGGTAGGAATGAGGAACAGCTCTGTAAAAAGAGACACGTCATGGTGCTGGAGCAATGAAATTCCTATGTGGCTTGTGTGGGTCAGGCTCTTTGGCAAATATGAGCTGGGCAAAGCCTCAACATAAATGCCTCTACAGCAGCAGTGAGGACTTTGAATAAAGAGAAAGCCAAACTGGGTTTATTTATGCTCCTCTTGTTTAAGCAAAGCTGCAGATGTCATTTCAGTAGCTCAGCTAATAACTGCTACCTGTCCCCAGCAGTTCTCTCTAGTTTTCAGTAGATAGGCAATGCTTAGGACTAGCACAGCTCCAGTTCCCTGTGGTAGAGATAGAGATAGTATGTGATCTTTTGCATTGTTATGCTTTATCATTTTAGTGTATATTATATTTGGCAGTCAGAATAGTTGGCCAAGCTGGGAGTCATCTCTCTGCTTCAAAACAGTGCAGCTTGGCAGTTCAGTTTATCTTTTACCAATTCATTTTAATGGAAGCTGGAATTTGAGAAGTTTAAAAATTAAAAGGAAGAGTGTGATTGCTGTAAAGCAGGGGTTTAACTCGTGGCTTGCTTTTTTTCCTTACCCTTTCTTTATTGGCCCCAGGCATGATAACAGAGCTATCCATACCAGCAGTGTCAGTATTTTTATGCCGACTGTAAAAATACCCCGAACAATTTATGCTGAAGAAGCCAGCACCTCTCTCAAATGCAGCATTGCTGGGGCCAACATATTCTTCTTCCAGACAACTGAATATTGAAAAGAATGCAAAACACACTGGAAAAGCAGAACCTGTCAGTCATCCCTTGGCAGCTCTCAGCACTGGAAAGGATGGATGAAGAAATCAAACATGGCCATCTATATCCAGTCACTTGAATGCTGAGCTCAGAGGCAACTCCTTGGGAGGTGGGATACAAACTTTTCTCTGGGATGTGCTCTAAATATCTGGGGCTCTGCAGCTGAGTGGACATACTGCTCTGCTGCAGGGCAAAGCAAAGCCACTGCCAGCACCTGCTTGACAAAGCCCATGGCAGGATGCCAGGAGAGAGGAGTCCTGCAAGCCCTGCCAGAACCTCCAACAGCAGTGGGACACCTACAGCTGATGCAGGAGCTGTGTACAAGGTTATCCTCGGGAAGCCAGGCATTCCTGCTGCTACAGTGCATCCCTGACTGTGGCTTCTGAGGAGCTGTGTGTGCTGGACCTGACCCCATCCTCCATGAGGATTTAGGGGGTGGTGCTTTGGTTCTTCACCAGCTGGGCTCACACTGAGCCAGGTGTGCTGTGGCAGCAAGGGGCTGCAATGGTTTTGCCACCTTTCTGCCCCTAACAGGCATCATGCTAGAGAGTTCTTGCAGAGCTGCAGTGACCCACCCTCTTCCTCATCTCTCTCCCCCAGCATGAGCAATGCATGACAAATGCAGAGCCATGCACGCATGGGTACAATCTGACTGTTCCACAGTCAGCAGCACGCCCATCAATCCACTGGAGTCACTTTAAACTGCTTTTATTCTATTTGTTTCATTATGCTGTTACGGCTCTCCTCAGACACAGTGCTAATTAACTCAATCCCATCCTAGCAACTCCTGGCTCCCACATCATCTCCAGGGTTTCCAGTCCAGGGAATTGTAACAGATCATTTATCCCAGGGGCTTTAAATGGATGCTTCTCCATGATGGAGCTGTAGGCAGAGGGACTCATAACTGCAGAGGTGCATTCAAGTCTCTAGCTCAGTATGCAGCATCAACATTTGTATAGATTTTAAATAATTCATCACTGGGCTTTGGTATATTTAGTCATTCAAATTGGGAATCTAGAATTTTGTTCTGCAGAGAGCTGGTGTGTGTCATTGTCAAAGGTTAGCTCTGCTGCCCGTGTCCATGCAGAGGAGTTCAGGCAAATTAAGTCAGAAGTGACTGGCAGCAAAAGATACAGCAAAATCTGTGACACATAATAATGCCATGAGGGCCTCCAGGCAGCTGTGGGCTGGGTGATGCTGGCACATTGTCCAGCAGGATACACACTGCCCAGGTGTTGGGAAACTTAATTAGCAAGGAGCATGCCTGGGATTGCAGATTGCACCCATTTGCATGGTCTAGGGAAGGCCTTTAGGCTTCAACCCATGAGCTACCAGCAGCTGGGGACTGTCTTCATCTGTTGCCCCCTGTTCTGTGTGTG
The DNA here is from genome assembly GCA_013397555.1 of Urocynchramus pylzowi. Classification (NCBI taxonomy): domain Eukaryota; kingdom Metazoa; phylum Chordata; class Aves; order Passeriformes; family Fringillidae; genus Urocynchramus; species Urocynchramus pylzowi. The sequence goes on along the minus strand of VZRH01014905.1, from coordinate 258,442 downwards.
GATTGCAAAACACTGGAGGCAGGGAGATGCTCTTGCTCTTTGCTGTGTCCTGTGACTGCAGCACAGGCAAGGGGGGGCTCGTCCCCATGAGCAGCCATGGCAGCAGTGCTGGCCTCAGAGTCACAGCAGGCAGAGACCTGAGGTTTGGCAGACTCCCAGACCCACCAGGCAGTGCTGCAAAGGGGTGGTTTAGAAACAGGAACCCATAACTTCATCTTATTTCTTCATGATCTCTGGCCTGTCCCCCTTTCTTGACTCAAAGGAAGTCTTTGAAAAGAGGCTCCAGTAGAGATGACTCAGGAGGGGTCTGTGTGCAGCATCTCCCAGACAATGAGATCTGCTCAGGGTGTCCAAAGTTATCCTAGCCTCAAAGCACAGTGGAGCCTTTTGTCCACAGGACAGGCTATTTCAGGGAAATGCTGTTGTTCAGGAGGGGGTTGATTCTGCAGGGTCCCAACACCAACTTCCCTTGACAGGAGAGAGCAGGAAGCACCCAGCACCTCTCTCTAGGATCTCAGAGCATGCACAGCATTGAAGCCTTTTTTCTATCTCTTGTTTTTATGCATTACAGTCACATTATAAAGAAGTCCTGCAGAACATTCAATTACTTACTGCACAATTATAATCATATTTGTATATCTATAAGTAGGTCAGCAGTCTCTTAGGTTAATCAATTATAATGGCATTCACACCGGTTTCTTTCATAAATCACTGACTTTTAGTGTATCCACTGAGATAATGGAGGAAAACCATCTAATTTTGATCTAAGTAGAATGAAATGTGAATGTGCATAATTTGCTCTTACAAAGTGTATCTAATGTTCTCTACATCTGTATTTATTTGTGCTGTTTCATGCTGCATATCGTTTAAGTGGCAAAAAAATACAGAGCCTGCTGCACTTAAAATTAAATGACCCAGAATAATACAATTTATCCACATTTATTTTACATTGTTCATCATGAAAGATATTTTAATAACCTAGTTCTGATGCCTGGTGCACTCATTACCAATCACACTGAAATTTGAGTCCTGGCAGCAAGATTTTTTGGTGTGCCACAGGGATATTTTGGGAAGCTGTTTTGCCATGTAAACTAGGAATGGTAGGGCTGGAGGCTGAGAAGGCTTTAGGACATAGCTGAAGGCCACCAAATAGTGGGCATCTATTGAGCCACAGAGGCTGTAGCTTCTTTAATGCCTGCCCAAGCCACAGTTTTCAGACAACTCAGTGAGCAGGACAAATAATGACTGAATGGTTTCTCTTTTCTGCCTGCTTAACATGGGTGCCTCAGCACTGCTGTTGGAGATTATGTGTGGGGGAACTTTGTGCCCCCCTCAGTGGTGTCCTGAGCAGGCTTTGCTTGGCTGGGTCGAGGGGACTGGAATGTATTTTGTGAAGTACAGACCAAGACCTAGAGCTCTGCTACCAGCACTGGCTGATCCCAGCTTGACTGAAGAAACTGCAGAGGAGGGAGATTTCTGGGGCTTGGGATGCCCTTCAAGCTTCTGGCTGATGTGCCTTGGGCTGGTTTGGGTTGGTGAAGGAGAGAGCTCATGACAACCTACAGCTACCTGCAGAAATGACAGAGCCAAACTTCTTGGTAAAGGCAAATGGTGTTACAAGGGGCATCAGCAGCTTGGGAGACTCAAACTGGAGTTCAGGAAAACTTCTCTGTGAGACAGATGCATTGTCATCTGGATGGATTGTGGCATCCACAGCCCGGAAGGTTTTCATGTTCTGGCTAGACAAAGCCATGGCCAAGCTTATTTAGTGCTGGTGATAACCCTGTTTTGAGGAGAAGGCTGGATGAGAGGCTCTTCCCATCAACATTGCTGTGGTCCCACTCTTCAGGGTCCCTCTGAAGGAATTCAAGAAGGGTGACACAATGGGGTGTGAACCATTGTCTTCACAGCAAAAACACCTTGAGTTTTGACATCACCTAAGTGACAGATTTAACTCTAAGAGGCCACGGGGGCAGGGAGGTAGAGGGTCTGGTCATCAGAGACCATTCCCTGCCTCAAGCATGGTGGAACACTCATTGCAAGCAAATTCTGCCTGAGTGATGAGCTCAGATATCTTGCCTGGATGCAACCATTGTTCTTCATCCTGCCCCTCTTGGAGCAAACGTAAAGCAAACCAGCTTTAGCTTTCTGTCTGCAGGAATGTCTGCCTAAACATCCCTTTGGCTGTCAGCCTGGAAAACGCCAGTTTTGGAGAGGTGGCGATGCAGGGACTGCATCCTGAACAAAACCAGTGTGCAAATTAAATGCAGAGAGGGCTGCTGGGACTCACCTTGGGCAGAGTCACTGACTGCTCTGGAAATGAGTTATTGGTTAGGAAATGGATTCTGCTTAAGCGCTGTCCGCTTTGCAACTGTGGAGCAACTTTGCGTTGATTCCCAAACAGGAGCTGAAGGAGCAGGCGAATGTTGGAGCTCAGCTTTGTGAGCCGGCAGCTCCGCGGGATTTTTCCTGGCAGCAGCTCCGAGCCAGCGCTGGGAGCGGCGGGTTGGCCCGGGCGGGCTGTGCCCTGCGGCTCAGCGCCGTGCTGGGAGCTCCGCATACCCGCAGATGCGCAGGATGCCCTGCTAGCGAACCGGGCTGCTGTCAGCCCCTTGATCCCCAAGCAGCTCATGAAGGGGAGCTGACAATGGAGCCTAATGAAATTGCGATTTTTTTTTTTTTTTTTTAAACCTCGGATGCAATTTTTTACTAAAACTCTCCATCTTTTCAGAAGAAGCCGCTACCTGAGGAATAATCAGTGTTTTCAAATCTTCTTGGCTTTGTGTGTGTTCTGCATTTTTTGACCACTTTACAGGGCTGATGACTTGCGATTAAAACCCAAAAAAAACCCCCCAAAAAAACCCCCACAAAAACAACAACCAAAAAACCAAACCAAACCAAACCAAAACAAAACCAATAAAAACCAAAAAACAAAAACAAACCAAAAACCCCACCAAAAACCAAAAAACCAAACAACCAAAAAAACCCAACAAAAATACCCCCAAAAAACCCCAAACAAACAAACAAACAAAAAAGCCAACAACAACAAAAAACAACAACCAGAAAAAAACCCAAGAATTTTTATACTGAATTGTTTCCTGCTTTCCTTATGGAGAAACAGCAGCTTTTATCCAGGGGATTTCTGCTGCATGGAGCTGTTTAGTTTTGACAAAAGATTGCTTACTTTTTTTGAGTCTGAAATTGTTTAGCAAAAGTGCCCTGGCTCCTGTGACTTGGCCATCTGGAAGGTCTGGCTCATTATTAATGCAATTATTTACTCATTTGTTGTGGTAGAAGCAGAGCCCTCAGCCCATCCACGTCAGCCTCAGGCACTGTGGAGGTTCCCCTGCAGATTTGGTGACTGATTTGGGGTGAATGGGATGGAGATGGCTCTGGAGAAGCATTTCTGAGGATTTATGTGTGTCGGACTCCTATTTCAGAATGGAAAAGTGTCAGTACATCATAAATATTCTGAGTGATTTACCTTCACAGTTCAGGTGCCTTAGCCCCAGGAGTAGATAAATTGTGCCTTAACGTATTATTTACACTTTCAGGAAATTCAGTGCCTTTGGAAAGCACTGGGTCAAAAGTCCTGGAGGGAAGCTGACTCCTGGTGGGATGGACAATCAGTGGGAAAGCTTCTGCCAGATCCCAGGACCTACTCTGCACAGGGCCCTGTGGGAAGTGTTGAAAAGCAACTTCTTAAATTGTTTTATATCTCTATAGATGAGTTTAATCCCCTTCTATTTCTACAGGAGTTTGGAAGTCCTACAGGTCTGAAATGATAGCAGGTACACAATAGAGGGCTTAGCTCAATTTTAGGTATGCAGATGAGCTAAATTAATTAACAGTAGTCTCTTTCAAATGAATGGCAGAGTAATACCAGTCTAGTCTATAGGAAGATTCTTTGGAACTTAGTAGTGAACTGGGAGTAATTGATTATGCAATAACCCATGGTTAAGCAGATGATGTCAGCAAGTCAGTGGGTAGGGTTTGGATTTGCCATTTTCCAGCAAGGATTCTTTGTGTTTGCTCTGTGAAGTCAGTCTACAATGGTATCTGTGAGGGTGCCTATAGTTTCTGAAATTCCCATGTGGATCATGCATGTAATAACCCACCCTTCACTAAAGGAAAACTATTATAGCACAAAGCCTGTGGGCTCAGAGCAGGTATAGCTGAAAGGGAGAATTGAGTATTTTGTTAAGAACAGATAGTTGGCTTAGGACCTTATAAGCACCTATCTAAGCCCTGTTCAATTAATGAAACACAATTTAAAGCAAAAAAGATTGGTACTAACCAAACCACTGCAATATAAGCTCTTCTAATTATGCAATAAGATAATGTCCACCAGATTAAAATTTTAATTAGCTTAATTTAGAAATAGAAAAAGCATTAGATTTCCAGTTCTGGAACACCTAAAATGACCTCAAGGGGGGAAAGAAATTGAAAATCATTTGAGCATTGTGTGTGTGCTCACGTCTGTTGTTTGATGAAAGACGTCAGCAAATCCCAGTGGGCTTGGGCTCCTGGCTTTGCTTGCCAGGACCTGTTTGGGGAGCTTAGGAGAGCTTGGGGAGCTCTGGGAGCAAGGGCAGTGCAAAGGAGTGCCCAGCACTCATTTCTAGCCCCAGCTGCCTGCAGTCCCTCTGGCTCTGCTTTCAGAAGGCAGAAACATGCTGGCTATAATAGGGACTTCTGTTGTTTTTTGTTTTCTTTTTCCTCTTTCCTTTTCCCTATTCATAGATTTAAAGGCCAAAACAGACCATTAAGTCCAACTAATCTTACATCCTGCATGACAAAGGCCACCCCGCCCATCCCCTAATTCCTCAATACCATGGCTGACCATGACCATGTGATTACACACCCTTCTGTAAATGCACTGGGAGCCTCTGTGTGCCCCAGGCACAGTGCAGGACCCCACCGAAAACACCCAGCCTTGATTTAAGGACTTTAAGTGGCAGATGATTTATCACATCCCTCGTGAAACCATTCCAATGTATAATTAACACTTACAGTAAAATAAGACATTGGGACTGAAAGCACAGGGAGCTGTAACACACAGAGTGCACAGTGTACAGTTGAGTTTGGTTATGAGGTAAGGGATCCAACAAATTGCTTTTTTTGTCTTTTCAGAGAAGAAACAAAGATACTTGAACCATTTTCATAGAAGCTCTCCAGCCCACTTTTGAAAGGGCTAGAGGTTTGCTAAGGAAGTTTTAGGGAGATGGAGTAATAAAGAAAAGAGTGTTTTATTTTGCAAAGTCAAATGGGAAACTTTTATTGGAAGGGTTTGGCCAGCTCCTAGTCCCATGGGGAAAGCAAGAGGAATTTGACTGTAGTGTGTTTCCCTTTTGGAAGGTCAAAGCCATTCCATACAATTGCAAAGCAGCATAAGAGAGAACCACTTATTCCTCTGTCAAGGCTGTCAAAAATGGAGGAGGAGAGGAAGTCCCAAACACTACATTTCATCAAAGCCCTGAAGGTAAAAATGATCTGCTGGCTTGAAATTTATCTTAATGAGCAAAATCCAGCCAATGAAACAGGGTGCAGATGAAAGTGACAGATGGAATCATTTAAAGTTTGATTCTTTGCATGAAAGAAAATAATATTTTTTACAAGTTATTTTTCTTCTGGTTTTTACAGTGTTCTGCATAGTGTCACAACCAGATTAATTATCCTAAGTCTCCCAAAAATTCAGAGTTAGAGGGAGCTCTTGGAAAACTGTTATATTGCTTGGGACTTAGGCAGGTCCACAAAAGCTCTGTGCAGTAGAAGGACACATATTCTTGTAGGGAATCTCCTAAATTTTGATGCTGAGAGGTGCTGTCCTCCACCCCTTAGTGTGCAAGGCCAGCATTACCTGTTGTATATCTTTAGGGAATAGGGAAAGAAGAATAGGAAAATAGGGAAAGAAGAGCAGGAAAATTCATTATAATAATATCATCTCATCATTTCTTTGGACAGATAATTCTTGCACAGTAACCTAGTGCACATCTGTGAGTAACAGTGTACAGACACAGAGCAGTGGGCCCTGTCCCTGTGAGAGGGCAGGAAACAAAGCATTGACCCCTTCTCCTCTGCCCACTTAATTTCTGATTATATCAATGAGCAGGTAGCAAAGGTTCAAGACACAAAGGAAAGTCATCTGCTGGCTTCCCTGGTTTGAGCAGTGTCAGACTAGATGCTGTAGTACTCACAGCAAGTGTTTGACTGTGCAAACCTCAGCCTGGGGCATGAAGAACTCACACTGGCATCAGATGGGTGAGGGGGTGTTGAGGCTGTGGTGAGCCTGCTGCTGGTCCCCAGCCATCCTTTCCATGGATTCAGCATTGCCAAAGCTCTGAGCAGGAGGCTGAGACCAGGAAGAGCAGCCTGTGCTGCTCCTGTCCAAGGAGGGAGGAAGGCGAGGGAGGAAGGCTCTGGCCAGGGGACACGATCTGCATGTGCACTCCCTGCCACATGGCTCTGTGTCAGCTGGGAACAGAAGGAAGGGATTGCAAGGAATTTCTTCAGATGTACTCCAGCAGCAGATTAAAATAGCTGCTACTATTTTGATCGTGAAGTGGCAGCTCAGGCACATGCAGGACTGGCAGCATCTCCACAAAGAGGGATTCCAAGGGCAGCCTGGGACTGTAGGGATGCAAACACAGGGCTGGCCCAGGGTGCCTGGGGAAAGCTGGCCTGGGCCAAGGTGGTAGAATTTAAGATCAGGAGGTATAAATTCACACTGCCCCGGTTTTCTGTGAGTTACTGCAAAGTGTTGTAATGCTGTGAACCCTGAGTGTTTTTGGGAAACCACAAGAAATTGCTGCACTCGATATCTGTAATTTACATCCAGTCCAGCTGGGGATTTTCTACTGAATTCTGTTGTGATGAAATTTTAAATGTTTAATTGTATTTTTGTTTTCTTTTCCAGAAATTTCAGTATAATACAATATGAATATTCTGTTTGCCTGTGGACTCACGGCGCAGTGTGTGGGGGGTGGGGCGCAGAGGAAAGGGAGCTTTTTCTTTTTTAGGAGTTTTTTTACACATAACTGGAATGTGAAACTCCTGCTTTGTCCCTCATTTTCTATTTTATAGGGGGATGCTTGCTGTAGGCCTTTAGCAGCTTGGCAGACCTAGATTTGAAGTAAAAGAAAGAAAATTTATCTCCGCATCTTCAGAAGCCGTGAATTATTTATTTGCTATTCCTGGTAAATCTGCAGTTGCAAAACCTCACTGCGAAATGAGCATTTCTTTGTTTCACTGGACTGTGGGATCACTCCCTGAAGATTCATCAGCCCTACTGCTGGAAGAAGATGTCCTCAAAGCTTCTTTTATTATTATTATTTGGTAATGCTTGAGATTATTTTTGCTTCACCTTCATTTATTCTCCTGTTCATTTTAAAAACTAGGTAATTGCATGAAGTCATCTGAAATTTAAGACCTCCTCCTGAGATTTTTTTTTTTGCGCCTGCATCTGATCCTCTGTCACATAGGTTAATTCCACAACACTGTGTTACCCAAATTCAGCATCAATTTCAACAAGCAAATATTTATACAGCATCCAAGATGCAGTCTGTACACAGAATGACACCAAATTAAGCTAAATTGATACTAACTACTCTAGGATTGAAGAGTGTCCAGACAAAAGGTGATATCAATTTAACCAAATCTATTTCAAAACCAGTGTTGTTAAACTGGAATAATTTCACTGTGAAGAGCAAATTTTGCCTTTCAGATGTCTTGAATGCCTTTTGACCAAATCCCACTGTTTTGACTCCACACAGGACTACCCATTGAGATAGTGTGAGGTAATATTATGTCTTTTTTCACTGTTCTTTCAGGGCCATGTGTTCCCCTGGGTTTTAGGAAGATTTAACAAATATTTGTATGAGTCTTTTAACAACCTTTTTCTTCAGTGTAAAACCACTATTGAAGACCACTGTACATAATCTTAGTCTTACCCACCTTAATCAGGCAAATGCTGATTTTGTCCTGAACTAGGTCAGATACACCAGTTTTGCATTATATATCTTCAAAGTGGGCACAAAGTGTCCCTTGGACCATATGGTCTGCAGCCCTGGGCTTTGTTGGCTCACACTCTTTCTAATTCCTCCTAATCTGCTCATAAGCACCTCCAAAAGGGTTCTTCACACACCTCACCAGTAATCTCTATCAATGCCTGGTTGCTCTTTGGATCTAATGCCAGATGGTATTAATATACCCATCACTGTAATTATCCAGACAAGCAAACAGTGGCAGGAGCAATCCCAACTTCTCACTTTTCCCAGTGATTCAGAGGCATACTTGAAAGAGCCCTTTCATCCCCATGGATCCTGTTCCCTGGAGTTGTCCCAGGCTGTCCTCATCAAAAGGGAATTTGATGTTTCAGCAGTTTCTCAGCCAGTTTCATGCTGGGAAAGAATCAGTGGTGATGGGGCAGTATCATTCATTCACCCTCCAACTGTTGCCCAGACACTTGGTACAAGGCCAGGTGTCAGTCCCACATCAGGTCCTCCTTTAAAACCTTTCACCAGACCGAGATCTATGTGTGAAATGGAAATTCTGCTGATGCCTTGTAACTTGAAAGCTGGCCTGCCTTTTGTCTGGCTCCAAGATTTGCTGCAGTGAACAGCCTGGACAGAAGGTTTCTGATGCCATGTGTTGGGAAGGAGGTACTCCTGAAAGCTTCCTGCACCCAGCAAGTTCTGTGCAAATACCTCCTGCCAAGTCCATCTAAATGCTGTGTGGCATTTAGACAAAGTTTATTTAGCATCAGCCCACAGCAAAATGAAACTGTAAGGGATTATCTTGCAATTATCTTGTGAGTTGGATCCCTTGAGTATGGGGGTCTTTTGCTCAAGCTTTTAAAGGCTGCCCAGTTCACCACACACCCAAAGAGCTTTGGGCAATGTTTGTATTCAGGGAGGCAAGATCTGAAAGTAGAGATAAATGCAAGATCAGTTCAATAGCTGGAAAAAACAGAGCTCTTTTGAACACCTCAGCCTTTCCAAGACCCATCTCCTAATAGGGAGCAAGATGTTACACTTGCAGCAAGTGCATTTGGTTTTAGGAATGAGCAGCAGTGATGCCACAGTGACAACAAGGAAGATTTTGATGCCCACATCACAAAGAATATGCAAACTTGTATTATTCCTTTGATTAGCTGCTCTCTGATATGTCAAGTGCATGAATAATCAAGCCTTATTTTCTAATTAGTTTACTCATCACCCCACTGGTCCATGCCTTCACTCATTTGCATACCCTGTGCTAGATAAGGGCCTTATTCTATGAGGTCCTAGCAGGGCTTCCACCTCTCTCCCACCACAGCATTTCTTTGGTCCTTTCCCAGATATTTCCTTGCTCTTGGCTTTACTTCTTCTCCCATGCAATGACCATCTCACTGCTCTGTGCTTTTCCACTCATTTTGTTTCCTCAGGGAGTAGAGTGGTGTCTTCCACACAATCTGTCTCCTGGTGATAGCATTTGACTCCATAATCTGGTTTTATCCAGTCTCAAAGGAGAAGTAAAATTATCAAAGTCGCTGGTTTGCACATCTTATGGGAGTGGTGAAGGAGAGGTCCTTTTGGGGCAGTTAGGGACAAGGCTGGAGCATCCACTTCATCACTTTGAAGACAAATGATGGAAAAAGTGTTTTTGAATGCCCTGGCCACAAACCTGTCTAGCCATCAGCTATTTCAGACAAGATAGACAATTCCATAAAGGAAAGCTGCAGCAGTTGGGCTGGTGATTATTGTGTTTGTTATTTTAATAAATATGTTATTTTCATGACACAGGAGGCTTTTCTGTACTTATTTCATCTCTCTTCTCCCCCTTCCTGCACAAGTACTATAAGATGAATCACATTACAAGGAGATAAAGCAAACCTAATAGCTCGTTTGCATTTCTTTTAATCAAGTTATTCTAATTGTGCTATTGTGCAAATAAGGTTTCCCCTCTCATCTGAAAAAGACTTCATTTCCTCCCAGCAGCTGTGGGTGCCTCAGCAGCTGGGGTTACCCCTGCCCTGGCCAGGGCTACCACACCTCAGCCCTGCCCATCTGCCCAGGGTGTCCAAGCTGGCTGCACTCCAGCCCTTACCTGTACCAAACAGTGGATGCTGGGACCTCCTCAGGCTGAACTGATATGAGACCCTGGTAAAGCTCTGTTTTACTCACGAAGAGCCTGCTTATCTCAAAGCTGATGTGTGTTTTCTTTTTGTTGGAGCCAAGCAGTCACCATTTGCCAGCCAAACGCAGAGGTGAAATTCAGATGCTGTGGAAACAAAGGTTTTCAGGAAGTACACAGGGATGTGATGATCAGCCCCAACTGAGGAGCTAACAACAGTTTCCCAAAGCAGCAAAGATCAATCTAGGGCTTGAGGCACAAGGTGTTTTATTGATCTGTCTCTGGGCAAACACCCCGTGCCTTTGCATACAAACCCCTGATTTTCTGAGCATTCCCGTGGGTAATAAGAGAGGGTCAGCCCAAAATGAGATCCTTCACCAGCTCAGCTTGGCCCTGCTGTGCCGGAGGGAGGCAGCTGCTGACAGGGTGGGTGCAGGAGGGACCAGCCAGTGGCAGAAGACACTTGTAGGTGGGAGAGAAGAGGAGCAGTGGCCACACCCATGTGCTTTTCTGGGCATGACCATGCACTGAGACATGGCATGAGGGGATCCCTGGGCCAGGAGGAAAGGGGAATGTGTGGGGAGTGGGAACAGGGATCATGTGTTTGGGGTGTCTGGGGATGCCGTGTGTGGAGAAGGAGGTGGAGGTTTTTTCACTGATGTCATTAGGTGCTCAGTGATTTTGCTTGACCTCTTAGCTTAAACCAGCTGCCCTGTTAGCCATTGAATTTTGCCTTTGCTGTGAAACCTTAACAGCTCTGCTCTGTCCTACTTTTATCTAGTTCAGAGCAATTTTCATTTCTTTAGTGCCTAAGCAAATGTTTTGGGTCCCTGGATCAAAGCTGGAGAGCATCATTTACATACTGTGAGTGAGAAGGCAGCAGACTGGAGACCATCACTCATTACTGAAAGGATGATCATTGTTTGTTTAGCCCATTCCAAAATAATGGCTCTGCTGGGAACACCAACCCAGTATGCATCATATCTTTTATAGTATATATTAATTTAGTGTAGACATTAGGCCATTGTTATTCTCTCAGTTTAATTCCCAGGTATTAGCATTCAGGATTGGTTTTAACTCACCACGCATCTTTGTTATTTCGTAATGTAAAATAAATAAAACTGGAGGCAAACATTTTTTTTTAATACAAATGACTGTGAGAGAATGATGGATATAAAGCACAGAAACATCTTTATAATTTTAAAGCTTGAATTTCAGAACACAGAGTTTTCATTAAATGGTGCAATCCATTCATTGTGGAGATCCAAATGGAAGCAAATGAACTCAGTAGTTCTCATGCCTAGAATCTTTGTGATAAAATTGCCTATTATTGTGAGTGTAAATGTTTTCAAAATATGGTGGACAACTGGAAAAAATGCGTAAGACAGGAGAGGTTGCTCAAGGATGAAAACCATAAAGAAATCACCTCCAAACACCACATGTACCTGCTGAAATTAGTTTAGAGCGAATTCCTTAAGAGGAGGGGAAAAAGGAGGCAAGGTTTTTTGGTTTTTTTTTTTTTTTTAGGTTTTATGATGACTAAAGGTCTGGGGAGAGTGTTTACAAACTATTTTCTTTGCTGCCTGCTGTGCATAATAGAAAATTCAGCTCGAGGCTGATTGGCCAGGCAGAGAAACAGAGGCATCACAAGGGACAGGGAAGCAAAAGCTGAGGCGCTGTGATGGGGAGGGGAAGGAGAAGATCAGACATTTCCAGCCCTACCTGAGATTGGGGGTTCCTGGAATGCAGCACCTCTGTGTAAGTACTGGAGCATGTCAGTGAAACTGGGGGTGCCCAAACCCATGGTCCTGCCCCAGCTGCTTTTCCATGAAGGACAGGACACTGGGGATAGGGTGAAAACCTCCTTTAGCCAGAAACCTCTTATTTTTATTATTGCTTTTTTCTTGTAAGGCTGCAGTTGTCACAGGCATTAATTGCCTCAACATCAGTTGCACCAAGAGGGAAAGGAAAGCCTAGGGCTCACTGGCTGTGTCACGCTCCATGGCCCTGCCAGGTCTTGGCACGTGGTGGGAATGTGTCCCTGTGGAATGGCACGGGGTGAGCATGGGGTGAGCACCCGTGTGCTCCCACCCACGGGCCTCATTGAGCAGCCACCAGCAGCTGGAGGGCTAAACAACATTTGCATACAAATATACACAGGACTGTAATCAGAGATAAATCCACAGAGTCCTTGTTGTTATTGTTTTATTTACAGAACACTCTTGTTGCACAGAGAGGCTTTGAAATATGCTGACAGAGATAGCACGGGTGTTTGCTACCTTAAACAACAGAAACCACTCGGGGCACCAAGAAAAACAGCCGGTGCACTACCTCTCCGCCCAAAAAACCCCAAAACAAAACCAAAACGCTGGGTGTTGGTGTGAGGTGCGGAGAGAAAGGGACAGCTCGGTGCCGAGGATGGGAGTGTGTGTGTGCGCTGGCCGGGCGGGACGGGGACTCCGCGGCCGCGCCACTGCCGTGCCCCGGGCCGCTCCCTGCGGAACGGCACCGTCCGCCTGAGCCCCGCGCGGCCGGCGGGCACGGG
>VZRH01014905.1:193801-244730 GCA_013397555.1 Urocynchramus pylzowi | reverse complement strand
TTGCTGCGGCGGGTGGACTTCAACATCAAGGGGGACGACCTGATCGTGTTCCTGCACATCCAGAAGACGGGCGGCACCACCTTCGGGCGGCACCTGGTCCGCAACATCCAGCTGGAGCAGCCCTGCGAGTGCCGCGCCGGGCAGAAGAAGTGCACCTGCCACCGGCCCGGCAAGCGGGAGACCTGGCTCTTCTCCCGCTTCTCCACCGGCTGGAGCTGCGGGCTGCACGCCGACTGGACCGAGCTCACCAACTGCGTGCCCTCCGTGGTGGACAGCAAGAAGGAGGTGCGGCTCCGGNCGGGAGGGAGAGCGCGGTGTGCGCCGAGCACCCCGGCCCGGAGCGGGGGCACCGCCGGGAGCCGCCCCGCTGGGCGCAGCGTGCCCCGAGCGCTGCAGGGCGAGCAAACCTGCCCCGCTCCGGCCGGGAGCTGAGGAAGGGGTGTCCCGCCGGCTGTCGCGGTTGTGACCGCGGCTGGGGAGAGGCCGGGGGGGATGAGCCCGGTGACACAGGAGCAGGCCTGGCGGCCCCACAGCTCGGGGAACCCAAGAACCGAAGCACCCTCTTTCGCAGGAGAGAGGGTGCTTCGGCTGCCTGCGAGCTTCCCCCAGAGCTTTTCCATCTTTGGCTGTACAGAGCTCCTGCAGCTCCAGCGTGCGCCAAGAATTAATGTTGGTTTTCGGAGCGTTGGTGAGCCACTGTATCTTCTTGGTACCTGAAGTTTGGCTTCAGGATGGCGGCTGTGCAAAGTAAAGGTTACTGTTATGGCTGAGTTACCGGCAAATATTTGCATTGTTCTTCAGCCCTAACCTTGATTATTTTGTGCCTGCATTTTGAATTTTAGTGGCGCTGATCACTCTTTATCCCTGGATCTTCCTTTGAAGTTGCCAACCTCCCCTGACTGTAGCACGGGGGTTGCCTAAAAGTTGCCCCTGCCTTTCAGAAGCCATGGGGCTTTTCCTCCTCACCAGTGAGGACCTGCTTCTTCCTCTCCCAGAGCTCTTTGATCAGAACCCACCTTCGGTTGTAACAGACTCAGGAGCTTGTCTGTGGCTGTGCCGTGTAGCAGAACTGCTCAGGGTATCAGTGTCTTTCCCCCTTCTTTTGTGGGAAATTAGAAACTAGAGTATCACTCCTATTGCTCTGTGAGACTAATGGCAGGTCCCTTTACAAAGAGGCTACTGTTATATATCATGCTATCTGAAGTCAAGTCTAAACACAGATTCACTTGTAATACAAAGCAATTTCTTTCTAGAATTCCTTTTATATAGTGTGACACTACACTGCCATCTAGTAGAAAAATGCTTAGCATCATTATGGTCTTGTACCCAAGGAGCAGCTTTTCATCAGACTTGGCTATTGTGATTCCTGCTCTTTTGTCTTCCCTACTGCTTTAAATTTTAATTGTCTAATTTTTGTGATATCCCATTTGCTAACATCAGGACCAATTCCTTGCCCTCTGGATCTGTTAGCTTCCTGGCTTCAGGCTGCTGAGCCTTGCAGCTACCTAGTTTATTTTACCTGTCCTATAAACATGTTGTTTGTCAGCAGAAATGTAAATCGCATAACATGTGCTCTGTTTTGCTGTACTGCTTCCAGTGATACATGTTTCTCTTTCTCCAGAGATGGGCCTGGCCTGCCAAGCTGTACCTGTGGGTCAGGAATTTCCTTCCTTTCCTAGAGACAAGTCTGTCTGTGCTTGGTCTTAGCTGTGCCCTCCAGAAAAATGGGAGGCTCCTTGTCCTGAACCCACCACCTGAGGGGGAAGGGAACATCAGGCTCGGAGAGCTGGGATTTTGTCTGCAGCTTTTGGCTTTGTATTTTTTTTTTCCTTTGTTGGATACCAGACACGCTTTCCTGAGTTGGAATGGAAGCAGTGCTTGTACCTGCTCAGGAGTTCAGAGCCATGGTTCTTCATCCTGTAAACAATGTCTGCTGTCACAGCTGACTTCTGAGAGGTTGCTAGGACTTGTGACTTGGGATTGAAGCCAGGAGAGAGGGAGGAAAATGAAGCTGTGATGATTTTGTGTTAGGTAGAGGTCTACTCTCTCAAAGCCTTCCAAATGATATTATACTTTTAATAACCTAATTACACAGCTTGCTGAATAGCTACAGTTACTCTCCAAAAAAATGTCTTGACAAGCAATTGTTTGGACTGCAATTTCTAAATGTTTAAAAAATACAGGAAGAGAAGTTCTTAAATGAACAATAGTCCTTTCAAGTCTTTCTGCCCATTTTAATACCTCATCTTTAATTTTAGTTTGTGCTCTCGATTTAGCAGCGGTTCAGCTGACAACTGGTTAATTAGCAGCTCTGCCTACTGCCAGTACAGACAGGAAGTCTAAGCCCTTTCTGGGCAGATAAAAGCTGCTTTCAGAGCAGCAGTAGGTGTGGGATGGGGGTGTCTAAGCCAGGAAGCCATGCTGGCTCCAAGTGGGGTCAGCCTGGCTATTCCTGAACTGAGGTTTTTAGTGGGAGGCCTGACCATCCTGGGTCATATGTGCTGGTGGGAAGGGAAAGGAAGTCAAGGCCCTGGTGTGCAAACCCTGAGAGAAGGAGAAGCAACTTGGAGGAGTGCAGGGCCCATTTGGGGAGCGTTGTGAGGTCAGGGAGGAGGATTCAATCAGGAGCAGAGAAGGATTTTCTCAAGCAAACCTTGGCGTGACAAGGGTAGGAATTTATAGAAAAGGCATTTATAGTTGAGGTGATTGAAAAGTGAGACCTATTGTAAGAGTGATTTGAACTCCTTGGCAGCTGCATCAAGCAGTTTGTAGTTAGTCTTGGGGCTGTGTAGCCTTGTCTGGAAATACCCAAATGTTCCATCAAGCCTTTTAGCTTGCACCTATATGAGATTACTTTGCACAGATGTTTGTCTTTTCAGGTGTGGCAAGTCTACTTGTCAGATTGCTGGTTACCTGGGCTGGTCTCTAGGGGCCTTTTGTTTTCTTTAAAAGTTGAGTCTTTGTTAGTCTGGAGGAAACTCTGTACTGGACCATGCAATGCTCAGCACCAGGTACAGAGCATCTCTGTGGGAGGATGTGATGGGATCAGCCTGGAGGGTGTGCACATGAAGAGCCTTGCTGCCTGCAGCAGTCATCCTGCAGTATCTGCTCTTAATTCCATTAGTAGTCTGCCTCTGTTTTCTCTGGGAATTGCAGGTTTGGAGAACAGATTCCTTCACTGGAGCAGTAGAAATACTCAGGATGGCTATTGTGCTTTAACACAATCCTGAGGAGGATTTAACACCATGGTGCTTTCCTTTCTGTGAGCATATAGCTTCCCAAAACTTCCTTTCCTTTTAATGGTGGCTTGTGCTCCTTAATAAGTACCAAGCAGGTAAATAGATCTTCTCCTTCTTTGGTTCTTTCTTCCCCTGGAGGAGCATGGTTCTCTGGGTGTGGGGGAAGGGATTTTTGGATTTCTCTCCTTGGATCCCATTGGAGTGCATGTTCTGTATGCTCCTGTTCCTGTTTGTCTCCTGTTCTGTCAGCCCTGCTCACCACTGCAGCATCCAGAAATCACAGACGAGGGAAGGGGGAAGGTATAGGCAAAATTGATGCTTTCAGTGCTCTGGATCTGCCACTTGGGTGGTGTGTGGAATGGGCTGATGGTGGTGGCAGAAAGGAGAGGATTGTCTCAGCTTCTTGGCACCAGTGGTGAGAAAGGAGAAATGTGCTTTTTCCTAGTCATGAGTGACTGACTTGGGTCACTTGATTGATTGTGGAAGCCTCAAAGCTTTTGGCACACTGAACAGAGGCAGCATCCAAAGTAGCTGTGCATCACAGAACTGGGTTTTCTCTCAGCTCTGGCTAATTATTATGGGAAGTATCTACTGAAGTTGTCTATAGCAGTAAATCCAGTGGCACCATTGCAAGAAACAAAAGGCCTTGAGGTTAGACAGGAAACTATTATGAGACATAGGAGCAAATACAGGTACCAGCATTTTTAATTGGTGTCATGGCTTTGTCCCCTCGTTGGGTGAGAGATGTGGCTGTGGTTGAAGGTCGGGCTGTATGCGATGTTCCTCCTGGGAAGCGTTAAAGGAAGGAGATGTTCCCTGTTGAAAGGAGAATGAGCTTGTAGAACTGCCTCTGGAGCCAGAAAGTCTGAGATTGGAAGAAACTTCCTGCTGCTGGTACAGGCCTGTTGGACCAGGCTGGTGCCTGCTGGCTTTTGGGAGGCCTGATGTTGGCACCAGGCTGTTGTGATGTGGGGCAGGAGCCGCGGGCGATGCATGGGTGTTCTTATCTTGTCCCTGCGCATCACTGCAACCCTTCCAAGCTGAGTCCTACAAAAATCTGAAAGAAAAGGGTGAAACATTTCCTAGCAAACTGGAAACACAGTGTGTGTCTCTGTTGGCTGAACAGATTAATCCACATGCTCTTGAAAATGTGGAGTTATCTACTCTGAGGTTGCAGTACTGGGTCTAACTGAGGTGGGGTTGGTTTAGCTTTTAGTTTTCCCCACAGTGAGTTTTTGTCCTGTTGCT
Source organism: Urocynchramus pylzowi (assembly GCA_013397555.1). Classification (NCBI taxonomy): domain Eukaryota; kingdom Metazoa; phylum Chordata; class Aves; order Passeriformes; family Fringillidae; genus Urocynchramus; species Urocynchramus pylzowi. The sequence goes on along the minus strand of VZRH01014905.1, from coordinate 240,243 downwards.
GTGTGTATGTAGCTACAAAGGTATTGGTAACAGTTTCCCAGTGTACTGCTTTGGTGAGGAGGGGGAAAACCATCTCTAGCACTGCCAGGGAGAGAAAATTCATTTGTAGGATTTGCTTCTTAGCAGCTGTTGAGTGTGCCTCTCCTTGCTGCAGAGGTGTTACATAGTTGTGCAAGTGGATGAACTCAGTGTTTCACCTGTAGTGGTGGAAGTTGGGGAATAGTTAAGCCCCATAAATCAGCACTAAACCCCTTGTAGGCAGAAGAGATGCTTTAGGGTCCCATGGCACCCCAAGACTTTGGGTGGATAATGCAGGCTACGGCAGAAAGTGGACAATTTAAAACCTCTGGAGCTGGTGGAGCAGACACCATTTCCAGGGATAGAGTCCCCCAGTGCTGGGGTGAAGCCTGGGGGGCTGCTTGGGGAGAGAGGGGACCAGCACAGCTGAGCTGGAGGCTGTGAGCGAGCAGATGGGGTGACCTGCTGCAACTTGGGTTCTGGCCAGAGCACCAAGAGGGTGCCTGCCTGCCCTTGAAATACACATCACTGAAACTCCCCAGGAAAAACTGAGCAACAATTATAAAGCAAAAAAAAAAAAAAACCCAAAACAACAAATCACCAAAACCACCAAACAAAAAGAAAAAAAAAACAGCAATGAGAAACCAGAGCTTTTGCAGAGATGTTGCCAGACCGGAGTGGCTCTGAGCTGCTTCATTGATCAGCAAGATTTCCTAATGACCCTGCTTGTTTCAGCCTGGTGGTTGCAGGGTGGGATTTGTGTGAGTGCTGTCTTGCCACCCACAAATATGCACCTCCAGCAGCTGAATTTTCCTGCATGGCACCTGTTGGGACCAAAGCAGTAGGAGCAGTGGACCAGCCTACAGAGTGAAAAGGGGGTTTTGAGGGGAAAGGCAAGGCACTATTTTCATAAGTACAAGTGTTTCCTTCACCTAATCTCATTACAAGGACTAACCTTGAAAGGCTTGGTTATAAACTTAAGTTTGAGGGTTTTTTAGGTTTGGACTATAGGACTTGTAAAGCTCTCTAAATTGGTATTGCTGGTTTTGCAGATAAAGTGTTGGACTTCTTAAAGGAATTTAAAAATAATTTTTCATATTATTAATTTGCATATTCATAATTTTTCATAGGTCTCTTTAGTTCTCTAAGTCTTTAATGAAAGTATATGTTTCCTACTGCCTTTTACTTTAAAATTGGAGAATTTCTTGTGGGTAGAGAGAGGGCATTAATTGTTGCAGAAATAACCCCCCAGTGATTACAGTAGAGCAAGATATGAGGCACAGGTGTTATACCTTGAATTGTTTATTCCATATGGTGTCTGAGTTAGTCCTCCCTAAAGAAGAGAGTGGGAATTTGAACACTGTGGCACGGTGGTGCTGTACTAAGAATTGATGACTTTTTATGAAAATGGTACCTTTCTGCTAATTTTTCTTTTGGAATTTATAAATATTCAAATTAAACTATAAATAAATGCTTTGACTGTATTAAAATAGACACAGATTGTGCCTTGTGATCCCTCTTGATAACTTTATAACCTTTAATAAAGGTTATCAAAGGCGCTTGGAAGTCAGGCGTTACCAATAAGTTATTTTTATTAAAAGACAGATTTTTAAGTTTAACAAGTCGAGCGTTGGTTCTGAGACATATTAACTGAGATTAATTTGTGCTTCATTTATTTAATCTGAATTGTCAGGAATCATGTTCTCTACTGATGTAAATGTCGGCAAAAAGGACTTATTAGTAGATTTGATTGCTTTTTAAATTTAACTAGCAGAGATGCACTGGCATGCCTAAGAGAATTGGTCTGTTTCTGTGAACAGTTCAGTGCCTAATGAATCACTTCAATGTACTTTTCTGAAGGAAAGCAGAGCAATTTAAATGTGCAATGCATTGATTTACCTCAAATGGATTAGGCCTCTGTGTGCAATCCTTTGCATTAATTTACTTTCTCCACAACTGTAATAATAAAGGCAGCATTTCTGTATGGCGTCGGCCCAAATTAGCTCGTGTAACTTGCTAGAAAGCAAATATAATTGATATGTGACTGACAATGAGATGCTGGAATAGGTCTTTCTGAGAAGACACAGGCTTTGGGAAGTGCAGCAGGGTCCAGGATGCCTCTGGGATCCATGCCAATGGCAGGATAACTGGGCTGGATGGAACCCATGTCAAATGAACCTTGTGTCAAAGGTTTTCTGGATGTTTTTATGGAAAAAAAATAGTATGTACACGTATTTATTTGTGATTTGGTGTGACTCTAAGATTTTGCTGATGTGGACAAGTTTATATTTTTTAAGTTACTGAAGAAATAATGCAAAATCTTGTAACTTCAGCATATTCAGCTTATTTTATTCCTGCAGTAGCTTTTCAGTCATCTCTTCCCCTCCCATAAGCTCAACCTGCTGAGCAGCCACGTGGCCAGGGTGCAAAACTCTGGGTAATTCCTTATTTAACAACTTTGCTGCAGCAATGGTGCTTGGGCTTTGTTTCACTCTGCAGGGATTACTGTGGGTGAGCAGCCCTCAGCCATTTTTGGAATTATCCTTGTAGGCTCCTTACATACTTGTGAGGATTAATCTGCCTTTCCCTTCTCGATCAGTTAATTCCCATTGCTGGGTAGCTGCCTGCCCAGATGTAAATATGCAGGGAAGCAGAGCTGTGGAGCATCCCCAGCTGCTGCCTTCATCCCTTGGGAGCCTGGTTCCTTGCTCCCAGTTTGGGGTGGAATTCTAGCCTGAGTCTGCAGCATCTTGGGTGGAAGCAAGGCTGACCAGGACAGGAGATGTGGGGCTCTCCTTTCTATGGGATGATGGAGGCAGCACAGTGACTGGGGTGGGGGGAAAATGCCATTCCTGCCTCCTTCTTCCTCCTCCTCTTCTTCCTTGGCAGCTGGCAAGCGTGAATTATTGTTTGTGATTGACTTGCTGATGCTGGCAATTGTACATTGTGTTCTGGGACTAATAGGGTAGCACCGAATTATTCAGGCGTTATTGAAACGAATCACATTTGTGATGAGTAATAAGTAGGAGACTTTGGTATTTATGAATAATTAACACAGTAAAGTTTTTCTTAGACATGAAGAAATTATTTAATTTCTGCTGTGAACACTCTGTAAAATTAATGAAAGATAATTGCATTTACTAATGTGAGACTAAGAAGCCAAAGCAATCTATTCTTGTGCATTTAAGTTCATATTGCTGATGTAAACAGCCAATGTAGATTTCCTTTAATATGTTTTCATTGGGTGGGACCTGTGTTTAACATCGAGTGGGGTGGGTTTTGTGGAAATAGAAAGTCTAAACACTTAAAGTGCTGTTGCCTTTTCCATCCATTCCCATATCTCTGGGTGGGTAGTGAATATATGCATAAAACAAGATAATGTTTTTGAATAAGTGGCAATTAGGACCAGCTTTTTTTCTTCTTCCCTGACTTTAGCCTTCTTTCTCAGCTGTTCATGCTTTTAAAGACAGAATCCATTTAAGCTATTATATACAGCTTTGAGTGAAATCTCCTCTTTTTTACTCTTGAAAAAAATCATTAGTCTTTAGAGGCCTATAAATCATAAGATCCATTAGGGGTGAGACTCAAATCATGTTACTTCTTGCTTCTCAGCTGCTTATCCAACTCTGAAGGAGCCAAACTTTTGATGTAATATAACTAAATATATGCAGCTATGAGGGAGATAATCTTGCAGCATAAATGATTTTGCACATCTCCATAAAGGCATGAAGAAGAGTATGCCTTTCATGAGATCCTTGTAGCAAATGCTCCTAATTTCCCGTAATCAATAGGATTGTGTAGTTTTGATGCTCTTAGAGGTCCAAGTAGCTGGAAGATCAATTCTGCCATAAATCCATTTTTTTTTGGCTAAGTTGAAACATTGCAAAGCTCCCAGCAATGGCAATCTGCTCATTCAGTGCTCTGTTTGAACTGTAAGATCCTTCGGCAGACGCCCAAATCGAGTGACTGAAACACTCTCTGCCTCTGATTATTTGCTTCAGCCTTCCTTGGGTTCAGAGAAAAGCAACTATTTTAACCCCCCTGTTAAGCAAAACAATGTTTCCTTGGTCAGAGCCAGAGAAGCTGCTTTTGAGAGTTTCTTTTTCAGGGTAACTGAGGGGAGAGCATTTCCTTTTGCCTGTGGGAAAGTTAGTCCCTGGAGCAATCCCAAGCCATTCTGAGGTAGCAAGTTTTTTTTTACTGTGGGTTCAGAGAAAATTATTTCGAATAAGCTTGTGTCCTGCTTAAGCAAAGCCTGCCAGGTACTAACTTTATCATGTTTTTTGCCAGCAGTTAACTCATCTTGATGGTGAAGGTGCTGTGGGGGTTCTCCTCCCCATGGAGGACTCAAAGGGGGCTGGAGGTGGGAGAGGTGTCCGTCCCTGCAACATTTCCAGAAGAGTGGCAATTTTTGTTCCTCCTGGAACTAATTCCACCGTCTGTAGAAGGGGAGGAAGATGACTGTGTGGCTTCTGCCTTTCACAGAGCTGTTTCTTTTTCTGTGGGGGTGTTGGATCTAATCAGAACAGTGGTAGCACAGAGAAGGGAGAAGACAAAAGCACTCAAGGAAATGTCAGACACAACAGCATGTGCCTGCTGGATGGTAGCTGAGTGACTTGCAAAACCATAAATGGCATAAATTAGTCTTTAACTCCTTCAATTCTTGTGTGCTGCAAGTCAGTCTCTGGTAAGAGAACAAGCTTGTCTTGGCATGGTCACCCCATTTTCTCTTTTACTAAGTGCACATCTTTAGCCAAAACTTCAGTAGATTTGGGTTTTTTTACTTTGGTGATTTCCAGTAACTACAGGTCAATAAAATGTGGGGTGGAATTTTTGCTTTCAAGTGCAGCTGACTATAAGGGTCAGTTGTTTGGCTTTCATGTGGCGTGTTGCTGCTTAATTCTGGTCTGCATGAAGGAAAAGTGGTACATAAACATGAGAGTGGGATTTGAGAAGCCAGTATATTATACCTGGGATGAGTCCTGTCTTCATCACCAAGTCTGTCAGCTCCTCTCAGCCACTGCCTTGTCTGTGTAATTCAGCTCTTTGCAAGAGGATATCTTTCCATCTGTACATAGAATAAAGGATGTTGGATTTCCTAGCCTGACTGCATGTAGTAGCTGTGCTGCCTATATGTGACTAGTCCTAGGTAGAGGCACTGGAAATATTTGTGTTCAGATTGAATTTAGGGAAGCCATAGTGTTTAAATAGAAAACCAGAGTGCTGCAGTGACAGGTGACTGCAGCCTGCTGTGTATGTGCTGGTGTCCTGGGAGGGTTGTGGTGTTCCTTCCCTTTCCAGGAAGGTAAGAGGGAAGTTCCCTGTCCATGGGGCTGCTGGTGTGGGGTCACACAACTCAGTGCTTCCAGGCCAGACCTCTTGCATCATCTTGGTTTCACCCCTTTTCAGGGATGAAGCAGTGTACAACTTTGCTCTTTGAAAGGAACAACTTTGGAAGATCCTAAGTGCAGTTGTCCTAAAGTAAGATCTAATCATGCTCTTCAGGTGTTTATGAACCTGGTGCTCTGAGTGAAGGGTGTAGTGAAAAAAGCCAGGACCTGCCCTCCAAACAGGAGACTTTGGGTATCTGACACCAGATGTCCTGACCAAAGTCAGTAGGAATGAAACTGCTGTTGCTTTGTCTGGTGGCTGTCAAAGCTGCAGCTGCTCAGAGTGGAGGGGACTAGACCATCAGAAGGCACAGTGGTAGCAGAGGCCTAGGAGAAGCTTCAGTTCCTTGATATGAGACTTCTTCAGAAGTCAGTTCCTTGTATCTCTTAGTCTTGCAAATTAACAGAGTTTATCTTGTATTGCCATTTGTCAGTCCTGCTTCAGATAGACCCCAGGTGAGCCCATAAACACAACGAATGGATTTTGCAAAGTAGAGTTATGAAAGCCTTTTTTCATCCCATTTCCAGAGAAGAGGCAGAAAACAAATGAAAAGAGTAGTTGCACCTGCAGCTCCTTTTCCTGAGATGAGCCAGCTCTACTGGCTCACTTTCCATGCTGATAGTTGCATTTTAGATGTCAGCAGTGCTCTGGGTTGGAATACGAACTCTCTCAGAATTTTATGGATAGAGACAACTTCCTTACTGAGTTAGATTTATGGGGTATTGCTGATAATACCTGCTGGAGACTGGAGCTCACAGTTTGCTAGCAGTGATGCAGAACAGCTGAACAAGAGACCAGTGGCTAGGGATGAGTTTTGACTGTGAAAGAGTTCTACAAGCTGCTTTATCACCTAGTATTTTGTGGCATAGTTAACATGCTACCATGTGCAAGAAGAAATTGCAGTTTTGCTAGAAAGACAGCAGAAAATATTGCACAGGAAATGTGTTAGCACTGCCCTGTGTTTTGAATTACTGAGCTATTTTGTTGCTTGCAAGGATGAAAGTGCTAATTGCATGTGGCCTGGGGTTTGGTACAATACAGCTTTTGGAAAAATCTGCCAAAAATGTTTTTAAATTTATTTATTGGGACATTTAAGTGTAAGCACGTAATGGTGCTGATATTTCTGGAGATGGGATCAGAAGGTGGTTGTGCATCACTAGGTTTAAGAGGCATACAAACTATGTCTTGTCAAGCTTGAACTCTGTTGTGTTAACAAAAGTACTTAAATATATTGCTTAAGCATAGACTCAAAGTGTTTAAATTTATTGCTCAGGGCTTTGCAGAATAGGGATCAGTAGCAGTGTCAGCACATTTTGTTGCCCTGGAGTGGCAAAGTTTTGTGCTCTGCAGACTTGGGGTTCTGTGTGTCTTCTCTCTTGTTTGGGTTGCCAGTTTTCCCCTGCTGCAGTTCTTGCTGTTTTGTACCTTGGAGTGGTCAGTGCTGCAGCTGTGTGTGCACCAAGATGAGCAGAGGATGCAGGGTCCAGAGACTTGCTGAGACAAGTGAAAAGAAAGTAGAGATTCCCTGTTACAGGACCCAAAGACCTGGGGAGCAGCTTGGAAGTTGATGCATCCATGTGATGTTGTCCACCTGGCTGGTGTATCAGCCTTGGGTTGGGGATGTGCAGAACCAAAAGCAGCAGCTGTTTCAGACTCTGTGTAACAGCCAGGCCTCTGCAGGAGGAGGCTGTAGGAAGAGATGCCTTTCCTGGGCAGGCATCCTGGTTTGTTTGAGGGTGTAGGTGAAAATGGGAGTTTTAGATCTCTTTTCCATCAGCATCTGAAAGAGCACACTAAAAAGGCCAACTCTGTTTGACCTGAATCCAGACCTCCCGTCAGCCAATCCTTTTTATAAAATTGGTCAGTGTATCAGACAGCCTAGAGAAAAAAACACAGAAAGGACTTAAGAATAACTGAGCTCATGGTGAGATAAAAATTTCTCAGAGCCTGGATTATGGAGGGATCTGGTTATTTGTAAAATATATAAGCAGATTCTCTGGCTTGGCTGCAGAGGCTCAGCAGTTGTGCTGGAGGATTTGATTGTGTGCTCAGCCCATCCTGCTGCTCTCCCAGGTACAGCTGAGTCTGGAAATTGAGGTTTAAGGCTGATGACAACTTGTGTATTAAATGTTATAAATTAACTGTACTTTGGAAATGGCAATTATAGGCTTTTTTAAGGAGTCTAGGGCTCTCTTGTTTGTTCTCTGAAGGGTTGGTTTTGCTTTTCCCGTCATGTTATGTTATTTTTCTGAAATTAGCAGAACATTTTTGCTTCTGCTTTTCCTCATGTATCATCTGATGTCAGGAAGGTGAATTGCTTCCTGCAATAAACCTCTGTAATCATAGAAGAGTTATGGGTATAAAGTGCAGTATCATACTTTATTTTTTCCCTTACAGTAAAAATATTTAATGTCTTATAAAATGGTCCATCAAGATAAGTGATATTCTGGTCTCTTTACTCTTGTGATTAAAACTCTCTTTAAGGATACTTGTATGTCTCAGTACATGTTGGAGTCCGAGTACTTTTAGTTGTTTATAATGGAGGTTAGGTTGGTTAAACCTGAGGTCTGTTATTTCATGATGATGGGCAGTGGAGCTGAAATCTGATCATCAAGAAAAGGTAACACAGTCTGTGAAGTGAGTCGCTCTTTTTTGGCAGCAGGTGTTACCAAAATGTTTCCTGTGACTTTCATGTATTTGGCTTCCCAAGATCCTTATTGAGAACAGCTTTGGGGTGGGAACCTCATCTCCTCCCACCAAACACTTGGCAGACAGAAGTCACTGGACACATGAGCATTTACAGATGGCTTTCCTGTGTAGGACTATATCTTCTAAGGCATGGCTAATAATTTTGATTACAGCAGAGGACTGACTTATTTTCCTATGGAAAGGGGAAGCAGGCATCCTGGGATGCAATGTAAAGGCAGGAATTGCAGTTCTGGGCTGCCAGAAGTCATTCCTTTTTTTTTTTTTTTCTTTTTTTTTTTTGTATTTGTGGAAGTTTGTGTTGGGCTCTATTACAGGACTTGGGAGATGTGCTTTCTTTTGGATTTAGGTTACTGTAGGATTTATGGAAGCTGAAGAGTACATTGTGTCCTTGTGTACAAGGGCATGATCTGTGCTAGTGTAAATGATCCTAAAACCTGCAGTGTGATAGCTGCTGGGAGCCTATCTTGGATGTTTGGAGAAGTGAGGAACAGAAGACAGACTTTTTAGCTCATGTGGACGGCATCCTTTTATTTTGCAAGAGGTTTTTCATCTTTGCTTGAGCAGCTGAGATGAAACATCCCTTTCTGTTAAGGACAAAAGCAAAATCCTTCACTTTACTGCAGGTAGCAGGGCTGGGATGTGCTGCAATCACTTGGCTTTGATCCTTGGTTGTGGTGTAGGAGTGCACAGTACAGCTCAGGGAAGTGTAGTGGTGAAGTGTTTTTAAGTCCCTGGTTTAGACTGACGCCTGTGTTGCTGGCCCAGAGTAAAATGAGATCACTCCAGGCTGCAAGTGCTTTCGAGCTCTTTGGGGTCACCTGCAGCAGTCCCATCCCAGCCACCTCTTCCTCACTGCCTGTTCCCCCTCCCAGGTGCCCCCCAGGCAGGGAGACTGGAGGAGAATTTTCTGAGAGGACTGGCAAAAAATTATCTGTTCCCTCCTTGCTTGACAATTGGGATTCTCTTATGGCCTTTTATTTTATTCACAGTTTTTGTGTTAAATGAGCAGCCTTTTTGCAAGCTCCGCTGCTCCTTCAGCTGGGTTTCTGCCTAGCAGAGATTTTGTGGTAAAATTTATTGTGCTGTACTTGAACACTAACCTGAATGGGTTTTCCCCTTCTCTCTTTAAACGAGCTTTTTCCTTTTTTTTTTTTTTTTTTTTTTTTTTTTTTTTTTTTTTTTTTTTTTTTTACTAATGGAAAATTTCAACTTGTCCTCTGCTTAAACACAGTTCAAGCTTTTCCAGGAAAACAGGAAAATGGAATGAATCAGTAATGCTTCCCTCTTTTGCTTCNTTTTTTTTTTTTTACTAATGGAAAATTTCAACTTGTCCTCTGCTTAAACACAGTTCAAGCTTTTCCAGGAAAATGGAATGAATCAGTAATGCTTCCCTCTTTTGCTTCTTGTATGCTTAGCTAATTCTATTGTTTTTATTGTGGTTTTGATTGCATAAAGGCCTTTTTCTGGCATAATATTCTGCATAAGAGAGGGCAGACAAGATCTCTAAGGTGGTGCTTCTCCCTCAGGAGCTGTTTTATCCCCAGACCTTCAGAGTTTGGAAATCACAGCTTTAGGAAGAGGCTGAATCTGAACAGATTCAGAACAGACAGTTCTTACAGTGTGTAGTTCTCCTGTGGGCTGAGGGGTTTTCATTCAAATGATGTGGAGGGATGAGCATCCAGGAGCACAGGATGACTTTGAGCTTACCCTTTGGCAGCAGGGAGAGGCAGCTTCCCTCCACAGCTCCCAGGCAGCCTCTTGGTGCTGCTCATTTCCTTTGCTGCCACTCACTCTCCTTGGAGATCCCAGCACTGTCTAGGGGTTTGTTCTTAATTGTTTCACCTTTCACATAGACTTGATGCTCTCTAGATTGATGTCTTGAAGCATGGGTTTAAAAATCAAATAGCAAATGACTGCACTCCAGTGGATGCTATTGCACTAGACATTGTTTTAGAAGTCACTGTGGTTAAGTGGAGTATCTCTGGAATCTTGTTTTTATCAAGACATTTATGTTCCCATCTAATTTTTGTGGAGAGTCGTTTAGACATTTTCCAGATTAGAACATAATGGAACTGCTAGCTATAAATGTTCAGAGGAATCCATTACACATGCTGATTTAGTGGTTAGTCACAATTACTTTGGAGCTACAGTGTCAAATTTAACACCAACCTTCAAAACCACATATTGTGAAATCCGGTCATCATTCCTATGAGATGTTCCAGCCTTTTTGAGAAGAAAAAGACATTTTGTACAGCAAGATATGAAAGCAATTTGGAGGGGACAGGCTGATGCTGGAGGAACAACTCGGTGTAAGAAGCAAACCAGCAGGCAGCATTTCCCTGTAGAGTTTTAGCCTTTTTCTTTCTGCTTCATTGAATTCCAGCAGACTGGTGGTGGCAGTGGGTTGGTCTGCTTATTTCCATGCACGGGAGGTGCAGGTGGAAGCAGTGACTGATGGAACTGGAGCAGGACAGTCCCATGTGCTGCAAACCTGTGTCTCCTTCCTGCAGCATTCCAGGGTGCAGGGTTCTGGCTGCTCCCAGACAGGTCCTCTTGAGGTCAGGACTGGTGTTTCTGTTAATGGTAGTGGAGATGTTCCTGCAGGTTCTTTGGAGAAGGTACCATAGGCCACGGAGCTGTAGTTAATAATTAAGAGGGACTCTTGAGTAACACAAGTATCAACAGACATTTTCACTTACTGTAACTGTATATAGGCGTGGGTTTAAAAATCAAATAGCATCTGTTTTAAGCAAAGCCTGAGAGTGGAAACTGTTGCCTGTTTTGCTTTTGAAGCATCACCTTTTCCCTGAGATAACTCCCTGCTTGTAGCAGTTGGCTGCATGTTCCCGCATCCCACAGATGGGAGTTGTGTGCAGTGTCTTGAGCTGCACCTTCTCGGACTTCCTGGGGTGGGAATTACTGCTCTGAGTTGAATGACCTGCATCTTGCTGGGTTTTGTTTGCTGAGGGGAGGCTTATGACCTGCAGGACTGAGTGTTTCCTCACTCTCAGCTTATGAGGTTGAAGTGATCTGGTCTGAAGGTTGTTGTTGCATTCTGTCTTGGGTTTTAAGCCAAGGGTGGTGAAGGTTGTCAAAATGAAATTAACCTGAGATTTAGAGGATGAGCAAGTAAGTCCCATTGAATTTGTGCATGTTAGAGTTTCAGAACAATATTTATGTTAGGGGATGAGTGTGTGCAGTTGGGCTTCCTGAAGCTCTTTGGTTGCTTTGTTGTCCAAGAATATTTGTTTCCACAGTGGCTAATGCTAGAGATGCTCACAGGATATCTGAAAGTGTTTCACTGTCAGTAGTTTAATAACATGATATAATAGCACATTAAAAAAGAACATTATTTGGTGCTGTTAAGACTTGGCCTTAGTTTGGAGTTTCTTCTTGATACCTGGAGGAGATATTAAAATTCTAGGTTTGTGCGAGCTTGAAAGGGTCAGTACTCTGATCAATAGCTGAGTTTAGTGGTAAAGCTTCCTAAACACATAGGAATTTTTAGATATTTCAGGTCAGATCCCCCTTCTTACCAGTTGCCCAGACATTAGAACACTTTAAGGCCTGTTTAACACACAGATCATGTAACCCTTTCATTCCCTTGGGTTTAGAACTTTATTTTTGTTCTTGAGCACAAGGTAAGCTTTTAGAAGAGGTAACATTAGAGGACTTCAGTTCTGGAATTAAGTTTTCTGGGAGTTAACAGCAAGGTTGCTGTGAGTTTGAACTACCTGGGGAAGGAGTTTGTACTGGCTGTTATGCCTCTGGCTCAAGCTCACCCTCAGCTTGCTCCTGGAGGCATCCACAGGGCATTGAAAATGTTAAAGCAGATACTGTGCCCTGGGGTGCTGCCAGGTCTGATCTTGATTTGATCTCCAGAGCTGCCTGGTCTGGCTGCTGTGGAGCCGAAATCAGCAGACTCCCCGGGGTGTGTGCCCTGGACTTGGCAGGGGTGGTGCTTTCATGGCCCAAATCACCCTTGCTAAAGACAATGGTACTCATCCTGTTGATTGCATGAAGAGCCCCCTTCCCTGGAGAGGCTGCCTGCCAGGAAAGGAGATAATTCATGCCCTGCATCAGCTCTGTCTTAAATTGCTTGAAGAACAGGATCCAGTTAGCTTTAATGATAAGAGCTGGGGTTTTGCACTGTCAGCTCTTTTCCACAGGGTTTATGCTGGGACCACAAAACTCATAGGAGTTTTGGGATGAGAGGTTAAAAGCCAGTGTAATAGCCACAAAAGGCTCCAGCCTTGCAAAGAAATGTCACTGCATCCTCCTTGGATACTTGCAATTAATAATTCCTGATTTGCCCTGGCTCTTTGGAGGAGTCTGCTGGGAGGAGAAGCCTGTGAGCTGCACTTGGCTGCCTGGTTAGGGCTGTTAAACCAGAGTGCTGTTTCTGACATTGTTCGTTTTTAGAACTGGGTTTCCACAGCTTGCTTTAACAGTTATCATTAGCAATTTGCTGGGCTTCATTTTGGGGGTGGGAGAATACTTTGTGATCTCTCAAGCATTCGGAAGTACAGCAGTGTATGGCAGTGACAGTACATAAACCAGAACAATAGTATTGCTTTCTAAATGTATTTTTAAACTCTGTTTTCTCTTTAAAACTAATTATTTTGGGCAACTCAACTGAGCATATGTATTATTGCTAACATTTTCTTAAAATCAAATCCAGTACATACAGGTTTTTTACTGTTGCTTTTAGAGGACTAATTCCTTTTTTTCTTCCCCAGTAGACTGTGTTCATCCTGCTCTCGTGACTTTTTTCCTGTTTAATTGCTTTAGTATTGCATTGAGTTCTGCTTTCACTTTTTAATTGGCAATCGTATCGTGTCCATGGTGAAAGAGAGGGAATTTCACTGTGGAATTGAAGGCAGAGATTGGGACCACTGTGTTTTCATTTAATGAGGAAGGTACTTAGTACTTCTCTTCAAACTGTACCTATTACACCAACAAGTGGTGTCTGCTTAAGTGAAGCCTATCAGATATATAATACATGTTTAACACTCTGTAAAGAATGATAAATTAGGGCATTGATAGCAACTAACCAAGATTTTGTGCCATGGCACAGCCAAGGAGGAGCCAGTGGTGCCAGTGTCATGGAAGGTATGGGCTAACATGGGTGGAAGGGATGTGGCCAGAGGAGCCTTTGCTTCTCTGGCTCTCAGGTGGGTGATTGAGAAGGGTGAGTCCACCTTGACTGATGGACAGCTCTGTGCCCTCTTCTGTGCTCGTGGGCTTTGCATGGCAAGCTGGGCAGCCTTGCCTTAGCACTGCAGTAAAAGGAGATGATTTCTTCCCAGTGGGTTGAGATACCCCTGATGCCCTTATATTCCTCATGTATGAATGCTCAGTTGCAGCTTTCATGCATTTTCTTTCTACTGCTTGCTCTGGGAGCTGGCTCACTGTAGAGCTACACCTGATATGGGGCAACAGAGCTGCTCAGACTTCTGGCCCTGGGTCCTGTTTAAACCACCCAGCCAATTTTGTTAGCAGAGGAACACTTCAGCTCTGCTGAGTTATTGTATAAATAGCTTTTGTTACAGCAGTGCAGCCTCTATAAATGCCGTAATGTCTTGTCTGTGAGGGTTCCTGCACTTAACATTTTAGGGTTCTTAGGGTATGGCACAGACTATTATTGATCGCTTCTTATAGGTGCCTGGAGTTAGCATAAAACAGGAAAGTGCAACTTGAGTTGTGGGCACTTATTTATAAATATCTTAGAGCAGCCAGGAAGCCTTGGAAGGCTCAGTTTGTGCCCCTCAGTGTGGGACTGTGACTCAGGTCATCCCAGCTGCTGTACCTGGGGTTCAGAGCCAAACCCTCCAGCCCTGGCAGCAGCAAGCACCGTGCACCTGGAGCTCACTGCCTGGGTAAGGAGGCGTGAAGGAACAGCAAAGCAAGTTGTACTTTTGCATAATAACTATGAGTCTCATCCTGCCACCTGCCCAGGCATTGTGGCTTTGAGGTCACATTGATGCAAATACTGTGCTGTGCTGAGTGCTGGGAGAGCATCTTTCCTGCTTCTTCACCCTTTTGAAATGCGTGCCACACGTCCTGGAATTCAGCTTAATCAGAGGCAGGAATGTTTGTACCAAGATTGGCTGATGTATTTATTTTACCCAGGATTAATTTATAAACTCTACCTGGAGAAGTTTGATTAGCATTCTAAATCTAACGTGCAATGGATACTGAAGGAATTGAGCTTTAAAAAAAAGGAGATGGGAAATTAGAGGGAGAAATCAGATTTAAATTGCAAGGCTGCCTGTGGTCCTGGAGGAGCTGGGTAAGGTCATGTTCCCTGAAAAAATGTAGTCTATGTGGAGTCTACTTGTTTTATTTATTACATTTATTTATTCAAAACATACGTAACCCAGATCTGGATGTGCCTTAATGATTTAGAGGTGATAACAATAACAGAACCTTTTTTTTTTAGTTGCAAAACTACACAATATTTATTCCCTAATGTGAAGCATGGAAATAAATTTGTAAATCTCAACAGGAAGCTGTGATAGTGGGTTTCATTTTTGTGATGCACAAGATTTTGGGCCAGCGCTAGGACCTGACTGATGAAACTGTGCCCATGTGAACGCACATCTATCCTGCATAGCCAGATGTCTTTCAAATCCTTGGTCAAGCTTCTCATAGCCACCTTGTGAACATTAGTAAAGTTGCTACTTGCAGAATTTAGTTCTACAAAGTCCATAACACTCGGATTTTCCTCCAAGGGCAGACAAATGGCTTAGGGGAAAAAAAGGTCTTTTCCTGAAGAGTGGTGACCAGTATTGATAAAGTTTAGTATTGAAATGGTTTTTAACTGCAGACCTGCTTGAGGACAGGGGATATTTCTATAGAGTAAGAATGTTTTTTGTGTTATTGCTTCTTGCAGTTGCCTCTAGGATTTGGGAGTCATTGAAGGAGGTTGTGGTCTGATTTTTTTTGTTTTGGTCGCTTTCCCAGCTGTTCCCACTATGTGCTAAATGGGTCTTGTAACCTAAATGGATGCAGTTGTATGGATGAAAGAAGACAGTGAGAGAGAGGGAGAGGAAGAAGTGAGGAAATATTTCATGAGGCAGTTGAAGTGAATGACTTTGCTGATTGGTGAGGTGGCAGACGGCCATCTGCTCGCTCTGCATCCCTTCCAGCTGACCTTAGCTTTGTTCTTGGTGAGTTTCTCCTAGGGCCTGTCACTATGGAGAGGGAAGACATTCACCACAAACAGATTCACAGGAGGTCACTCCTTTGTCTGAGACCTTCTCTCTCTGTACCAGGTTGCTAAAGCCACCCTCGCATCATCTGTCCTTATCCCAGAGCAACTGTTAATGGCCCCAGCGTCTCTGTGCTGCTGACGCAGGCAGAGGGTCCTTGAAAGCAAGGCAGTGACAGTGCAGAGCTGGCATTTTCCACTAGGTCTGCCAATTAATTAAGGTCATATGTCCCAGCTATTAGTTTGGCCACTGTTTTTCTCCATTAAGCAGACAGTGAAATGCCAGGGAAGGGAAGAGCAGTTCTCCCTTCCACAGAGCATCACCATGGCTGGGGTGATGGTCCCAGGGGGCTGTTGAGCCACGGGTATGCCAGCCTATTGATGAAGCAGCATTTGCTGCTTCAAACAGGAAAATCTGGGTTATGTGGTGAGAAATTCTGCATGCTGGAGTGTTTCCCTGATTTTTCTAAGGGTCTGCTTCAGTGAAGGCTTGCTAAAGAGCAAGGTGTTACTAGCTAAGCTTGCTGAGTGCATGCTGGCAGAGCTGAGAAGCAGGCTTTAGTATTTTTAAATAAGCAATCACTGCCTCACTTAAAAAAAAAAAGAATTCTTTTAATCAAGACTTATTGCTAATGTGGAGGACATTCCAGTGCAGAATACGTCATCACTGCAATTGTCTAGACAGGTCACCAGTGTCCCTGTTAAGCAACCTCATTATTTATTTATAGTTATTTATTATAATAAATGCGATTGCCTGCAGTAAGACGCAAACTCCACCGAGTCATATTTCAGATCTCACAGCTGTGTTGGTTGAGTTTTCAGAATAAATAAAATGTTTGCAGCTGCAAGTAGAGCAGCCTCTTACACTCTTGGGTGGCTCCAATTGGTAGTGTTCCTGGTAAAGGTACAAGAGGAGGAGATGCTCAATTTTGGGGAGGAGGAGGAGGCATCCTTCAAGTCCCCCCACACTGCCTGACCTTGGATGATCTCCTTGTGGGATATAGGAGCTGGTGGAACTTCTTATCATTGCTGACTTCAGCAGGGCTAGGATAGTACCTCAGGTGCTGCATTTAAACACTTTAAATGGAAAACATCCAGTCAGTACAAGAAAATGGAGACTTTATGGATTTGGTGTGTTATCACAGGGATCATGTTCTCTGTTGTAGGCCCATTGACTTTGGTACAGTTACTTAAGATTTGCCTCTCTCACTGGCTATGGTGAAAATTTGGTGTGGATTTTTTCCCCTGGAATTTTGTTTGTGTGGCAGGAGCTTGCCAGAATCCCAACAGCTCCAGTTTTCTGGGAGAAACAGGAAGCTTGCAGGTATCTGGCTTCTGTCCAAAGGGAATGACTTCTTTTTTGACCATTTACCCAAAATCTGAAGTTCTCTGAGCTATCTAGCCAAGGAGGGGAGGTTGTTCATGAAGCTGGAGACCAACTCAGGAGGTATCTGACCAGAGGGAACAGTTTCCTTGCTCATCCTTTCTGATTGCTGTTCAGTCTAGAAATGGTCCTTCCTCTTTCTCCCCTTGGAGTCTCAGGTCTGCATCCTTCTGGGAGTGCTCTGGCTGCTGTCCTGGTTGTTAAGCATCTTTCAGAAGCTTTCCAAAGCTCCTCTGTATGAATTACACTAAGTTTTGGGTATGTGCTACATGTGCCTGTCCTCTTGGGTGTATTGTAATTACTTCAGCTCCTTGGCTCTAGGGACAAATATTTATCCTAAATGAGGTTTATCCATCATACCCACCCACCCATTCTGCAAAGCCATATGCAGAAGATAACCTTGTATGCTGCCAAAAAATGGTGGAAAGCTTATCCAGTGGTGTATTTTATATATATATACACTGAGTGGCAGGATTATGTATAGTAGATCTGTATTGGTAAGGTTGTTCTGATGGCAGCATCTGGTCAAAATGGTTGAGCTTGGCTAGACATATGTTTTCTTTCCTATAGAACTTAGTTTTATCAAAGTATGAAAGAACATTAAGTTTGGCATTTTATGAAATGACTTGAGGGAATTGAAGTTAGTTGTTCCCTGTAGCATTTGATAAAATACACAAAGGCCAGAAGGAATGAATGATTCACGTCTCGACTGTCAGCTGTGGTGGAAAAATGAGGTGAAGCTGGATTCGTGATATAAAAATCTGTTCATCAGCACTGGAACTTGTCAAAACATAATTTCATCTTGTTAATTTTAGTGAGTTATTGACTCAAAAGTAAATCATAAAGATTTGTAGAAGGAGAGCAAAATGGTGTTTTAGAGTAAGTATTAATTTTTAGCTTGATTTTTTTTTTTAAAGGAAGATTTCATAAAACTTCCCGCTGTTATAAAGTTAACATGTTCTTGCTCCAATAACGCCTGCCTGATTGCAGAATTTGAGGTTTAATCATGCACCATCAAATTCTGTTTTCAAATTTAGAGTTAAAACAGTCTTTCAGGCTTAAGTTAACCTGCTCACTTTCATTTCAGTGCACATAGTGGCAGATAATTATTGTGTGCGCTGTATTTCTCTCATTAGTAGGTTAGTATTACAGCTTCTGCCAGACCACAAATAATTAAGGGTTACTTCAAGTATGACTTAAAAAAAAAAATAGAAAAGTAGTTCTGAGGAATCCTACACAGTGAGGTAGTGAGTGTCTGCAGCAGAGACCACATAAATGACTTAATGTGCCCAGATCAGCTGATAGTCAAACATAAAACCTGCTCAAGCTTGTTGGCTAATCTCATCCATAGAACTAACTGCCTATTCTTCATGGATGTTAACCCAGTTATACTAACTTTTTAAGGTAAAAAACCCACAAAAGTGGAAAAACTACATTTGAAAAGGGAATAATAAATGAGCCTTCCTGCTGTAATTAAACAGACCGCTGATTAAATGGACCTGTGGACTGTTTCAGGCACTGCTATTCACTGTGTGCAGCTGGTTCTGTTCAACCACTGCTATTGAATGTGGTTGACCAGCCACATCCTAAGCAAAAGCTGCTGGGATGGGGACTTCAAAATTTCTATACCAGTGTGTGCATGCAGCAGATGGACTTGTAAGAGACAGGAAGAAATAGGCTGGCTGTGGGGAGGATGTACATGGACAGAAGGAGTGCTTATACAACTCTCTTGTATCATTGACTTAGATGAATGAATTGTGTCTAGCAACAGATGCAAGTAATGCAGCATTTTAGGTCTGGAAATTCCTCTAGGATCCCTGGATGAAAAAGACTCTATTGCTATGAATTACTTATAACTGGTTTTGCTGGAGCCTAATGAAATAGCACAAATTGAGTGGTTTGGGCTGTTCTTGGGTAGGGCAGGTGTGCCATGACCATCCATCCTCCTCCTGTCTCCAGAAACATCGTAGAAAATGCGTAAGGGTCCAAAAAGTAGTGGGATGTATAAGAAGTAGTGCTCATCTTCAAAACTGGCTTGGCTGTCAGGGTCCCTTTGCAGTGAAGATTTTTTTTCAAGTGGTATTTGCTTGGCTTTTTACTGCTAAAAAGCAGTGAAGTCTTGGGATCCAGCTGGTCTTCCCATTCTTTTGGACGGTGCTCCAAGGTGTGTGATATTCTCACCTTCAAAATGACATCAATTGGTACAGGAGAGTCCAGGACCACCAGGTCTGTTGCAACACCAACAGAGACCTAAAGGAACTGGAGGCTCCTGAAGATACTTTTTTATTGGAAGTGTTCTTACAGAAGAAGCAGAGCTACTTTCCAGGTGCTTTTCTTTAACTGTATGAAGATCTTGCTGTGGAAGAAAGCTCAGAGGCTGGTTGTTTTGCTTGGCTTGTGGATGGTGTGGGTGGCTTGGAGGTGGAATTCAGCTTTTCCCAGCAGAACTGGGAGATGATAGTCAGGAAAGGTGGGAAGGTTTTCCTTGATCTGAAGCCAAACAGCTGGTTGAGTAGAAAAGCAGGAATGGAGGACTGCATCAGTGGAGATGCAGTTGAAATTGCTGGCTAGGAGAAGGACCTCTCTTCTCAGCTCTCTAAGATTTGATATGAGCAGGACAAGATTCTGTTGCAGGGGTCAAGAAATGTGCTGTAATTGAGTTGTGCAGTGAGCTGTCCCTGGGTGGAAGCTGCTACGTGTGGCTGGTTAGGGAAAAGCTGTTCTTTAAATCTTATTCAGAAAGAATCAGCAATCCTTAGATTCAGACTGGCTGTGAGGATCTCAAGTGGTTTGTTAAAAGCATGTTTGATGAGTGTAGAGATGAAGGGAAGATGGGGAAAACAGCTGGAGAGACAAGTGCATCCAAGCTTGGGAGGGAAAAGTCTGTGGAGGGCATGGGCAACAAGCAGGTGGAGAGCAGGAAGGTGGACAGAGGTGGGCTGGGAGTCACAGGTACATGGAATCATCACTCTGGCTACAGTGCTGCTTCCCAGAGCTTTCTATTTCTGGTGACAGATGTGGAGAACTAATGTGTTGTGTTGCAAAAAGGAACAAAAATCCTAATACTTTGCCACTAAGGATGCAGGGTGCTTGTACAAAAAGCCAGAGGAAAAGCAAGTGTTTACCAGTGTGGGTAGTTTGACCCACTGATGGTTTTCTGCTTGTTCCCTCTCACTGGTTTGCTGAATTTTAGTAGGACTTTAATAAATGACTAAGATACTGTGATCAATTTGCCTCGCAGCGATTTGGGAGCTGATTTGTGGTGGTGGCTGCAGCTGGGGCGGGCAGGAGAGGGAGTCTTTAGCAGAGAGATGCACCTTGGAAAACCAAATCAACCTCCCTGTCTGTAACTAGTTCTTCCTTCCTATGTCCTGCTTTCAACCTCTGATTAAATTTTCCTTATTTTGAAAAGGAGATGGCTTATAAAAGAACTTGACAGTGTGTTAGTGAAACCATTTGATGTTGGCTGTTTCTGCTTTATCCTTTAGCAATGCTATTGGGACAGAGATCTTGTGATTTACTGTCTCAGATTCTGCATAGGATAGGAGTTGTAGAAGTAGGGGAAATTGCTAGCTGCTTTCCTGTTTGCTTTTAACATTCATGCAATTGGTATTTGGCAGGATCATCAATATATATAAACTGTCACAGAAATATTCTTGAATTGTAGGTGAAGACCTGCAGTAGTAATTTGGGAGGAGATGTATTTCTCCCTTCTGCTTTTTGGGTTTTTTTGTGGGGGAGGGACTTTCTTACTTTGTTTTTGGTTTTGTTTTGCTGTTAAAATCAATAATGAATGAGTGCTGCTTTGAAAAAAAAAAAAAAATTACATTCAGGTGTCCAGAACCAGTAACCAACATACAGCAGTTGAAACAGTCCGAACATGGCCAGGCAGAGGAAGGGGATCATTCATCATGCTCGCAGTTCATTAGAGAGATAATGTTTGAGGAAATTAAAGCGTGGTGCAGAACTGCTCAGGGGTGCTTTTCCTGCACCGTGCATATGCTCATGCTTTATTTGCCATTATTCTGCTGTAATGTATGTTTGGCTGCTAGCAAGCACATGAAAACCTAATATCAGGCTCAAACTGTGCCTCCTTTATTTATAAACAGCTTTTCTTTTGCTTTATGCTGATGGAGCATGATACAGAGACATCTTGCCATAGACTATGTCAGTATAAGGTGCCAAAAATGAAGAGGAAACATTTTATGTGATTAAACAAGTGAGACGTTCTGACAGATGTTTGCCTGACAGAGTCTGCAGGAAAGGCAGCGACACTCAGATCTGGTTAGTGCTCCTGTGTGTGTTTGTGCCCCAAATTCAGGGGGAGTTGTTAACAGCTGGCTGTATCACACAGGCTCCTGGAACCTCTTCCCGTGTGTTGTGCAGTGGCTCTGGGTGTGCTTGGTGTGGGCTCTGTTCCTGGAGCTGGGCTACCTGCAAAGTCCTTCCCCATTCCAGCCCCAACAGCTTTCTCTCCTCTCCAGTCTTCCTTTTTCTTAGCATCATTGCTTTTATTTTCTGGCTCCTGACTCTGTTTCTTGTGCTTCAGGAAGTGTTTACTGGTTTCATTGAAGGCTTTTGACACAGATCTTGCCAAAATAAAATCACACTGAAGGTACTGGTTCTTACCTCTTGGCTGCAGCTGAATGTCCTTCCACTTTAATTCCCAACCAGATGGGCGTGCTTTAAGAGCAGTTTATGTTGGGGCTTTTGACTATTAAAATAGCTTTAATTTGAAGTTCAAATTCAAGGTAATACAGCTATGGCTTCGGAAAAATTACTGTTGATTATTTCGTATTCTGATGTAGGTGGTAGAAAGGCCTTAAATATTTTGAAGTTGTATTTGGAGAAGTAATAAAAATTAATTCAGACCTGTCCAAGCTAGTCTGTTTGGCTTTTTTTTCCCTCAGATTATTAGAGCAGGACGGATCTTTTTGTGATGCATAATCAAGGTGCAAAATTTGTTTTGAGTCAGACTGCAAAGGTGTAAATCCCCTTCAGGGATTATGGTACATTTTGCATATTGCCTCCAAGTGACTATCCATGGTTTCAATGGATGCCTTAACCCTGCTGCTATCTATAGCACTTTGGAAAGCATTCATTGATAAAACTGGATTTTACCAACAGCTTTGCAAGGAGCTGAAGGAAGGTGGAGATGCCAAACTGTCAAAGGAGCATTATTGCCTATGAAGACATTGTGATTCTGTCAACTGCACTGGTGAAAAAAGGACACCTACCTTGTGTGCCAGATGTACTTATAACTCATTTGGGGTTGAGTTCAACCCCAACAGCAAGCGTGTGTTTGCTTTTCCAGGCCATCTCTCTGCTTGTAAAAAGCAGACACTCTGGTTGTGTTGGAGTAAACCAATCGTGGTTAGCCATTAAATCTTGATTAGTTAACAAATGGTGATGTGTTACATTATATCTGTTTAGTCTCATTTGCATGGGGTGGAAGGTAGCCTGAAGACTTTATTTGTTGGTGCGTGGCTAAGAGGATTAGATGTGGCTCTGCAAAGGTGGGGGCAGATGATGGGGAGCTAGGGTGGTGGAAGAGCATCTGCCATAGTACTGCTTATTCCATAAACACTTATTTAAAAGAAACTCTCTCTTTATCCTGCTGTGCTTGGGTTGAAGGAAGCACATTTATTACTTTTGACTTGTGGGAGAATGCTAAATAATTGCGTCATCCTACCAAAGGCAGTTGGAGAACAGGGTGGCGAGATAGCATAAAGGCTAAAGAAGTGTAAATGGTTTAAGTGTTCCTAATTTATGGCACAGTGCTCACAGGGGAATATGCTCAGTAAGACCTGCAGCATCTTTCCTGTTGAATGAACGGATTAATGATGGCAACGTTTGCCGTGTGAGGAACATGGGTGAGGACACTCCTTGTCTTTGGCTGTAGGGAATACTTCAGCTGGAAAAGCCACCATTTCCTTGCGGCTGCTTTGGATTCTGCTTTTACAGTTGAGAGAGCAGACTCTTATTCTGGGATAGTTTTGGAAAATATTTAATTAAGCGGCTCTAATGAGGGGCCATTATAACTGCAAACGGAATTATTGTTATCATCATTTCAGCTGTTAACATTTTAAGGGCAGTTGTTCACAAACTGTTCAGTAATTAGGGCCCAATTCACTGTGGAAAAATTGTAGCTGGGCTGCTGCTGCAAGTGTAACGTGGAAAGGAAGAAATTCTTCACAGGGTGTGCAGTGGACACATGGACCCGTTGCTTTTCAACACAACATGGTCTTCTGTAAGTGCAGGCTTCAAAGGTTCAGATCCCAGAAGTGTTGTGGGCTGCTGTGCCATATGCACAATAGGTTTATGCACTCTCACAAGTACTGCAAAATTGTCATGGTCCTTTTATAGGTGTGCAGAGCAGAGTTTTGGGACAGAACTGTGGAAACTCGTACTTGTGGCACAGCTGTTCTAATGATCACAGTCTACAGCAGTTCTGCAGACTTAGTGGTATTGTGATATTAATGGCCAGGTGAGCCTTTGAGCCTCCTAGGAAATTAAACAGCACGAGAAGGGGAAAAGCGCAAATTACCTCTCTGTTCTTGGTAAGAAGCAGCACCTTACACAGCTTGATGCAAATTGTTTCTAGTTAAGGAATGTCTTAAAATGCAACTCTGCAGGGTTGCTGAGCTGTAGCTATAGTTAGAACTGCAACTATAGATAGCATTAAATTTATTTAAGTGCTTATGAAGTGAAGTTTGCCATTTCCTCCGAGACTTATTTTAGAGCAAGTCTAGCAGAATTTTTGAGCAGCTTTGTGCACCTCATGTTCAAGCACGTTCGTACTGCTGAGGCTGGGCAAGAACACAGAGCTCTGTCAGTGTCTGGCTGAGTGGGAGCTTTGCTTCCTTAGTCTGGTTTGGGATGATCCTGCAGAAGCTGTGTGGTTGTAGCAGCCTTCCTGCTGGTCCTGGTCCTGGCAGGGTGGCCACGTGTGATTGGAGCTCTGCTTCCACAGGGAGCCCTTTCTGGTATTAAAATAACTTCATGTCTATTTCATGCTGGTTCATGTTTGCTTTCTGGATTAGAGTGTATTCTGCCCCTCTTGATTGGTAAACCCTCTTTCTAAGCAGGGGAGGAAGAGCTTCAGCTCAAGAATGGGGCTTGGTGGCAGCACCAAGGAGCTCTGGAAAATAAATGCTGTGTGCTACATCTAAGCCCTGTGACTGTGAATTTTCTTGTATTTACTCCTCTTCAACTTAAGTAAATGTCATCTCTCCTGAGAGCAGATGAATAACTTTTATTGGACCTGGGCAAAGCTTTTTCCAGGTAGCAGTGGTTTGATCATGGCAGAGGACATGGTAGAAAGTCATTAGTGCTCCAGAAGCTGAGTTATCAAATGGCTGTCGTGGTGGTGGTGGGAGATCGTGGTGGCCCTGTCCACTGACTCTGTGGGAGCATATGACCTGTTGTTACAGGACCATCCCTTGGAAAGTGGGTCTAGGGGTTGGGGTCAGGGTCCCTAGATGGGTTTCTAGATAGAGAACTGGTTTCCTGCAAGGCTCTGCTGTCCTGCAGAGCAGCTTTCCTGTTTTACAGGTCAGAACCACAGATCAATTGGAATTCTGTTTGGCATAATTTTGGAGCTCTGGGAGAGGCAGGCAGTGAAGTGCTGTGTCATTTTGGTCAGAGAAACGGTGTTTCTCCCAAGAGAAGGGGGATACATCTCCTGCCATGAGCAGCAGCTCATGCAGAGAGAATTAGAGATACCTTCAGAGACCGGTGGGCCAGCCAAGGACAGCAGTGCCCCAGAAGGTGTGCTGGGGTACACAGGGAGCTGGTGCTGCTTTGCTTCCTTGCAGGCTCATTCCTGGAGCTAAGGCAGAAACATATCTAGCAGTGAACTGAAAAACCTGTCTGGGTTAACATTTCCCATCCAGGGAATACCCTAGAGCTGAAATCTTGCTTTGCCTTCAGGATAGAGTCAGGACAGGCACAACCATCTCATGTGAGACCTCCTCCACTGCTGTGCTACAAGAAACAAGCCAAGATTTCCAGCTCTGCAGCAACTGATGCTTTTTTTCCATTCCCATCCTAAGCAATCTGCTAGCAAAGGAATTTATGATAATGAAAATATTTTTTGTGTGAAGTGCAGTAGCATAGAGCAATAAAACCCCATAATTGCAGCGGGAATATTCCACGTTAAACCAAACTATCAATTATAGTTTGCACAGAGGTTTGCTAGACTAAAAAGGTGGTGCTTTCATGTGAAAAAATATTCATTATCTTCTTTCAAACACACCTTAATTGCCAACATCAAAATTATTAATTAAGCAATACATCTTGCAAAACTGGATTGGCTCACCCAGAGCATGTAGAGTGTGGTAAGGAAGGTATGGAGAACGTACAAGTCCCAGGATCCTTGCAAGGCAGAGCTGTCTGATGTCTGTACTTGCAGTTGATTTTATGGCAAATGTAATTTTTTGGGGTGCAGTGTATTTAATTTGTCAGCAAAGCTGTAACAGAAGCAGTGACAAATTCTTCAACCAGTCCTTTTCCTAAGGTTCCCTGTCTGACAAACCCTCTGGTCCTGCAGCCAGCTCTGGGGGTGGCCAGGCTTTGTGCTGGGCATCGCTGCTGCCAGATCTCCCCGTCCCTGGAGCTTAGCCTCAGGTGCTCCAGGTGTCCCAAAATGGGATTCAGAAATATCCAGAATAAGTATAGTTGGAGCAAAAAAATGCAAGGAAAGAATTTTAGTTCTGTTTTGCTTGTCTGTCCTCTCCCCCAGGTGTACCTGTGCTGCTGGCTTCCAGTTGCTTCCAGTGCCGTTCTGAAAAGCACAACTGCTTTGAGAGACAGAGCTATTCTACTTGAGGCATTCCATATTTTCATGTTAGCAGAGGCCTTGGATAAAATTTAATTTTAAGACTGCCGGTTGAGACCTGGAAATTTAATTTCTTTAGCTTCTGGTAACTCAGTCCTTGCTCAAAAATGGCTTTTCTGTATAATGAGGTTGGTCAGCATCATATCTTATTAGTGCAAGGAGAATCTCAGACCTGCTCTCTTGTGTATCAGATGCTTGTTATCTTTCTGTTTTCCTTCTCCTTTGTTTTATCACTCAGGAACGTCCCCAAATTAATGGTGAAAAGCCGTCGCACAGAATGGTCCTGGCGGTTACAGGTGAGACTTGAGAGTACAGCTGGATCCGTGGGTATCCAGCTTACCCTGAGCCAACCAGACCTTTCCTCTCCAGGCACCTCAGTGCACCCTCCCTGGGCAGAAACTCCCCTCACTCTTTGTTGATGTGCTTAAAGCCCTTTCTGTGCTTGACCCTAATTTTGTTATATGTGTGAACTTGCCATGATAAAGATGAATAAGTTTTTTTCCTCTATATATGATTTTAGAGAATGCTATTATCCTGTTTCCCACTAGCTCTGGAGGAAACTATGCCTCTAAAGTATTTGTCTCATCAATTTGCAAAGACATCTTTATTGCCCTTGCTGGATCATAAAGGCTGCTTTCCAAGGGGATGTTTACTGTAAAAGCTAATGAAGACATCATTGCTTTCCGTGGCATCTTGTAACTTGTTCTCCAGCAGGAGTGATTGACTTCTTGTTGTGGTTGTATCTTAGCTTCTAGGTGTGTGTTTTAATGATTTTTTTTTTCTCCTCAGGTTGTTAATGGTAGAGCTGGTGGATTGGACAAAGGCAGCGTTGTCTAAACTGGCAGGGCTTGCAGCAGGCAGGGAGGATGTCAGGGTGCTCTCTTTGCTTTCCAGGTTTTCTTTGCATAAGAAAGTGCTATTGTGTGTATCACTTAAAATTAGATATTTAATAATTTTTTAAAGATTTTCTCTCCCACCTCTCAGTGCAGATAGGGTGTTCCCAATTACACTTTTATGACTATAGATTTTGCACTTCGTATTCACAAGAGCATGGAAACGTGATTAATGTAAAAAATTGTCAAACAGCTTTAATCACTATTGATGTCTTATTGATTCCTGCCCTCCCTTTTCCCAGAGGGCTGTTGTGCTTGCACTGGCCCGTCAACTTCTGTGCAGTGAATAAAATCTTACACCTTTCTTGGTGCCCTCTTGGCCTGTGTTTAAAAGAAGTGCTGTGAAGAGCCAGGGAATTGCTCCTCTGGGATTATTGGGAAGCTTTAGTCACAGTGGAGAGAAATAATGGGAGGAGAGAATAAGCATATTCTATTTTATGCCATTGCTTTGCTGCCACATGTGCTAAACTATGCACGTAAGACAAGTGGTTCTACATCTAATGTATATTTTCAGCTGGGGTGGCCTTTGTGAGACATAAGTGACATAAGGTGAACAAACTGCTTATTAAGGTAAGACAATGAAGCCCCAATTTTAAAAGGTTAAGATGTACTAGAAAGTATCAGAGCATCCTCCAAGTCATTAATGCTGTACAGAATGCACAGCATGTGGTATTTTGAAAGGCCACTGTAACCTTTTCAAGCATGAAGCATGCTAAAAGGAATCTATTTCCTCACTGCCTTGAAAAGGGAAATAAGTCTTAAAAAGCCTTAGATTTTATTTGTTTAAAAAAAGAAACAAATTTGATGCATAAAGAGAGAGGGAGTATCCTTCAAGCTAAGTGAGCAGTGAGCTGTCTACAGCAAGGGAGCAGCCCTGGAAATCTGTAAGTGATGTGAGATGGGGAACTTTATTTATTAAAGAGAAAAATATTCTCACTGTTGTATTTCTTCCCCAAATTCTTACCTGTGATTTAAACTGTGCACTAGCTTGAGTTTGGCTCTGTTCAGAGCAGTGAAACATTGTGGTTGGATGAATGTATGGTGTGGGATCTCTGCACCTGTTTGCAGTGGGGAGCAGAGGTGAGGAGGCTGCAGAGTGGAGCAGGAAGGGGCAGCTTCACCCATCCTTTGTGTTGGCATGTCCTGAGCTGCTGAATCTGAAGTATTCAAACAGCAGTTAGTTCCATTAGGGGGAGAAAATAATCCACCTTGTTCAGGCAAACAAGCTACAAAGACATGAAAAGGGTTTGTGTATTCCATAAAGCTTGTCTGGTCCTTTGAGTTAGTGTGTTTGGGTTTATCTTAAGGAGGACAGCTCCCTACAGAGCCAGCCTTGCTGTCCTGTCCTGTCACACAGCAGCACCACTGCCCCCACCCAGCAGGTCTCTGTGCTTCCAAGCCTGACAAGATTCCATCTCGTTACCTGCCAGCATCTGAGAACAGGAACAGCCCATCCATTCCAGCCCCAGGGATGCTGCAGCCATGTGCCCATCCACTCAGTGTTTTGGGGCAGCAGTAGTACTGAAAAGTTCTGGACCTGCTGCCCCACTTCAGATCTGTTAGGATGGGCTGGGCAAGACCACACTTCAAAGTGCTGTGGGAGTCCAGTCATTCCTCCTCCTAGCATGGTACAACTCGAGGACTCTTTTGTTGGGATATTGCTCCCCAGCCTGCTTTGCATTTTAACAGAGAAGGTTGTGAGGAGTTAACAAGCCTCCTGAGACTTGAGGAAACCCCCAGGTTTTGCCTTTTGCTGAAGTCAACTTACCTGTTAGATGGCCATGCTACATTGAAGCAGCTGGGCTTTACAGGTCTTGCTGTTGTTGCTGAGGTTTTCATGAAACAAATTAACCAGATGCAAGTTCTAACTTAAGCCCAGGGGAGCTGGGAAGGTAACGACCGTCTTGCCGTAAGTTAAATGTGAACTCTCTGAAAGAACAATTTAAGTGCTACTTGTTGTCTGTCCTTGGCATCTGTTGGCTAAATGGCCTCTTCAAATATACAGTAGAGCTCCAACTTCATTTGCTGTAGCTAAGCTCCTGATTGCAGGATGCTTTTTACTCCTGACTATTCAGCCTTTGACTCTTGCAGTGTCAGTGGAATTAAAGAGCATAAAGAGCAGGGTTTTACAGTCAGTGCTGCTGCTTTTGCTCCTGAATCCTGAAAGCTGCTCCGGAAGAGCAGAGGTTTTGTGTGTGGAGGGAAGAGATGAATTAAAATATTTTATCCCCTCCTGAACACAGAGAAAGAGAGTCCTTATGTTTAGATGATCTCATTCAGTGGGTGTCTGAAGGCTGAGTGATGTGCACTGTGCCAGGGTTTTCAGTACATGTTGCATGGGAGCAGGGATGTTTTGCTTTTCTGAGGGGGAGATTTTGGTCTTTCGCAGGTTTCTCCAAGTTTTGGATTTGGTTTGCAGGCTAGGTTGTGCAGACTGATAACCAGGCAGTTGTCATCCAGGTCTCTCCTTTCACACATTACAGGTCCATCATCCACCTCTAGTTCTCAGTTTTCTGAAAACCAATGGCAATTTCAGTGTCCCTGTTTTGGGACTCTTTGGGACTGCTCCCAGTGTGACACATTCAACAATCAGATCATAAAAGTGAAGCCTAGAACATGCAAGGAAGGGGCAAAGCACAGATCTTGGCAGCTCACCAGCCTCGCTATCTTTCTTGGCTGAAGCTTGCAAGCATCAAGTTGCGCTCCTGTGTGGAGGAACAATGGTTTAATGTTTGATAGTGATCAGATCAGGAGCAGAGCAGAGCACCAGGCATCCGACAGGTTGTCAAACCTGTCACATCCCAGCCTTTTCTTCCCCTTGACAAGGTTAGCCACTGACTGACAAGGGTACACTTTGCCAGGATGGCAGCAGAGCCTTTAGGAGGAAGAAAAATGCTTTCAAAAATGAGTTCGGCTGCTTTCCACGTATCACAACATCTCTGCACAAAGCTGTATTCTCAGATGTGCCTTTGCAATGACTTTGAATCTTTTCCTTTCTCCACTTCCCTGTTACTGGAAAAACAAACACACACAGAGCCTTTCCATAGGCTGCAGGTGCCCGTTGGTCGAGGTGTGGAGCAGGATTGCAGGGCCATAACCATCCCTGGTTGTGGCTCCTGGCGTGGGGTGGATGTCTGCAATCTGAGCACCAGGTGCACACAGCCATGAAAACCCACCTCTGGTGACACCAGTGGTACAGATGAGGTGAGTTTGGAAATGGATGAACTTGTCTGAACTGGAGAGGTTTCTCTCTTGAGGCTTTCCTCCCCTACCCACCTTTGCCTCTCTTCTGTTTTTCAGGATTGACATTGTGAAAGTGCCACACTCTGTCCATCTATTCACTTCCCACAGTGCTGACTGCTGTGTTGGTAAAACAGTTCCCACTAAATATTTTTTTTCAAATGTGCTTTTAATACTCCCTCACCCCTAAGTGTCTGTGACTTTTGCAAGTCAGCTTGGCCCTAGCATTTTGTGATGCTGCCCAGTGTATGTTTGTGTTGCACACTTTTCCCTGCTGTGTGCACATAATCGTACATCAACGCATGTGCCCTCCATTCACTTCTCCCGAACTGTGGCCAACCTCAGTCACATTAATATTAAAACTATAGGTTTGCAAAACCTTTGTGGAATCTGCATTGGCTATAGGAGTGGAAGGATGTTTGTTAATCCTTTTCCCTTGACGCGCTTTATACTACCTTGGATCTGGTATAGTTTTCGCACTTTTGAATCAAAATCATAAAGATGATCGTCATAAGGCATAAAAAGTTAGCATGCTCTTATCTATTTTAATTTTGTTTGAATGATGCCATCTGCTTTTCTGAATATGGCGGGTAGCTGAAGCAGGAGAATGTACCAGTTGGGAACGGCAGAAACAAAACAGCAGTGTATTTCTTATGGCTGATGGATCATTATTTTATGTGCTGGTTAAGTGAGAAACCCATGTGTCCCAGTAGGTCCTTTCTGCAGAGTTCATCCAACAGCCTTTCCAGGCTCTGAGCTCTAATTGCAGTCCTGCTTTTCTCGAAATACCAAATGCCTGGTAATTGTAGCCAGGGAGAGGCAGATAAGTGAGTGCTTTTGCAGGATAGGTTAGTTGCACAAATTTTCCTTTTGGGAATAAGTCACCCTTGTACCGTCTCTGTCAGTTCCTTGGGAGGGTGAAGGTTGCTCTCCTGCCTCTCTGCTGTGGGAAATGCCACTGGGATGTTACTTAACCCACAAGTGAGGGTGCACTTGCTATGTTCTCAGCTATAGGACAGATCCCAGCCTTTGCATGTGTGTGTTCCCTCACCTGCATGGGTCAGTGCTTGGGATTAGGCCTGAACTGCAAGACTTTCAATTAATGTGGTTATTCTTCTGCTGAAAACGATTATTTTTCTACTGAGGTATTATGAACAACAGAGTGGGTGTGTTATGTAGAAAGCTGCATGTTTGGAGTACTCACTGTTGTTTGCCATCAGATCCAGAAAGAAACAAACTGTTTTTGTTAGCTGTTTTATTAGAAAGGCAGGAAGCATCTGCTTAGCTGCACATTGGTGTGCAAGTTGGTTGTTTGATATTCATCATGGTGTTGTAAGCATCTGTTGACAGGTGGGAAGAGCTCTTTGGGAGCAGGCTCATGGCTTTGTTGCCTACCTGGGTGTAGCTGCTGTCCAGGTTAGGCTGACAGGTTAGGAGAAAACCACTACTTTGTGCTGTGCAGAAATCTGTTAGTATGGGTGGATACACACTGACCCGAGCAGCTAAAGACATTAAATAAATGCCCTCAACTTGAGAATGAAAAACTGAAGCTGAGCTGCTGTCATGCTAATGCTGTGCAGGAGCATGTTTTTAAAAGTGGTAATATATGGGAGTTGTTTCACAAGGTTTAGTTTCCATGTCATGTTATGGGTTCAGTTTAACTCTGGAAGCTGATACTCATCTAATGAAACTGGAATTAGTGTCCAGCCAAGTGAAATAACTAGCTTTGGAGAGTGAGAGGATATTGGACTCTGTAAAGTATTTGCCATGAAGTAGGGTAGCTTCTTTGTGAGGATAGAAAGCATCAACATTAAAGTGAGTTTCAGGGTGTCTTGGTAGTTCTCAACTTTCCATGTTCTTGGTGACTAAATGAGCTAAAAGACTTTAGTAAGAAAAGAAAAACGTTCTTCTTTTGACACAATGCTGTAAATCTACTATATGTCTTCAGAATGCATGAAGACAGTCTTTGACCTGCACAAATATCAGAGGTCCATACAGTTGCTTTAAGGTCACTCACACAACCCTGTAGAATAATATGCTGGCATTGCCTTTGACAGATTGCCTGGAGATTTGCTTGCTGAAGCCAGTCTTCAGAGCCACTGTGTCTTGGTAGCGAAGACTGTAATAAAATTGTTTGGTTCAAAACAGACCGTTCCTCATTTTGACTTGTAATCAATAACTGTCTGTGGCTGGTGTCGCCTCGGCCTCTGTCCCATGGGGACATATTGCACAGTAGAGTCCTGTATGCTAATCTGTGTCTATAAATAAAGAGCCATCTCTGTGAAGACTCCTACATCCTTCTGGGGCTGGTGGAGAGCTAGGGAGTAAGAGGGGAGCTCTTGTTTAGAGCCTTAGTAGACTTGGGTTAATTTGTATTCTGGATCTGCTTTTTCCTGAAGGGGGACAGGATTTAGTACTTTTAGCTGGACAAGTGGTATGTTTGCCATGTCTGTGGCAAATATCTTTGCATTCCTTGTGGCTGAATAAAACAACAGCCACGGTGTTTCTGGCAAACATGCATAGATGAGGAGTTCTGGCCAACCACTCTTGAGTGTGATGGAGTAACAGCACATGGGGACTTGTTCCTGCAACCAGGGAGGCCAAGGCAGTGGCACTCAGTGCCATCTTTGGGCCAGCTCTTGATGGGTATGTGGGATGTGTTTGGGGACAGCCCAAACGTGTGGCAGTGCTTCCTCAACCTCTCACCTTGACGGGACTGTGTGTCCCAGTGGCACCCCACTGCCTTCCAGTGAGATGCTGGTTGGTGATAAGGACTTATTTAGGGATGTGGCTAAGTGCCACAGGAGTCTGACTGGTTCCACGTGTCCCAGTTTAGCAGGGTAGATGCCAGGAGGGAGCTGTGGGCAGAGCATCCTGGTTGAAACGTGAGGCTCGTGTGGGATCTGCTGACTTACAACTTGCTTCTGCTCTGCTGGAGTTGTGGGATTTTTTTAAAAGATGCCTGCAAAGGTTTCTTTATATGGACATCTGAGGGAGAGGCTGGTGGCGTGGTGGGAGGATATTGAGTTACTTTGGGCTGCAGGACACAGTGTCTGTGGAGCAGACGAGTCTCTATTTATACATGCAGCTGATGGTGGGCGTGCGAAAGCTCTCGGGCTCCTGCGTGAGCTGTTGTCTGTGCTGATAGGAAACAGCCAGATGGATACTGGGGAGGTCAGAGATGCTCTGCCATCCCAAAGTGGGGCTGTACGTAATACCTGCTATATTTGCTGCCCTGTTGCTAGCTCTTGCTGCAGCACGTGCAGGATGTGACTGAGATGAAGCAGAGTGCTCACCTTGAATGCCACGGTCTGACCAGAAAGGCTTGGCTGCCATGAGCTGTAGGAAGAGAGTTGTATGACAGTGGTGTGGGGTTATTCCTGCAGCCCTGCTCCCTCGTGGGCTCAGAGGGGGTTTAGGCACAGCCCAGCAAGGAGGGAAGCCACGTGCCTCATGTGCTGGGGAGGGAGCAGGGTGGCCACGCGTGGCTGAGCTCCAGAAGAGCGGGCGAGTGCGTTGGTGGCTGCTGCTGGATGATAATGAATATGAAACAGGAGCAGCAGAACATGGATCCAACTCACTGTCTGCCTACGCTGTTTCAGACCATGGCTTAAAGAGCATTTCTCTTCATCAGCTGAAGCTGCCTCTGCTCTGCTGCTTTCCTCATCATGGCTCTATAGTGAACCAGGCTAGGGAGTAAATGCAGAATAAAAATAACCAAGCTGGAAGAGAGAGTGCAGCTATGGCACGCCATACCACTGAGGGAAATGCTCGCCAAAATGTGCCCACTGGGCTGAAGCAAGAACATTGCATGTTTTGAGGCTTAGATGGGACGTGGAAACCAACCAAGAGTTGGTTTTACACTTTTTTTTTTGCTGTTGTTGGAATGTCTCTTCCTTTGTATGAACTCTTTCACTGCAGGGGAGGCTTAGGATTGATATATTGAGATATCCTGCCTCTGGATGGTTATCTTACAATGTGGGGTGATACTCCAAAATGTGCAGCTTTGGGATCTTTCTCCCTTTGGCTATTAAGCTTCCACGCTTAAATTGCATAGCTGGCAGTAAATGCTGCCAAAATGTCATGTAGATGAAGCAGCTTCATAAGAGCTTTAGTGCCACAACCTTTCCCAACCCCTGCAATTACATTTTAATTCAATATTTCATTGGAGTTTTCAAATAATTCTAAATTAATAGGGACCAGATTGCAGGGGAAGAGCTGGCATCGGTCTCTGTTTGCTTACAGAGTCCTCTGCACTGCAGATACCCAGTCGATACACACAGCTGGGAAACCAGGTTTTCTCTGAGGACAGTTGAATGATTCCTGTTAGAGCCCATCCAGCGTTTAAATGCTGAAACAGCTTCTAGGCAGGGAGCTGCCATGAGGGATGTGTTACGTGTTGCTGGGGTAGGTGTGGGGAGAGAAGGCAGAGAGAAAAGCACAATTTTGGTTCCATCTTTAGTTTAGTTTAAGAGTGTTGTTAACAGGCAGCAAAGCAGTTGCAGGAAAGGTCTTCTGCTGTCATGCCTGGCTCTGAGCTTTTGAGTTTATGGATTATGAGCAGGCATACATTTATTTGGGGTGCCTGTGGTGCTTCTACCTTAGTAATGAGGGCTGCACTCAGTTCTGCATCTGCAGGAGTCCTTGCAAGTGCATCTGTGGGGAGCTGTGGGCACCTTCTCCTTGCCCTCATCACCATGCTTGTGGTTTTGTCCTGGCTCTGGCCAGCTGTGACTTTAGCTGAGCCATCTCTTGCCACAGGACTCAATTACCCTCCCCAATGGCAGGGCTGAGGGGTTTGCTGCCAGGGGCTGGTTGGGAGTTGTGCATGGCTGGAGGCTGGGTTGGCAGCTTCCCAGACAATCCTTGAGCAATGGGCATATAAAAGGATGGTTAAAATCCCCTGGATTCTTTCAGAGACAGGATTTCACCCCTTTTGCTTAAAAATGTTAGGGCAAGCAAAGCACAGCACCAATAGTCTAGTGATGGGCAGGCTTGTGTAAGACTTCAGACTGGGGCTTGATGGATTTAAACCACTGGGTTTAGTCACAACAAATAAAGGCAACAACCTTCATTTAAATAATTGACTTGAATATTGGGTTTGCATTTATATTTATTTAAGTGATTCTTATGGGCTGGTAGCCATAAAACATACTGAGGAAGAGAGGCTGTGTTAAATTGGATTTGGTGTTCCCTCTTTCTTGTCCATGAAAAAAATCTAGTGTCCATGCATACATATTTAATAAGTTGTATAGATTTATATGTGTGTGGTAGGATTTGTAGCATTCTTGATACACTAATTACTGTTGTTGTGCCTGTGATTTTGTCTCAAACTCTCTTTGAAAAGAAACTGGAATTCAATTACTATGCACAAAAATTGGATTTGCATAGCTGTACTGAAATATAATTATCTAAAGCATATCAGATGCATACAAGAAATATTGTCCTTTGCATTAGGGCTGTGCTTCTAATGAGCAAGTTTAGAATATGAAAAATTTGGTCTGATGGCCTATCTGTACCATGCTTCTGAAAATCTGAGGATTAGTAGATCTCTCTGTTTCTTTGTAAGAGAAGACTACTAAGCTCCCCACTTTGTCTAAATCCAGTTAGTTTTTCAAGTGTGAAAGGATAAAGTTGTTTGAAAAGTCTGGGACTAGTGTGGTTCCTTCTTACAGAGTGGATCTGCTGAGCCCCTGCATGCAGAAGTCACCTTTAATCCAGTTTGGTGGCATGGTTTCTGCAAAGCTTTGTCACCAAACCTATTTTTTAAAAGTTTTCTCTTCGAAATCTCATGTCTGGTAACAAATAATGAATAGAAGTATTTGAAATCTTCAGCTGATAGTGAAAGAGTATTACAAAACGTATTTGTGATGTGGTTTGAGAATACTTTTTTGTTCAAAGAAAACCGGCTGTGCCGATTCCTGACACAAATTGTTGCTTCAAATTCTGGTCTTGGTCTTGTAGGGACATTACTTTCATGTAGGAGACCCACTGGAAAATCTGTTACCCAGATGTAAGTGCAGGCTTTTAGCCACTGGAAGAACTTCTAATAAATTCACTTTTCAGGCAGCTGAGGGAAAAGCAAGTTTCTGTCAATAAAAATTTTCATTATCTTGGAAAGTCAGTTATGAATGGAGAAACTATAGCATCATCAAAATGTGTAAGAATAAGTAAACTGTACTTTGAGTATTTACTAAGGAAGATCTTGCAAGACAACAAACCAATGTTCTTTAAGACCTAAAGATAGGAACTCTGACTGTGAGAGTGAAAAATGGGCCCTCTCAGGGCTGCTGTGGTTTCTGATATGGGAAGGAAATCCATTCACTTAATTCAAAAGGGAGAAAATTATCTATAAGCAGTTTCATTAAGTTTTCACGATCAGTAGATTGGGAATAAGAAACAATAACTGTGTGACAGACTTGTTTGAGGTTAGAAATTTTGTCGTTTTAGTGGTAATGAAAAGACTGTACTTCTTTGTTGGAGCGGCTTGACGTAAATTGGGCCAGACGTTGCCAATAGTATTTAAAAAATTGGTAATGCGATTAGTGATTTAATGCTGGCTTTACATAGGAACGCTGTTAATATTTAATCAAGTTAAACACACTTTGTGTCTGCGCTTTGTAGGCAGGGCTGGTGTGAGAGCTTGCAAAGCTGCCAGCACGTGCCAGCTCAGTGCAAGCTGGTCACAGCCTGCCCCAGGTCTGCATGGAAAAAGGGCTTCTCTGCCTCTCCACAGCTGTCATGTCCTTGTCTGCCTGAAATTTGAGCAAATTTGATCTTTGCCTCCAACATTAGAGATGCCCCAAGGGGGGATTATATCAGTCTGGCCCTTTGCATCTCTGCTCTGCCCTGTCAGGCCTTTTGACTGCTCCTCCCTGGATGTTTTCTACCTCAATGGTACCTTTCTGGTGCCTTTATTTGCACTGAAGCTCATCCACCCTTTTTTATCCTCATTCGTTCCACTTTTGAGTTCTCTCATCACTACTCAAGCCAGCAAGAGAAATGTTCGGAGTCAATATTTTTTCATCTTCCAGGTGAATTGGTGTTTTTTGGGTAATTCTCATTTATCAATGGATAGAGTACTAAAACAGGCTGTTTACAGTTGTTAGCATTCCTGCTCTAAATCTGTTGTTACACTTGCTGAACAGGCAAGCACACTCAGAGCTAGTATGTGGCTTAGCACATGTCCATCTGCACGTATTTTTATGCTGGGAATGGAAATGCTATGGCTCATGTTTACTATGAACTGCTTATCTTGGATGAGCACCAAGCTCCATTTGCACGGGGGTTGGAATTTCATTAATACAGGAACGTGGGCTTCATATTTTTTAATTGATGGAAAGTCTTAAATTTTCTAGATGCCTTAAAAAACCCATATTTAATCATTATTTTCTCATGATTTACTAAGGAAAGGTATGGTGGCATCACAGCAGTCACTGGAGTACTTTTCAAGGGACGTGGGTGCCAAGCCCTGTTTGTTAGACCTATGTGAGGACTGGCAAGTCTCCTCTGCAGCTGCTGTCTGTGGGAGCTGGGTGGCTGACTGATTTTGGGATGCATGAAAGAATCCACTGAGTTCCTGTTGATATTTTTCGGGTCTAAGAGAGCTTTTGATGTTCCCAGGTTCATGCTGGGTGCCCTGGCCAGCACAAACCTGGGAACACTGGCCCTGGTCTACCAAAGGAGCTGGGCCTGGGCAGCAGTGCTGCAGAGCTCTTGTGTTTGATGACTTTTCTTGTAACCATAGAATGATTTGGGTTGGAAAGGATCTTAAAGATCATCTCATTGCTCAGGGCAGGGACACCTTCCACTGGCTGGCTTGCTCATTGCCCCACCCAGCCTGGCCATGAGCACTTTGAGGGATGGGGCAGCCATAACTTCTCTTGGCAACCTGTTCCAGTGCCTCACCACCCTCTGAGTGAAGAACTTTTTCCTCATAGCTCATCTTTTCCATAGCTATAGTCCAGCTCTCTATCTGGAAGGATGGAGATAGGATCCCTCCAATGGTTGTCTTGGCGTCTGCTACATAAAATTCACATGCTTGCCAATTAGGTAACAGATTTTAGAACTTAACCTACCATTAGTAGATAAGAAGTGTCCATTTTTAGAAAAGGAGTCTGGTTTGATGGTGGGTATTTGCACTTTGACACAAAATGAAATTTAAGGTCTTTTCCTCCTGGAGCTGCAGCTGGCTATGGCCCTGGGGTAGCTGACTGAATGGATCCTTGCTTACATGGTGCAAAAAGGCTGGGTTTGAGTTGAAACCTCTCAGATGCTGGGGTGGATTTGCCTGGGAACCCTGTGCTCAGTGTGTTTGCATCCCATACACAACAGCACATCAGAATGCAGGTTAGAAGAAAGCCTGAGTGAAGCCTCAGATGCTTTAATATCCTACCTCTGACTGAAACAACCTCCCTGTGTGGGAGATAATAAACATTTCTTGTCTCTTAAGGGAAAACCATGCACAGACAGAGACAAGCACATATAAATAATTTACAAAGCTGTAATACACTGTAAATAACAAGCCTACTGAATAATGAATTAACCCAACTGCTGATTCATAGGTAAATATCTCTTGTAAAGCAGAATTTTTATAGATTTTTACAGCTTAGTTAATATCCCCTCGTATTTTATTAAGGCTGTTCAGGTGAAGTATTCTGGTAATAATATGTATATCTTTGGAAGTGAGACAGGGTGGTTGTGGGCTGCTGTGCTGGAGGCAGAGCCTTGCTGGGCCTGGGCACACTCTAGCTTTTGTTAGTCAGGCTTTTCTTCCCCACTCAAGCAGGCAGCAGAGATTAAGCAGGAAGAATTTTGATGTGGCCAAAGAACTGGAGAGCTGCAGGGAGGAAGGAGTCTCTGAGCATCTCTTTTTTTTTTTTTTTTCTCCCAAGCTTCTGGTAATAAATAATGCATTTGCTCTACTTTGGCTGTGCTCTAGATGTGGTGAGATTTCTCCATGCCTTCGAGGATGAGGAAGCAGCAAAGCTGCTGGGCAGGGATTGCCACTCGCCGGCTGCCGAGTCCCTCCACGAGCGCCGCATCCTTCCCGTCCATAAGGACCACGTGTCCTTATTCCCTCTCATCAGCTACTCAGAAAGAAACTAAACATGACATTTGCTTCCTCCATGCTCCTTCAGCCCCTCTTGCCCCTCTTTCTCAGAAAAGCGTGAGAAATAAAAGCAGTTGCTAAGTTACTGGGTGTGGAACACCGTAGTATTTGTTGCGGTCCCGTATTAACGCGCCTTTCTGAGCACTGGGGAAGTGGGAAGGGCTCTCTCGTAGCTTGAGTTGTTTGTCAGCTAAAGTGTACTCCTAATGCAGATGATATTGGATGTGTCAATTTAATTTATGCCTGAAAAGGGGGGGGGCATTTCTCCCTCTCTTTCCTCTTGTTCCTGTTTAATGTAGGCTAGTGGAAAAAAGGTATTACCTGCTTTTTTTTGTCTGTTTTGAGGCATGTAGCTTGTCATATATTTTGCTGCTTTGTTTTACTTCTGATAGCTTAAATAATTGCTTTCATAAAAGATAACTAGATTTCTTTCATCTGGAAGTATGGAAGTTGTAAACTGCATTTTCTGTTAAACTTAAAAATGTAGATGTCAACTCTGATTTTTCACTGGCAATGTACAGTGCTGTCACTGAAAGTGTCTATGGCAAGGGAGCATTTTGAAGGTTGAAGGAGATACTTTATGAATGAAAATTATTCCAGGATGATATGTGTGGAGTACCCGCTGTGCTAATAGGATGGGTTTAGGGTATTGTTTTGCAAAGAAGTGGACATTTTGCTCAATATACAAGGCTTTCATAGAAAAAAGTTTTACATCCATTTGACTCAAGAGGTGGGATGTACCAGCATGGAAGTATTTCCTCTGTTTAAATGCTGTCAGTCTTCAGTTCTGGCCTGCCTGGTGCACCTTGCCCTGCAAGAAGAGAGTAAATCCCAAGATATTCACTGCAGAAGAGGACACTGCTGCCTGTTCTCTTCTAGGTATCTCAGGATGGGATTATACCTGACCTTAAACCTATATTCCATGAGCATAGCTCTTTCATGTAGAGTTCCTTCATGTATGATGATAACAAGCAATTAGTGCCACTAGGGATACATTTTGTATAGGTTGCAGTGAAAGTAAATCTGAAATACCACAATATTTTG
Source organism: Urocynchramus pylzowi (assembly GCA_013397555.1). Taxonomy (NCBI): domain Eukaryota; kingdom Metazoa; phylum Chordata; class Aves; order Passeriformes; family Fringillidae; genus Urocynchramus; species Urocynchramus pylzowi. The sequence goes on along the minus strand of VZRH01014905.1, from coordinate 200,400 downwards.
GGTTCCTTTCTCCTTTTCCTGTCAAAATCCCCCCCAAATCCTTGCCTGGTGTGTTTCATTAAGGGAGCCCTGGGTTCAGGGTGCCATGTGGATGGCAGGGAAGCACAGTCACATCTCTCCATGCCTGGGGAGCAGGGAAATGCTAATTGGTCACACACCCCGCTCTCCTCGCGCACCGCGCTGCTCCGTGTGCCATCGGACCCCAATTAATTTGGAAAGTTGGTGCATGCACATCATTTCCCACGTTGCCCTTCTGACAGGAGTCTGCTGCTGGATTTTTGTGCTCAGAATGTCATTTTAAAAGTCTCAGAGAATTACTAGGAATGGGGCTCAAAAGGAGGAGGATGTATACTCAGGCTCACGGCAAAGTGTAGACATTTGTGTGTGTGAATTTCAGTGTAGCTTGTTGAGGCTGCGTGGATCAGAAGTGGAAGTAATTTACAATGCAAAATGCTATTTTTTCTATTTTAAAGAATAACAGCCTAATTTGGAGGAAAGAAAAGTATGTGAAATCAGTTCTCTAACATTTGCAGCTTGTTAATACTTAAATTATTCTTTATTGAGAGAATATAAAGTGTTTCTGTAGAGCTCTGCTTTTTTTGCCCATGAAGCATTTTCCTTTCTTTTTGCCCTTCTGTGTAGACAGATTTCCTGGGGGCTGAGGAATTTTCTATTCTAAAGCAAAAGGAAAGAATAACCACTAAGAAGACATCCAAATTGCTGGGGGTGGGGGGGAAATCTATAAGCAAAATATTATCTGGAGAAAGGCTTTCAAAATTTTTATATTTTAAACAAAATTCTAAATTAGGGATGCTTATAGTTTCAAATAAAGTTTGTATTTATAAAAAGTAATGGGCTGGGAGCTCAGCTGGGGGTCTGATTTTTCACCCTGCCAGGTGCTGTGCAAGCACCATCATGTGATGCTTCCCAGGAGGAGGCTCTGGGACAGTGCTGCTGCAGAGGTGGGAAAATGGGAATTACAACGACCAAGTCATTAGTGGGAAATTGTATTTAAACCTTTGTCCCCACCACTCTGTATTTACTCATTATCTTCTATCTAAGCAAAAAATAGTCTTCTGTTTTCCATGGAAAGCAGTGGACTGGAGCAATGTTTCTGGCATTATTTCTTTGAGGCCTGTTGCCTTCTTCCCTGGGTGAATTTCATGGTGGTTCCCTCTGCAGGCTGGCTGCAGGTCAGGCTGAGACCCCTGCAAACCTGTGGCAAGCAAGACCTGCTGGTGCTTCTGCCCAATCCAGGCTCTAGCACGGGAGGGTTCTTGTCTGTCCCACCATCCTTGCTGTTGTAAGGGCTCAGATTTTATGCTGCAGCATGTGTGGGAAGCAATCTGAGTTTTATGTTTGAGGGGAGCAAAACTTGTTTTTTATGTAGTAAACAGCCTGAAGGACAGGTTACAACTCTGCTGGTTTCCCCCTCCCACAGGGTACTGCTGAGCATCTCATACAGCCATGTCTTTGGGCTTCAGTTATGCAACTAAAGTAAAAAAAGATGAATAGATTTGATCACAGGTTAATTATTCTCTTTCTGTATCTTACCGTTGTCACCTTAAGCTTCTCTCAGTTAAGGAGACTACTTCTTTTGACTTCTGAATGTCCCATCCCTCCCAGAGCCACGGTAGTCTCTCTCTGCACAGGTGACACCCCGTGGGGAGCAACTGTGACAGCTGTACCGCCAGCAGCAGGGCTGAGCTTCAGAGTTGCACACAAAGGAGAGCTCACACTGCCTGGGAAACTGATGGTGGGGAGTGAGAATATGATCAAAACCTGCAAAACCACGTGTGGCTTGGAGGGACCAGACAGGGGATCACTGGCTGCTGTCTCACTGTGCAAGGGCCAGCAGGCATCAACTTCAAACAACCTGTGGGAGGTGGATCCTCATGACTCCTCTTCACTGTGGGTACTCCAAATTTATATGAGCTCAAAGACTGAATAAAATCACCTTAAGATTCTGGGCTAGAGAGATCTTTGGCCTACACAGGTATTGCAGCCATTATGTTTTAAAGAAGCTGTACAGTTTTGCTGCTGAAATCAGCCATGCTCTTCCCTGTATTCTTCCTTGAGAGAGGCAAGCTGTGCCTTCAGTGATGTGCAGCCTTCTGGGCAAACCCAGGGATAACAAGACAGGCATTTGTGGTATTTCCTTGATGATTTGTAGTTGTGGTAGGGTGTCTTTACAGCTTGGTCTGTCCCCAGGGCATCCATCCCAAAAAGAATTTACTGAGTGCTTGGTTAAAGCAGGTTGTGCAGGGCTCTTGCACAGTGCTTTTTGGCTGCAGTTCCAGTAGTTCTGTCCTGGAAAAGCTCATATCAAAGTCTTGTGGCAGTAAAATAAGTTTAGTGTCTTGCTGTAGCTTGAACTGGGTTGATGACAGAGCCAGGCATTCGTAACCTCCCACTTTGTTTCACCTTCAGGTGTACTGGAGCTGAATGTCTTAAAAGAAAAATCTGTAATGACTGATACTGCTGCCAGATGAAAGGTTAAGAAACGACGAGAGACTGTCAGCTAAAGCTGCAAGTGTTAGCAATTGAGAGGTGTTCTTGGGTGGGAAGGGCTAAGCATTGCCCAGGAGTTACAGACTGACAGTTTGGCAAGTCAGGTGGGCTTGCAGGATCATTCATCCCTATCTTCTCTGATTTTCTGCTGGAGGTTACTTCTGTTTTTAAGGAGAGGCTCTGCTCCCTATGTGATCTGAACACATTTCTGTACTGCATACTCTTGCCTTCTCAAGGTGATAAACTAACAAAAGTTATCTGTCAAAACCCTTGGGCTCCTGAAGCAGATAAAAGGGATGAATAAAGATGCATCTTCCTTTTTTCAGCTCCACATAGTCTGAAGTCCCACTCTGATACCAGTTCATCCAGTGTAAATAAGGGGCAGGTTCACATGCAGTGAAACATGCAGTCTGTCCTTGGTGCATGAAGAACTGTGGGCTAGAAATGGTGTTACTGGGACTAGTCATAGGTGGGCACATGCAAAAGCCTCTTGGAGGTCCTTAGGAATTGGACATGGGAGCACAAGCTGTTGTTGGGATGGCCATGAATACAAGACAGGTGCTCAGGTTGCTGGATTTGGAACCTCTTTTCAGAATGTGGCAAAAGTATTCAAGTCCTTTTAGGTGAGAAATGTTTCTGTGGAAAACTGGATCTGGCTCCTGGTGTTGCGCTTTCTTGCCTCCTAACTACCTTTGTTGGTGAAGTCTTGTGTTTTGTGCTGCTTCTTCCATTTGAGAAGATGAGGTATCTTGAGGTATCACCTGCCTATGCCAACCAGGGCAGAGGGACACCCCTCCTCTGCCTTGGGCCCCACCACCCCAGCCATCTGCTGCCCAGGAGCAGCTTTTAGCCTAATGCTGCCTCTTCTTCTGTCAAATGGAGCAAGTGGCCTCCATTGCTTTGTTTGGTTTTATTGGGCTACATGAGTTTTCACCTCTGTACTTGCAGCTTCCACTTAGATTCTTCACCAGGGTCTTACAGGCAGATGCTTGGAAAGTGTCTGAAATGTCAGAAATCAGTGGTGTAAGGTCCTGCTGCTGTGATACTCCACCACTTGTCCTGCAGAGGGGGTGCATGGGATGGAAGGGAAGAAGGAGAGAACACACCTTTCCATATTGCCTCCCCTTGGCTCTGACTCCAGAGCTCAATGACTGCTTTCTCTAGATCGTGGGATAATGATGAACCATGTTGGGAAGCAGCCTGATGCACAGATGTGCTGATAGATGTGACAGTCCATAGGAGCCCACTACACCAGCTTTCTGCATGGAGTTTGTTAATTTTAAATTTGTTTAATGACCTTAAATTGCAACTGACTTTAGAAGGATTAATGCGTTGTCTGGAGGCTCCTCAGCAGAGCTGTTTATCTGCAGGGAAGCAGCTGCATCTTCATCTGCTAGCAAGGCTTTAGACCTGGAGCTGAATGCTTATGGGCAGTGTATTACTGTGGGGATGAGCTGCCCAGAAACACATTTTGGCTAGAAATTAAGGATGTTGAAATGTTCATTAGACCAAGCAGTTGTTCACCGCCTCCTGGGGAAGACAAATCCTGCTTATTTTCAGGATAGAGCTTGCTTATTTCTTAGAGGCAGGGAGGAAGCCATGCAGCTGCCTGGGGGAGAGCTCAGTGTGAGGATATGTTTCCAGGCTGGTGTCCCAGCCTTCCTACAGCACCCCATGGCAGAATAAGATCCTTGTTCCAAACCTGGTAGCCTTCTTTGCCATCAAGCTTCTCCTCCAGTGAGGTAACAGGTGCCCAGGGATTTTTGATGATGGCACAGTGAGATGGCACACAGTGATAAATCTTCTGTTTCCCTGGGGAGGCACTTTGCCCCCATAGCCCTTTGTGCCCTGCTGTGCTGTTAAGGTACCAGCATCCCACCTTGCTGGCCATGTTTGTGGTTGCAGAGGGAACAGTGGAATGAGGATTTGCACGTGTGCAGGTCCACCTGCCTGTACGCTGTGTCTGCCATTTGGGGAGGTTACACTGGCCCCTGTGTTTCCACTGTTCCTTTTGGACTGAACATTTCCCATGGGTGAGCCTGCCTTCTCTTCTGAGCTCATCAGGTGCTTCTGGCCTTGGATATGGCTTACTCTTGATGGAAAACACTCAGTTGTATGTTCAGGCCAGGTGCTTGTCACCTCGTGTGAGTGTGGCATTGTTCCTGGTGACCTCAGCAGAGCGCTTTGGGAACATCTAGGAAATCTGGGTTTGGGTGAAGGAATGCTCTCTAGCCCCACATTATTTTCCTGGACACCTTTTTCTATTTGGCAGTATATTGCTTTATTGCTCTTGTGTGAGGGTTCATCTTGCAGTGTTTTCTGCCTGAAACTCCCCAGTCATGTATCATCCCTCTCCTTTTTGATGCTACTGAGGGCAAGTGTGGGAGGCAGCCCCAGCCAAGGGCACTGCAGCACCTTGTCCCAAGGGGAGCAGGGGGATGCTTGGGACCCTGCCTGCACCTCACAGACCCTACCAAGCCTCCTCTTAAAAAATCCAGCAGTGGGTGCAAGAGGAAGCTAAGGAGAAAACCCATTTGAATATACCAAGATGAGTCTGGTTTTCATTTTCATCATTTTTATAAGAGGTTGTAAGACTTTCAAAAATCCTCTTTTTATGTTGTCCATGACTTTTTTCACTAATTTGACACTCTGGGATGTTGTTTTACATTTCATTTTAGTCTCTAATCACAGAAAATTATAGCTGGCCGCATATGCTGGCTTTGCATTCTTGCATCTTGTTTATGTTCGTTTGTACTAAGGGATAGCACTCACTGTGTCTGCCCAATTTATTTTTCTCTGCAGAAGCAGGAATTTCCAATACTCTGGAGCTTCATTACCATGTGCAGGAAACTAAATTCAAGGTTATCATATTTGAACTTTATGACTTCTTGATGTACAATGTTTTATTTATTTATTTAAGGTTTATTAAATCTTTCAAAAAAGAAGCCCTTTAGAAGAAGTACATGATGTGTAGCTTATTAAGAAAACTTAATTTAATTTTGAGATTTAAGAAGCTTGAATTATGAATGTCCCAAATATTTGATTTCAACATTGAGATGTATGGAGGGGAGAGATGAGCTATTTGAGCCAATGCCTTGACTTCTCATGTCTGTGAACCAGTGAAAAGCATGTTTTCAGAGAGGGATGCATGCACAGATTTCTTGTAATGGTTCTCCTTGGTGTGTTTTTGAGGTCTCATTTTAATGTTAAGGTTTTATCACATGACCTTACAAAACCTCCTTTTACTGATGTCTGGAAGATAAGGAATCTTTTTTCCTCCACTTTGATTAGTAACCATTTAATGAGTCACTGCTCTTGATTTTGACTCTTGATTTATGTCTTTGTTTGAAAGACAGGTGTCTGCCAAGGAGAGCGGGAACCTCCCTTGGAATGGAAAATATTATCTCCTTCCTTCTGAATTATTATAGCTTTGAAATTAAGGGGCTTTTAGGCAAACATATGGGAAAAGGAACAACAGTTCTTTACTAGTATGTGTATGTGGATGTAGATGTGGATGTAGATGTGGATGTAGATGTGGATGTAGATGTGGATGTAGATGTGGATGTAGATGTATAAAGAAGGCAAACAACAACAATGGTGACAACAAACAAAGAACAGAAAACCCGAAAGTCTCTCCCTGCTCTTAAAGCCATCTCCCCTTGGCCGCAGTTCCGGGCACGGCCAGCAGGGGCGCTGCTGGCTCCCGGCCGGTCAGGGCGGTGCGGTGATTCCTCCGTGCCTGCAGGGGCGCTGTGGCCCCGCGGTAATGGCGGCTGGGATGGGCACCCCCGGCGTGCCAAACCAAACTGAGCAGGAAATCCGCAGCCCTAGCAGGAGCTCTGGGGAGTTGGGCAGATGCGGGGTGTTGGGTTAAAAGTGTAAAAAAAAAAGCAAAAAAGCCCGAGGCAGCAGCAGAAAGCAGCAGGGCTTGGTAGTGGCAGCTGGATTTCCGCAAGCAGCTGCCAGACACAGACAGGAGAGACGCGCCCTCAGGAAAGGGGAGGGGGTCGGGTCCCAGGTTTTTCCCCTGAGGCACCTGAGTAGATGGTGAGAGTACTTTCTGTCGGGGTCTTCTCTGCTGGAGATGA
>VZRH01014905.1:183040-193780 GCA_013397555.1 Urocynchramus pylzowi | reverse complement strand
CACTTTCCAGTGAGGTGGGGTTTTAATAACCTCCCTTGGCTTATGAGCAAAAGCCTCACTCACAGTAGGAGGAAACAGTAACGGGCTGGGCTCAGCCATGGCAGCAGCTTGACCATTCCCCTCGGATCCTGAGAGAGAGCTCAGAGCCGAGCCCAGCCCCTCACCCCTGAGCCAAAATGCTGAAGTATCTTTGCCCTTCCCAAAAGAAAAGCCCCCAGCTAAGGGGCTGCAGCCAGCTGCACCCCTTCCCCTCACCGTGACCACTTCTTTCTCTCTCTTCAGTACTGGTAGTTATCATCTCTTAGGTGGCAGAGAGGAGTTAATTCCCTGACTGAAAAAGAAAAATCCTAACCTCCAACAGTTTCTTTTTAATGGTGAGACTATTTCTTAATTCTGAACACAACCTATGGTGATCAGAGCAAAATCTCCAGGTAGTTTCTAGGGCTTGTACTTAACAGGAGCACCTTTGGTTTATATTTTAAAACCTTTTCTTGGATAAAAATCCCCATGAGATGGGTTTCTGCTGTAATTACTTCTTTCCACAGGAGATGGTCCTTTGACACTAAATCCACCCTTTGCTCTAACTCACAGCATTAAAGGTCATGTCCTTGCCAACATCTCCTAAAGCAGAAGATCACTTTTTTGGATAGGCATAGTAAATATATTCCACATTATTTCTTAGTAGTGGCTGAAATTTTTTTTTCTTCCTTTTTTCTTTCCTCTCCTTTTAGAAAGGTGTCCTTTTAAAAAGCTTCATGTTTGCCTTACTCCAGCAAAACTGCTGTTGGCCTGTGGGCTCCTGGAGTTGTTCCCATGGTTTGTGTTGTCTTGCTGGCCTTGGGTCTTTCATCAGTGTGGGTGGATGAGGGAAGTGCTTGTGTGCTGCAAGGCCTCTGTGACTCACCAAGGGAGTCTTTTTGGAAATCTACTGTGTCCTGGAGTCACTGGAAGTAGGGTTCTCTGCCTCGCTGTGGTTTGAGAAGCACCTCTTGGCTTTGCTCCTCCGTCGTCCACATTCAGAATGAACTCACACACTGCTCAAGAGAGCTGTTGTACATCAATGTCTCCTTTTCTTGCTCATCATCTAACAAATAAATAGCAACTTGAGCACTGAATGATGCTGCTTTCAGAAGAAGCCTCCATGCATCTCCCTCCTCTGCGGGGAAAATGCTGTTGAATGTTCTAATGAATGAGTTTATTTTGGTGCTGTGGAAAAGACGTGGGTGGTGGCTGCTGGGGGGTTGTGCTGGTGTGAATGGCTGTCTTGTGAAGCCTGTTGAGATGGCAGCGCTGACGTCTGTGTGTCCCGACAGCAAGTGCACTGTGGGCAGGGTTTGTGGAAATGCTTACACTGCCCTGCTGGATTGCCCTGGCTGGATGCACAAGAGCTGGGAGGAGCTGGAGACAGATGGCCTAAGTAAGGAGAGGGATGAGCAGCGTGCTCAGACCTCAGGATGGGGTTTCAGACCCCAGTTTGGACATATGGTTCTGCTTGCATCAGAGCTGCTTGCATCAGGACAAGAACCGAGATTTTGTTTATCTTTGCAGTGTGCTGAGGTTTCTCATTTTTTTACGATGCAGCCACAATTATTTATTTAAGGCAGTCATGCCCTGCATGTGCCACACTGACCTCACATCTGCACATGGAAGCCTAAGGGGTAGCATGGTTTAGTGGTAGGATTGGCAGTGCTGGGTTCGTGGTTGGACTCAATGAGCTAAGATGTCTTTTTCAGCCTTAGTAATTCTGTAGTTTCCCCTTTCCTTGTTTTTCTGTGGCATGACCAGTTGTGCAGCCTGCAGAGGAGGGCCTGGTTGCTCCGTGGTGTGGACCTGCTGCCTGTGTCCAGCCCAGGGCTGGGATGGAGCCCAGGGATCTCTTGCTGGTTCACACCCTTTCATGCCTGGTGGGCAGCAGGTCCCATGCTTGTGTTACCTTGTCCAGCTTCCCATCAGTTGCAGAAACACCCAGCTTCTCTCCTCTGTAACATCACCAGGCGTTGATGAAGGATTAGTGAGGGATTTTAATTTAGCACAAATAATTGGATTAAGATGGAATTTGCTTCCCGTTAGTTTTAACTAGCCAATACAAATAGTTGGAGCTTGATTTTACACAAGCACAACAGGCCACAGTGCCACATGGAGCTGATCAGGGCTGCCAGCTACTGCTGATCCATCAGCTATTGGTTTCCTGATTTGTGTGTGTACATGATGGGTGGTTAGAGATGACAACTTATTGCAGCAGCTTATAAAATTGAGACAAATTATGTCTTCAAATTAGATATATTTTATAAACCAGTTAAACCAGATAAATTAAACCAATTTAAGCCCTGTCAACATATAAGTACAGATTTGTGATGTCAAAACTCATTATGTGATTCACTTAAGAATTCTCATGTTTTTAAAAAGCATAACCCAGACTGTGCAGTCACTCGCCCAATCAGGTGAGGGCTTTCAACCTTGGAAGAGTTATCTTAGGTTGTGTTCCACCCCCAGAGGAGAGTCGCCATCAGCACTTCAGCTCCACTGACCCTCCAGCAGGGCTCCATCTACACCCAGCTGGGTCTTTTCCAACTCCAGATAAGGTCAAATTAATCTTCCCTGGCTGGGCTCTGACCTTCTGCCCCAGCACAGCCACCACACAGAGATCCTGGGGGACTGGCCAGCATTCCCTGCCTGAAGCCAGCCATGGCATGGCTGGGGTCAGTCTCAGGTCACAGCCCTGGCAGAACACATGGACCTGCCACACAACCGTGTTGTTCCTTGAGATGTACAACCTGTAGGTGCTCATTCAGTCCCTACTAATCACCAATCATACTTTATCATCTCTTGCTCAAGTTCTGTGATATTTTCACGTCCGTAGATTTCAACAACACAGGAGAAGTTCTGTGTGTGTTTCTGGTGTTAAGGACATTGTCAAAAACATGCTGATGGAGTGGCTGCAAGGAAAGCAGGAGAAATCCTGGATACAAAGTGCTCACAGCAGCCTGCTATGCCTCAGGAGGGCATTTCTCTGCTGTGGGAGCACAATCATCACCCCTAGACTGTACCAAACAGGAGCAGACAGACTTGTTTTACAGCCCAGGAGACACAGTGCATTCATTAGTGGCATGTTCATGGCTATCTCGTCTCTTTGCTGGAATCTTTCTTCTTCGAAAACTTAGCTTAAATCTCCTTGAAGGAAGATATTTTTTGTAGTACCAGCAGCCTGCTAATTTTTTCCAAGTAGCTTCAAAGCAGTGCCTTAAACAGTCTTACTTGCAGTCAGCATTTGTCCTGGGGATGAATTTTACAATGGGTGCTTTGTAAAACTGTTTAGCGTGTGGAAGATCTTAGCTTTTTTATCTCTTTCTTATGCACCGCTTCATTAGATTTTTTTTTCTCTTATCATTTCTGTTTAAGGGTTTGTGAGCTGATCCCTTTATTTTTGGAAGAGAATACCAAATAAACAATGATTAGCATGAAATATGACTCATGGTTTCCTAAAGGATGTGCTTTAGAACTGGTAAACAGTTGTAATTGCTGTTAGATGAAAGTAGCAAATTGAATACATTCTCATAATAATTATAAAGAGATAGATAGACTATTCTTTCTCCCAAATCTAATTGGGATTAGTACAGTGTTTGGTTTTCCTAGTAGAGGATGATCTGTGTGAAAGTTAAATGTAGTTATAAATGAATTCATAAAAGCCGAGATTAAGTGGAAGAAAGCTGCTTCTGCACAGAGGCCAAGTAACTATAATGTGGGTTTTTTCTGAGGAGAAAAAATTGAATATAATATTCCATAGCATGGAGATCATCTCACCTGGAGTGGTGTTACATATTTGCTTCGACTGGGGCCAAACTACTAAGGATTTGTTTTCAGGAGACCCTGAGCATGAGCTTTTGAAAAATCCTGAAACCTCTTCTGTTTCTGCCAGTCACATCTGAGAAAGGGTAGGAGTAGGGTGTTTTTGCAGTTTTGCTAATTTAAATCAGAAATCATAAAAGAAATAATAATACTGGGTAATTCACTACAGAAAACTCTATACTTCTCTTGATGCAGCTGCATACTATTTTACAGGTCATTGTTTCCTCTGAATCCAGTTAAATCTTAGGGAAGAACCTAGGATATCTGTATGCTCTGGGCATTCGGCAGCAGCTCTGTGCAGCGTGTGGAGGTCTGTCAAAGAGATCTACCAAGAAGAGGTGTCAGGTCTGTTCTCACTTTTCCTTTGGCTGGGACTGGCTTATGGCTTTTCAGACATGAGTCTCTGCTGGAGCTGTCAGGTGTGCCTTCACTGACCTGTGCACTAAGCATCCCCAGGGATGCTCCAGAGGGATGGCCTCCAGCATCCCGGCCCTGACGGGCTTGTTGTGTGGTGTTCACCTGAAGTGACAGCCAAGAGGAGGAGGAGGAGGGTGTCTGCCAGCATGCTGTCCCCCCTGTGCCAGTGTGACATCCTCCCACATTGTGCTTTGTGCACACCTGTTCCAGCAAGCATGGAGGTAGGCAGGAAGGGGCATGGGAGTGTTCGCAGGGAGCTTTTCCTGTCCTTTACCGTTGTTAAGTGAGTGAAATTGCTTTCCAGCTGCAGGTGGATTTGGGTTCCCTGAGGTTGTCCAGCAGTAAATCACTGTGTCAGAGCCATGCAGGCAGCATTGATGTGTGATCAATGCTGGGTGTTTCATCAAACAGCACAGGTGGGGAATGGACAGGACAGCGGGGCTGCTTCCCTCAGATGCACCGTTCAGGATGTCACCCATGGGGAGAAATGCCACATGTGGCTGTGCTGCCGTTTCCTAGTGCTGGCAGTACCCAGCTTATTGCTTTGCCATGCTAAACAGCAGCCAGAGGCTCTGCAGTCAGCTTCTTAACAAGGAAATTATTTTAAAAGAGCCCGTTTTGTAGCTAAACTTAGTACCCTTGGATGCCATCCAAAACTCCACGGCAATAATGCAACAAATACGACTGTTTTAAAATACATTAAATATGCAGGTTGGCTTATGGTAGCTAAGCCCTTGCAAACAAAGAATAGGTGAAAAACATTAACTTGCATTGTGTGCATATATAGGATGGTTAATCATTTGCAAATAAACATCTACACGGAGAAAAAAAATAATAAAACAAACCGTCAAATTGCAATGTTACAGGAATGTATTCTTGGCAAGAGTTCTTTCGCTTCTAAACTGAAATTCTTACTCAAATCTGAGCTGTAAAACATAGGAAAGGAAAAAGAAATGATAAGCCTGTTTTAGTTAAACAAAAGCAATGGATTCAGCATTTGCTAGAGGCAGATTTTGAAGAGAAACTCAGGCTGAAACTAGCACAGGAATCCTAATTAGCGTGTTTTCCTAACAATAGCATCGTCTTTCCAAATGAACAGGGGCGTACAACTGAGTAATTTTTAGCAGAGTGATGGCTTGGTTTTGAGGCACAATCTGATGAATCTGCACTTAGAGCATTCCCAAAACTCTGTCCTGATGCGATTCTTCCAGATTTCACCTTCTTAAGAGCATGTATGAACACTGATTCACCTGAGTGTTCAAAAATAACAAAATAACAGCCGTTGGGCTCAAACTGATAGCAGGCAGATGATTCAGGTTTTTGAAGGTTATTTGTATCAAGACACATATTAAAACAGAAAAAAAAAAGACCACATAGCTATTAGTAATTTTTGTATGTGGCTATTAATAGAGATTTTAGTGTATGTTTCCCTAAAAATACCACCACCTACCTCCAGAGAAACAACTCTCCAGCTCAGCTCTGTTAGATGGGCCTGGGCTGAATGCAGTCTTTTAAACTGATTTAAGCAAACAGCATGCAGATTTGCTGTACCATTTTTATGGTACTGAGGTGAGGTACTACTTTTTAAGTAAACAGCTGTTTGAGGGAAAATGGGTATTTCTAGGCCAGCTCAAACCACATAAATGTGAATGTCTTGTGCAGATGTAGGTATGTGTTATTTTCATTTTCTGCTATGGGTTATGTTGGCATTTGTAGCTTTATAAATATTTGCTGAGAGCTTATGGGTCAGGATCAGAAGTTGGGTCAGCAAGGGGGATGCAAGCAGTAGGCAGAGGTTGAAAGGGAGGAGGTGGGTGAAGGTTGCTCTGATAGCTGGAAGACTCCTAGCTGCAGTCTGAACTCATGGTGGGGGTTTGGACCACCTCAATGCCACATGGACTGTAATCTTCTGCAGCAGCCTTGTAGCCAAGCTAGGGAGATGGGTGGACTGTGAGATGGGGGAGAACTGGCTGGTCCATCATACGCAAAGGAGCATTGTTAAAGGTTCTATTTCAAGTGGGATTCATTTGGGGTGGATAGAGGGACCAGCGCTGTTTAGCAGCTCCATGGTTACTGAGGTGATGGAGGCAGGGTATGGTCTTTTCCTTTTGTACTGGAGATCCAGTTGCTTTAATTACCTTCTCAGCCTTGCTAACAGGTGCAGAGAGAATATTTTCTAATTTGTATTTGTTTGAGGTTGAGAAGTTGCTTAGGAGCTGGGAAAAAGAGAGAAATTTGGAAGTGATGGTGATATATATTCCTCTCAGACCCTTCTTACATCCTTATAGTTATAAAAATGAGCAGCAGACCTGACCCCAGGCCCTGTGACCCAGGAGGAGCAGGGTTCCATTCTTTGATATGGGAATATGAGCATTGACTTCTGGAGCAGTCACAGTGAGCACCTAATCAAGTCCTATACTGAACTGCATTCCTACTGATTCCAGTAGGAAATGCACCTCTGTCTGCATTTACAAATGCTGAGCTAAATTTTGGAAATCTGGTCTGTTGCAATTGGAGACAAAACTGTCAGCTTTGCTTTACATACATTTATATACCTTTCATTGAGGCAGTTTGAAATGCAGGTATGTCGTTAAGAGACTGACAAAGCACAAATGGCAATCATCAGATTCAGCTGATTGAAGGATTCAGAATCTGGCCACTTTATTAACAATTTTCCCAACAGAAGCCACTGTCTCTGTGGTTCTGTGGGGTGACATTGGCTGGGTTATGCTGTTGGTTTATTTTGGTCTGGACCTCTGGTCACATTGTGGCAAGAGCGTTGTTATCTGATAATTGCAAGTAATATCTCTTCTTGTTCCAAGTCCAGTTTTCTGGGGCAAGAAGATTGCTGGTGGTAGGGGTTTGTGAAAGGTTTGTGCCAGGGCTTGTGAAAGGTGCCTGGCTTAGTAGGTGCTGCCTTAGAGAGCCTGGGGTGGAGGCAAGGCTGTGCTCCCCAGGAGGATGGGGACAAACACAGCATTTTATACAGGAGTAAGGAGTGAACATTCCCAGCAGTGAATCTTGAAGTGAAGCTGAAGTGCCTGGCAGATGCCTCTGTGTTTGGTGTGGTATTGAGGTTTTTAACAGCCAAACAATAAAATGTAATGTTTGAAGGGAGTGGGAGCAGATTGATTTTTATTCCTTCAGCATATTTTCTTGGCTGCTCTTTCAAGACATTGGAGTTGTGTGGATTCTTTAGGACTATCTGGCCTGAATGAGCTTTGCTTACTGTAGGAATGATGACAGGAAAAGTATTTCAGGAAAGGTAGGTTGTAAATGAAGGTGTCTTGATGAAGCTTACACAAGTGCTGTATTATGACCTGAGCTTCTAATATTTGTTGAAGACCTCAGAGAAATTTGCAAAAGTGCTCAGATAGGTTATTTCATGTTTTATTTGAAGTCTGACTTCTCTATCAATGTGTTTCAATGGGAGCTGGCAGTAACTGAGGCAGAAGGGAGGAAGAATAGGTTCACTGCCTAACTGGTGATATTTGCAAAATAGGAACCTCATTTTGTACATTCAGCTTTGGCCTGGGCTTGGCTTCTGCTTTTCTGACACAGCTTTTCTGTGACCAGAAAGAACCTGCAGCAGTGCTTTCATGTTAAAATTTCTGGTTTAGACAAAAAACAGTTTTCTTGCTTGGAATTCAGGGTTTTACTCCCTCTGGGGAAGCCTGTTATCTGGTTACAAGCTAGTACATGATGGAGGCATGCTGGAGAGTGGTAGTACACTAAATGCTGCAGCTGTAATTGAACCACACCAAGCATCACCTGCTTTTAAGTTATTAATGAGTTTGAACTATTTATAAGCAAGGAACAGTGTGAAAAGAGAGGGCTTGTTTGCCTCTGGAAGAAAGTCCTATTAAGGTCTAAGAGCATGCATTTATGTTGTACATTCTGATAATGCAAGGTCTAGAAGGGGTGGCACCATGGGTCTGGTACTCAAGTGTGTGGGTAAAGCATCTGGCACCAGGGGAGCCCAGCATCCATCATCATCTGAGCAGCCTCAGCTTCCTCCTCACTCCTCAGGAGGACACGCTGCCTTTAACCATTTCATGGAATGTTAAAATAGCTCCAGCTAGTTGCCACACTTGGGTGATTGGATTGAAGTGTCCATCTGCCAGAAATATTGCTCTGCTCAGCCGACCCTGCTCCTGCCAAGTGGCCCTGACTTACAGTGACTTGGGGAGCATCTCCAGAGTGGCACAGGATAGGTCATGGTGCTTTGTATCTCACAGTCTGGAGGAATTATCAAGGAGGCATTTTGTCCTGTCCATTTCAAGAACTTGCTGCAGACTGCCTGATGACATTTGGTCAAGTGAAAAACTCATGGGTAATAGTATAGGTAGGTTTTGGTTTCCAAAGAAGAAAATAAGAAGATGAAAAACAATGGTACAGATCAGATTTCAGGGGGGAATAGACTGCTCTTAGTGTTCTCAGATGTGGTTAGATCTCAAAGAAAAACAGATCTTCACTTCATCATTTTAAACCAATTTCATGCTTCGGCAGTTCTACCCACTCCTGTCATCTCAGCACCATGGGTTGCAAATGGGACCTTGCAGGAGCTGAAGCATTGCTGTGACGCCCTTCTGCGCTCAGCCCTGTGGATTATGTGGAGCTGGAAAGGCCAAGCAAAGTTTCTTTTGATCTCCTCAAAATTGAGACCTTAAATTGGGCTGTTAAAAAGATTGCAACGTCTTATAAATCATGTATTGGAGCAAAAATAGCGACTGCTTGTCTGACTTCAGGGATTTAACTGTGAGGCTGTGACCTCTAGAGGCTAAGAATAAGCAAACAGCTTTCCATCACTCCCTGCTCCAGCAGAGATGTGTTCCTGTGGCGACACGTTTTTGTAGCATCTCACAAACTCGTTTCACATGGTGATTCCTCTAACTTTGGAAATGTAATTATAGTGCACCATAAATTTTTTACTTTTGCAAGATTATTACAGATGGCCATTTTGTTTGCAGAGATGATTTTTATAGCTGTTCTTAAACTAATACCTTAAATTGGCAATGGACATCTAGACTTAGTAATACTTGTGCCTAAAGTGCCACATGGATTTTTTTGCACGTGCATATTTAAGCACATGTTACATTAGATTTAACTTTAAGTAAGCCCTGCTGCTGCAGTGGGGCCATTTCTGGGATGTAATAGGCAGCCACAATTTGTTGTCATTGGCATTGCACACCAGGGAAGCAGGGAATTGCTGCTCTAGCTGGAAGCACTGTGTCCAGTGTGGCTTAGCTTACAAGTTCAGATGGAGTCACAGATGGTGCTGCTGATACAGCCATGGGTCTTATTGCAAACAGTGAGTGCTGGGGATGGAGCCTTGTACACCCTCAATAACCAGCAAAGTGCTCTTAATTCCTGTCTGTGGTGTTTGCAGCATAGCATTGCTGCTTTTCTTTGGTGTACAGTTTAATGTCTGAAGCTTTCAGTTGCTTTCTGTCTGTTTTCTAGGTGTTAATGGGACAGTCCCCATGCTTGCCCAGCAGTAAACAGAGAATTGCTAAATGGGATCAGATCCACAGTGGTTCAGAGGAATGTGCAGACAGACCTTAATTTAGGCCCAGGAAGATAAGTTGCTTGCAAGGTCTGAAGCCACAGTCTTTGTTCCAAAGAATACTGGATTTTGTGGCAATCCCAGAGATCCTGGTGGTGCCCAGGGGTGGCAGATGCCTCTCTCAGACCTGTGGACATCCTTGCCTTCCCTCTGCCTGCAGCATTGAGTTCTGCTATAACCTTGCATGCTGGGAGGATAAATAAAGTTGTTGGTGTTTTTTGGATTTTTTTTTTTTTTTTTTTTACTTTTTAATAAAACTATGTTGTAATTTCAGGGCTGTAGCTGCTCCTAGCTGACCTCATTGCTGCTATCACTTGAGGTGCTGCAGACTGAGTTGGGTGCCTGTGAATGTACCCTGAGGCTCCTCTTTCAGTCTGGTCTCTTTGTAAGGGGGAAGGTGGTAGGAAAAGGGAATCTCTGCATTTAAGGGTGGGAGCTCCAGTTTTAGTTACTCTTTTTATGAATTTAGGGTGTGCAGCCCCTTCTCCTTTCCTGGTTGTGATAGGGAAGAACTTCTTCCTCTTCAAAGCTGTCTGAGGTTCATAAGGAACCCAGTGTTCAGGAGATTGTGCCTTTGGGGTGACATGGTGCAAGGGGCAGTACTTTGATGATGTGCATACATTTTTCTTGAAACCAAGACTTTCCTTGCATAAGCAGTGGGGTGTTTGTCCTGTTGCTTCATGAGCCCCATGTTCTAGCAGATGGCTGTGCTCTGTCCTTTGGTTGTTGTCTAAATGCAGTGGTGTTGATTTGGTGATCATTTTTCTTCTGTTCCCTTGATTTATGCTTGTGAACCTTTCTATCGTTTGGGTTTTTCTTCGTTTTTGTTTAGCCCTTTTTTTTTTTTTTTTTTTTTTTTTTTTTTTTTTTTTTTTTTTTTTTTTTTTTTTTTTTTTTTTTTCTTTTTTTGG
>VZRH01014905.1:96628-182985 GCA_013397555.1 Urocynchramus pylzowi | reverse complement strand
TTTTTTTTTTGGGTTTTTTTTTTTTTTTTTTTTTCCCTTTTTTTTTTTTTTTTTTTTTTTTTTTTTTTTTTTTTTGTTAATTTTATTATCCTTTTGTTCTCAGTCCATTTTAGGGTTTAAATTGTTCAGCATGCCATGACAGGAGTTTCAAAGAGCATCACAGAAGGCCACTGTTTTCTTGACTCTTAGTCCAGATACAGAGCAGCATCTTTCACTTCCCTCTGCAGTCGTGCTGGCCCCAGCACACCTGGAGTGAAGGTCTCCTCCCTGGGGGGGCAGGTGAGCAGGGTGTTTCAAAGCAAGGGTCTACTGTGCAGTTTGGAGATAGCCACACAGATTGCACAGAGGATCTTGGAATAAATGGGAATTATGGACTAAGTAGGTTTATAAGAATTAGAAAATCGTGATGAATATCCAAATAGCTTTGTAATGTGGTGTTGCCATAGAAACAGAGTTTGTACAGCATCTCATCATCAGAATTGTGCCAATACTGTCTCCTGCTTCACCCAGTTGTAGAGCTTTTTTAATCAGCTGAGAGCACTTGGCTTGAAGTATCATGGGGGTTTTCCAAGCAAGTTAGCAAAGAGAACACCCAGCTGGCCTGAAGTCAGCATGGAGCACAGGGGAACCCCTGGGTGCTTTTGCTTTGGGGAACACGGGTGCAGTGTGGCAAGGGCTGAGGCCCCCCTGGTGTTGCTGGTCCACCCTCAGCTGTACCAGCTCACCAGATGGGCTTGGTGATGGCTCCTGTGGTCCAGGGACTGCTGTCTGCAAGGAACAGAGTCTCCTCCTTCTTAACACTGAGCTCAGAGCCTGTGGCTTGGAGTATTAATGGCTGTGGTCATTATCAGTATGTGCAAATGAGGCTGGGCATTTTCTCTGTGCAAATGGACCCGTGGAGAGATGCCTCTTTTTATTTTACAGACGGTGCTAAACTATGGTTTTCCCACACCCACCCTTTCTTCCCTGCCTCCACTCAGGCTGGGGGTGAGTGATGGATGAAGGAAGCAGCATGCAACTCCGTGACAAAGTGGGGTATAAGCATTCTGTGAAACGTGCTCCAAGTGCAATATTCAGCCTCCCAAAATAAACTGCGAAGCAAGCCCGTTCAGGGGCAGGCAGTGAGAGCAAACATCTGAGGAAAATACAAAAGCTGCCTGGAGAGTCCCCAGGGCTGCGCTCTGTGGAGGGGCTCAGGGCACCGCAGGAGCAGTGCTGAGTACCCAGGGGGTCGTCTTCTTAACAAAAAACACAGCAACCCCCCCTTGTGCTACAGAGACTTAATTAAACAACAGCATGTGGTTCTTGTGCTTCGTGCTGATAACCGAGTGCCAGATGATGGGATGTAGCAGAGCTTTCCTCATGTAAGTACTAGTACTGTGCTGTGAAAATGAGACTGGCATTAAAAACAGTCCTCCCGATTAATACTGGTAGTTGAGTGCTCTGGGTTCTTATGTATGAAATTAAACATTGTGCGTCTGATGTAAAATGCTTGCAAGACAGGTAATTAATAACATTAGAAACTAATTAACTGGAAGTCCCATGTTTCTGATGATGACTACGTGAGCAGACTTGATTTGAAACTCACTCTGGATGTTGTGGAGAGGACTGGGGCATTTATTCTCTCAGGTGGGGAGGGGGCAAACCCAAGCAAGGGCTTGGTGCTGTTCTAGGCTTGTAACCTTTCTTCTTCCTCCCCTGGAAACATAGGGATGAGCAAGTTTGCAAACAAGTTCATGCTTCCTTGTTTTCCAGTGCCAGTGACAAGGATCCAGTGGGAACTGGTGGCTGACACCTGGGAGGAGGATGTAGCAAGGCTGGGAGTGGGTCTGTGCTAATGAGATGGTGCCTGCCTTGGCCCGTTGCTCCCCTGTGCCCAGGTCACCCTGAGTGACGTCTGCCAGGGCCACAGAGAGGCAATGCTGTGCTTCCAGCCTCATTAGCAGCAAAACATCCTCCAGCACAGGAATGCTTTGGCTTCTCCCTCGCTCCTGCTTCCATCCAGCAGTAGCAGCACAAGGGTGGATGGGTCTTCAGTAGGAAAGGGTTCAGTGGCACTTTGTCATCCCCATAGAGCTGCTGCATTGTTTCTTCATTGGATGGGACATTGGTCAACTCAGGATGGATTGTGGGGGGGAAAAACCCCAGAGGTTAGCAACTCTGTGCTCTTGCTGTGCTGTGCTCCAGGCCCCTTTTTTAGATGGCAGCATCATCTTCAGTCTTGGATGTGGGGTTTTGGAGATGCTGTGGAGGGTGGTAGTGATCTGCAGAGGGGAGTGCAGCATGCCCAGTCTGTAGGATTTGGGCACCTTGCTGCAGAGGAGTCATTGAGTTGTTCCCTACCATTCCTGGCTGCGGGTCCTGTGTGTGGAGCAAAGATATTTCAGGGGTAGGTGCTACTTTTAATGCAAACCCCCTCAATATGAGCACTTGGAAACCCTGATGGAAAAGGGCCAGAGACCTCAAACCAGCGAAGCCATTGGGAAAAGTTAAAAGGGGAAAAATGTAAGAGTGAGCTGTGTCTGCTTTTGCCTGGTTTGGAATGTTCTCCCAGCCATGCGGGATACCGCAGGTTGCTCCCTGCACTGCCACTACAGAGTGGCAGCTTGAAAGTGCCAAGAGGGAGGGAGACTCTTTGGAGCTTTTTGTTGCCCTTCTGACAGGTAGTAAACAGGGCTCTCTTCTCATTATTACTAAATCAAAACTCTATTGATTCCTTCTGTGAAAATCCAGTGTGACATAAAATGTTTTATTTATGCTTTTAACTTGGGCTTGCTGCAAAAATGCTGTTTTTGTAAATAAACGAAATTAAATTCATTGCCAAGCCAGAGGCTCTGAAATAGTCCAGCTCTCCCTGGTGTCTCCTGGTCGATGGGAGGCTCAGTCGTGCTGGCTGATCCCAGCAGAGTTATGGGGCTGCCTTGGGCACCGCTGGTGTGGGAACAGGATCCAGCTCTGTGAACAGTGTCAGGACCAAAAGCACTGTCATGTCCTTGTCTGTCCCTTGTCACTGCACTTCCTCCAGGAGCTTAGAAGCTACCAAAGTGCTAAAACACCTTTCCCTTCCAAAGAGTATTCCCCTTCTGCTCAAGAAGAAGGAAGCAAAATGCAAAAGGTTTTGAAAATAAAGCACTACTCAGCAACACATCTCTGCCCACTTTGCAGCTGTGTTCTGCAAAAGACATGCCAAAAGAAGGAAAGCAGGTCACTGATGGTGTGTGCTGGCTCTGCTCATGGGCTGCCAGGGGAAATGACCCCACCATGGGTTTGGTGAGCAGGAGTGTTCAGAGTTACTGGGACCAGTTCAGACCCTGCAGCTGATCCGATGTGGGGGTGGTCATGCAGGGCACTGGAGGTGAAGGCAGTGTGGCACTGCTCGTCAGCACAGCATTAACTGTAGTTGTTTAATGTGGTGATTAATATTGTTTGTTCAGATGTCTAACATAGCAATTAGCCCCATCAGGGTGTTTAGTGATGGGGTTAGGAGTATTTTCTTTCTGCCAAGGAGTACTCAGCATTTCCAGCCTCCTGGTGCTCCCAGGTACTGCAGTGCTCCTGCACCTCATCTCAGAAATAGTGCAAGGGAAGGTGACCTGCTGCCACAGGGGTGCTGCTGGGCTGCCACCCAGTCAGAACCCAGACTGTCACTGGTGCTGTCTCCAGCTCAGCTCCTGAAGTATGAGGTGCTCTCCTTCTAGCAGGGACCTGCATGGCTTGACCTGCACTGCTCCATCTATTTGCTTTGGTTGAAATTCTCTTAACAGGAATGAGTTTTGAACCAGAGAAGTGGCCCATGGTTAAAACCCACTGTGATGTGCCAGATGTCCTTAGCTGCTACAAAACCATCACTGATAAGTTATCTGGGATCATGTCTCTTGATTAAGACCCTGGGATAGGAGACAAAATACATCCCCTGGTGCTGAAAGAGAAAGCTATTGATTTTTCTTCCACTGGGTGAGATTGGTTTCTGGGTTTTGATGGATGACAGGTTGAAGTGTAACATAATCCCCAAGCTGTGGGGGTTTGGTGCTCTCTGGGACCAGTGCCATCTTATTCCCAAAGCTATCAGGACTGTCAGGCTGCTCCAGAGTGTATTGCTCCACAGTGCTGCCCTGCTCTGGCAAGGGAGAGGGAGGCATCCAACAGCAGCTTTGCAATGGAATGCTTGTTTAGCAGAACACTTAAATGTGAGCACCAGATTAAAAAGCTGGGGCTGAGAAGTACCGTGGCTCTCAGTCAGGGGAGGGGAAAATGCACAAGATTTAAGGAAATAGGCTGGAGTGTCAGCAGCTTTCTCTGGGTGTTTGCTTGTCCCTCCATCCAAGGCCTGGCAGGGAGAGGCTCTGCTTCCTGCAGGAAATACTGGCCTATCCCTGCTCAGGTCTTCTCCAGGAGTCCACTCATGGCATCTTCCACTCTTCATCCTCCAGGTTCCAGAAATGCAAGAAGAACATTAGGAACATGGTGCTCTCTGTAAGCTGGAGGCAGCTACATGAGCAATTTGGGGAGAAATGAGTTGTTCCTGGTACCTCAGGGGTTCTGGGCTGTAGCCCAGTGCTGAGCAGCCTCAGGACTGCACTCCACTCTTCAGGTGGGCTCAGGACATGGAGCCCTGGGGGCACAGGGAAGAGGATCTGGGTAGGCAGGTCCCTGCAGAGGTATTTTTGATGGGGCTTCTACCACTTGGCTGATGAACATAATCACTTAGGGAGGTTTCTGGAGGAAAAAGAATCAGAGAATTGGTTCCAAGCCAGGTGAACTGTGGTGAGAATAGTTTCCCACAGTTCTTCATCATTTAAAAACAGTTTCTTTAGACAAAGTTGCTTCTAAGGCTTCCTGATTTTTATGAGGAAAGCAAGCTGACTTTTTCCTGGATTTAAAACTAAAACTGGAAGAAGAAAAATAGCTGCTGGCAGTAAGTGCTTGTCATGGGAAAGCAAAACATAGGGGTGCAAGAGATGAAGCTGCAAGTTGGTGTGTGCCAGGCACCCTGACAGTTCTAGCAGCCCCTGCCTCGATGGGCAGGGATGCTGGACCAGTGGTATCCAACCCGGGTGAAGGGTTGCTACCTCCTCACCTCCAAGAAAACTGTTCTTTGAGAGGGGCAAAGCTGTTGACAAACACATCAGGGAAGACACCAGTGCTGAGAAATGCTGCAAGTGCTGTTGACTGGGAGTTTACAGAGCAAGATCAGCTGTGTGTTGGTCGCTGCTTTGTGCCCGGAGGCAGGGAGCTTCAAAGTGAGTTATACAAGAATTGCACATCCATGCCGTGAGGGTGGCTGCTGGAAGGAGCCTTCTTCCACTCCCTCCCTGGCAGCCCTTGAGGCAAGAGCAGAGCTGGCTGCAGAAGAAGCACTAATTCAGCCCTGGGGCAGCAGTGCTGTGGCCAGTAACAACAGCTTGGCTGGACATGGTTGAGTGGAAATGCTGAAGCGTAAGAGAACAGGGGAAAACGTTGCACTGAAGATGCATTCTCACTGTGGTGTCAGGCTGTGTCTCCCTGGGGGGCTTCCCTGGCCTTCCCTCCCATTCCTGCACGTGTACCCACACGTGTCCCCATCCACCAATGTTCTGTGCTTTCTGTTATTCCAAGGCTTCTCCATGGACACCCCTGTCTGCCCTGGGCTGAGGATGGAGCAGGGCTGCTGGCAGTGATCAGGACTCTGCTGTGGCAGTGATGAAGGCCAGCCCCAGGGCAGGGAGAAGTGTCAGGGGTGGCTGCATCCTGCTCAGCACCGAGGTCCTGTGGCAGATCCCACTGCTCTGAACTTTATGCTTTATGGCCTGAACAGGCTTTATGCTCCCACAGGGATGCAGAACCTGGCAAGGCCTGACTTGGCAAGCTCTGCCTTTGCCTCTCTTTTGTCTGTTGAAGGTTTCACCCTTTTTCCCAGCACTGCTCTTTTGCTAGAGGAGTCTGCTGTATAAAATCTCGGTGTTTCCCCCAGTGGTGGGAGAAGTCTCCAGAGGACATCTGGAGCAGAGGGTCTAGGTGGTCCTTTGCCCTGGGCTATTCCTGAAACGTTTGTAGCACCAAAGGATAGGGCTGTCCTGCAGAACCAGGAGCAACAGGCGTTGGAGGGAAGAGCACTGCAGCAAGACTGCATCCACTGCGATCCCTGTGTGCTGTGATAAGCTGTCTTGATTTCTTTGTGAATTATTTAAAATGCAGGAATTGCAAACAGAAGTCTGGCTGGTTTTGTTGTGTGCGCAAGCTAGATTAGAGCAGGAAGCTTTATTACAATGAGCTTAGAAGTCTTCAAAGACTTGGATGTATTTTCCCCTTCATTGATAAGCAATATTGATTTCAGCAGTGGTTCCCTGCTGCGCTTGGCCACAGGAGTGTGGTACTTCTGCAGACCCAGAATTGTGCATTAGCACAAAATTGTGCACTTAGTGTTGAGCAAACTAGGGTTTTTTTCTGCAGGCTGTCAATTCACTTGTGGGAGAGAGGGTTCAGAGGATGTTTAATGGGGAGATATGTATTTTTCTGTGTCTGGTGAGACCATCAGAACTGCTGCATCATATTGCTGCCCCTCATTCTGGCTGCCAGAGTGCTGCTCATCTCAGTGAAGAGAAAAGCAGGTTATCTAAAACCTTCCCTATTCCTGTAGAGAGCTCTTCCCATGTTAAAGGAGTGTTTTCCTGCTGTGTCTTTGCTGAAAACAATGCTTTAGGTAACATGCTGCTTCCAGTGAAATCTTTCTGCTTTTAAAAGCATAACATTTTATAACATATTGTGGTGCTGCAGAAAAAAAAAAAAAAAAAAAAACAAGCTTTCCTCCTTTTTACTGGCCAACTGAATGCAGAATTTTGCTGTTTTTTCAAAAGGGATTGAGCATCTTCCTACCAAGAAGAGCATGTAGGTGCCAATGACAGAAAAGAATATGATGGTCTTAAGGGGGTTAGGAGAGATAGGAGAAAGAAAGGATTCTCTGGCCCACACAGGCTCTTGACATAATTAAGGCAGGCAGCTGACAATGCTGAGCTCATGGTGTGGAGTAAATCAGGCTGATGAAAAGCCATGGTTATAAACATTGCCATTATGCAGATTCATGTGTGAAGATTTATCCTCATCAACTATTCCTCCTATATCCCATCAGTGGCACTCACCCAGGTTTGGTGATGCAGCCAGACAGTGTGTAAGGCTGTGGTCTGTGTGCCTAGAGAAAAATAGCTCCCATGGTTCATGCATGGTGCCACTGCTTTTTTGCCTGCTTGTACTTCTTACTTTTTTTCAGAAGCAAAGTAACAAGACAAAAATTTCAAAAATTAGTGCTCGACTTCCTTTGCTGCAGAATGTGCTTCCTTTTGTTGTGATTCAGAAGTTATGCAAAAAAGTACCACTAAAATAGGGTGTACCTGATAATACCAGGTCATAAATACCCACTCATGCACATCTGGATGCTGGAGTGTTGACTGCACTGCAGAGAGCTGTGGGAGCTGCTCCCACTGGACTCCTGTGAGTTAAGATCTACCCAGAGTTGGGATTGCAGGAGCATGTTGGAGGTGCCTGCTGATCAGCTGTTAATGGGCTCAGCCAAGTTGAAATTCAGCCTCTTATTTGAGCTCTTGGACTATTCTCAAAGAGATTTGAGTTCTATGAGGATTTAAGCTCAAATTGGATCACGATTTGCATGACTAATAATGTGTGTATGATGCTTCACATAGCAGCAGCCATGACCTGAGCTCACACACAGCAGCTTCTCCTTGTGAAATATGTTTGACTGTAACATTTAAATCAAAGGAATGAGGGAGCAGCAACTTTCTTTTTCTATCTTGAGTTCTTTGGATGCACTTGAATCACATTGAATTTTTGGTTGCTTTTTCCATTTTTCATTTCCAGAGTGACAAAGACCCAAATGTTTTATAGCTGGAAAGCCAGATGCCAAAAGCTGAAACTATAAGAATATACAGTATTGTGAATCCTAGAGGCTTGATTTTCTTCTCCTATTCTCACTTAAATCCAAATTAACCCTCTTCAGCTGCTTCAGGCTAGCATGAGATGGGCCCTGAATTAGGCTGCTTCAGTCCTGAGGGAGCTCTCATGTTTGCACAGGGTTTGGAAATGCCACACTCTTGGATGCTCCTATCTGCATCCAAGTTTCTTTGGCATTGATCTTGCCCTTCTGCCGCTCGGAGATCCAGCCTTGGAGTTTCATCGTTGGTTTTCGTTAATTAAAAATTGGCTTCACTAGTGCATGATATGAAGTGAAAAGTACATGCACTTCACACCATGGTTGCTAAATATTTCATGTTATCCCTGGATTTTTTCAATATTTTATGATTACCTTTGTAACTTGGTTATGTTTGCTGCAGCTGGAGGGGATTAGAGCCCTTCTTTCCCTTCAGCTGGCTTGTTCTTTGCAGTCAAGTTGTGAACAGTTCTGTTTGTTTTTCTGCTGGTAAGTCTCAATGAGAGGTGATGATTAAATAGAATTATGATGATGGAAATGTTGACAGCTGACAGTCAATATTGATGGCAAAGCTCTGTAGCAGGCGTTTTGTACCTAGAGTGTACTAAATCAAAGGCAGTAATTAAGAGCAGTTAATTTAAAGGAGAGTTAGGTGAAGCCAAGAAATACTGGAGACCTTGAAACCTTTCAGTGCTGTTCAGATTGGCTGGAAAGAAGGAGGTTTGGGGAATGGATGTGCATCCTCTGCAGGTACAGGTCAGGTGCAGAGAGCTGAGGGACAACCACCAATTGCAGCTTCACCTTTAAAGAGCTTTGTCTCCTGTTTCTGGCTGGTGTGTTTTGAGGCCAGTGCTTCAAAGTCCACTTTATCTTTTATTCACAAATGCTGATGTGTTTAAATGAATGGTGCAGTGCAGTTGCTATAAATAAGCAAGTGTCAATATGAGGCTTTAGCAGATGAAAGGCTTGTTGATGGGAGCCAGCTCTGATAATGGCTTTGCAGGTTCTCTCAGAAGTCTGCAGGACAAAGCAGAGGAATCAAACTTGAGATCTCTTGCATGAACTTTCTGATCTTGGCGGTGGTGCTTGCTCTGTGCAGCATGAAATAGCAAAATAATGGAGAAATCATTTATTGTTATTATTGTGGAAAGATGGAGGAGGACTGGTGGAGGTGGCTATGATAAACTGGTATTTTATGGGAACATTTTTCTGTCTTAACCTCTCTCCTGCAGCTGCAGGAGCCTGTAGCTGTCGATCCAAATCAGTTTTTTCAGCTATCTGCTGGGCATCCCATGCCTGCCATCATTTCTCTGGTTTTATTTGTAAAAGTAAAATATCAGCAAGCTATTCCAACCTTATGCCCACATCTCTCGCCTGTGGCTCTTGGGGGTGTATGTATGACACACCTCATGACAGAATATAAATGTTCTAATAGCAGATGCTGCGTGTCAAGATCTCTGGACATGGCAGGGAAGGTGTGGATTTAATAAAATCCATGCAGCCTTCTGCCTTACTGTGGCCCTGCTGAAACTGAGGAGGTTTGGCATGAGAGTGTAGCATGGTGTTGCTGCAGAGAGACCCACTGGAGGATGCTCTCCGTGGGAAATCTCTTTTGCTGTCACCCAGTGCTTCTTCCTTGTGCACCAGGATTCAGAAGGATGTTGTATCTCAGCATCACTGCAAATAAGACCTTACTTGCATGTGGATGCTGCAGCCTCTCCCTGACAATTGGCTCAAACAATCCATCAGCCAGTGAGATTGAGGTGGCATCACTTGGTCCTATGTTTTGGGGCAGGCAGGTTTGGGCAAGGAAGGGACCACCATGCTGTGGACAAAGCCAGGGGACAGCTTCCAGCCAGATATCCAGGGGCATATCTTAGTGTTTGTTTTGTTCAGTTTATTTGCTGAGAGCTCAAAAGAATTGCACCCAAAAGAATTACTCAGGAAGAGACTTCATCCTTGGCAGACAATCCTCCAGACTTCTGTTGGGTTTCAGCTGGCTCCAGGCTGGCTCTGTGTGGCCAGGCATGCAGGGCCACTGGTCTGTCCCAGTGCCTGTGGAGGCACCAAAGGCTGCTGCCATAGATACGGGAACAAATAGCTTGTTCAAAGCATTGTCTGCAACTTGAAGGCTGTTTCCTGCAAGGACAGTCAATTTCCTTCTACGTGCAGCATCAGTTGAAAGGATGCGGTTTATTTTCATGTCTGTCACCAAGCCAGACAGGCTTGGTGGTGGTGGAGCTTGGGTGTTCCAGCTGGGGTGCAGGCACTCTCATCCTCTGGCATTTCTAGGGGTATCCTCCTCTGTAAAAATGCTGTTGGCATAGAGATGAATTTTCTTAATGAGGAAACTGATCCCTTCCCCAGGACAGGTTCTGTTCCTGGCTGCTACACCAAAGTAATTTGGCTTCAAATTATGGAGAGTATTGCCTCCTTTTTGGGGGTTCATGACCTGGCACAGTCTGTGGGTGGGTGTAATGAGCCACTGGCCACTGCTCGTTCAGGACTGCCCTGGAGTCATGCAGGGAGCAAGCAGCTTGCCTGTTTCGCTCCTATTTCTGCCTGGTTTTCTCTGCAGGGACTGTTCTTGTTCCCAGTTTTTACTGGGCCACAATTGCACATTATGCTTTGCTATTCCTTATGCTTATTTTCCCCCTGGATTTTATTTTTAAAGGCACCAGGGGTATGATGATAGCTGTTTTCTTTCCCCCTGCTGTAATAATTGGTACTTCAGGAGAACCGAAATAGGCAGCTCTGCCTTCCTGCTGGATTGCTTAATGCATTTTAATTTAATTAATTACATTGTCCATTTTGGTAACGTCACGGACGAGGCACAGGAAGTCAAGGCCTCGAGTGGCACAGGCTCACACGGCCTTTTAGTGCTTGATAAAGGCTTTTGTTAAAGGTGTGTTGTTGTTTTCCCTCGGTGGTGGCTCCATTAATGCTGTAGCTTTGCAGTGGGGCCGAGGCGGCTGTTCTCATTTTGCACATTTGGATTTGTGCTCTCAATGTCCTTTTTTCCAGCCTCTTGAATGGAAAACAATCCTGCAGTGGTGCTCTGCTCTGCTTTCTCAAAATGAAACTTGAACTTGCATCTCCAGTGCTGCTTTGCTGAATGCTGGGATCCTGGGGGTCGTACACTTCACCCTTTGCACCCCATCTCCAAACAGTGCTCAAAGGGAAGCCCCAGAAGTCTGGAAACCTGAACTGTGGTTAACATTCCAACAAGGCACCTGTTCAGCCTCTCCACTAAAGTACTTGTGGCTGGAATCTTTTAAATTGCTGCCCAGAGTGGGGATAACAGATGGACAAACAGAAACTTTTTGCAGATTTGGTCTTCCATCTTTTGGCAAGAGAGGAACTGGCTGCAGTATGAAATGTTACAGCAAGCAGTGCTGTGATACTTCATCCATCAAAATACTTGTCCCATTAATGGCTACAGCCATTTTTCTTGCTGATGGTTCCACAAAGGAGAGAGGCCACTTGTCCTGGAATCAGTTAGGAGTCATCACCCTCCCAGGCTGGAAGACCAGTGTTGGGGTAGGAACAGGGATGCCCTCTAGGTTAAACTCTGTGAAACTGAGATATAAAGATCAGGTGCAAGACTTGCTGGCTTACAGACACTGCAAAGATGTCTTCAAAGAGTGGGTGAAAAGGCCAAGGAAAAATGGTTGCACTTCCCAAAGTGATGGCTTGTAGGGGTATGACAGCAACAGTAATGGGTGTTTCCTAGGGAGAGCTGGTGCATGCAAGGCTGGAAAAACTTGGCTGGCAGATTAAACTGCTTGCAGCACAGGGGAGGAGGGCAAGACCTTTGTTTTGCAGGGGTTGCTCTTGTGCAGGTCAGGGAGATCTCCTGAGCTTCCTGTGCATTTGTGGATGGGGAGGGAGACAGCACCCCAGCCTGCTGAAGAACAATTCAGTGGAGACTACAGCACATGGCTCACTTAGTTTATTAAAGCTTTGAGATAAAGGATCAAACTCCAATTTAACTTTAAAATGGGATTCTTCAAGAACTGTTGGGGTTGGACTTATCAAGTGATGCTGCATAATTCATTGCTGATTTTTATCACATCATTTAAACATAAAAAAAGCTATCAGAGGGTCAGGCCAGGAAAGTTAGCTGTCGACAGCAACCTTCTCCTTGACTCGCCCTCTCTCACACCAGCCATGCTTGCTGACTATATCCAGCAGGCAAGGCAGAGCCCAGCAGAGCTGCAGGAGGGGAGAGGGGTGCGGGGTGGGTTTTGTGGTGTAGTTTGAACAGAGAGATGAAGGGAGGCTTGAAAATGATGATATGCTCAATGTCAGCCTTATGTCCTGCAGAGCAGAGAGCTGGGGTGCTGTGGTGTTGTCCAGAGAGGTATAAAATACAGCCAACATTAGCACATTATGGCAAGAACACAGCCCTTGGTGCTGGCCGCCTGCTGCTTCCCGTGGGGGCTGTAACTGATGGAGTCTTCTTGCAAGGAAACTTCATAAAACACACATTTTATTGCTTTGCTTTCAGGGCCTTGATACTTTGGGAGTTAGCACTTCTCCTCAGACCCAGTGACGCTCAGACTTTGTTTTTCTCACAATGAAATGGCTTTCAGAGGTGGTCAATAATTCTTCAGTCCAGATTTTTGAAGTGTTACCAACGTGGTTCACAATAATATTTTCTTTGTTTTTCTTAAATTTTGCTTGTCCTTGGGAAACCCACACAGAAAGTTGTTTTGTGTGTCTTGGAGCATCCCATAAGCTGGTGTGTGTCTGCATGTTGTGCTGATGCTGTTGGTTGTTTTTGGAGGTGAGGATGACAAGAGGGCGACAGAGGAAAATATTTGATTGCAGTGTTAAGTGTTTGTTCCCGACTCATTTAGTAGAAGGTAATTTAGGTTCACCATGACTTAACTTTAAAAAAAAATTAGCTGCACTTGAGGTGTTAAAAATATTATTTCTAATTGCAGCAGCATCTGGCAAAAATCCTGGTTTTATAAGTCAAGTCAGACTTACTCCTGTGCCATAGGTGAAGCTGAGTCATGGAGGTAACAGGTTTTTGGTTGAGATGAAAGTAATAAATTTTTGTGTCTGCCAAGTCCTCTCAGCAAATGCTGAGGCCCAAGGTCACGTGCTGTGGGTGATACAGAGCATTCAGAGCTCTGGGTAAAGGCTTGGGACTTGTATGTGAAAATGACTCAGTAATGCAAACAGCCATGTGTACCACAACACCAGGTGATTTAATGACCAGGCTTTTTCCATTTGGATGTTAATGCTCTACGAGGTTCAGTGTGTTTTCTCCTCCAGGATGAGCCCTGATATGTGGCAAGAAGCCCCAGTGAGCCTGTATGTGATTTGCATAGGTGTTTTTTGTTTTCTCTGCAGTCTTCTGAAAAAAAAATAAATTTAAGATCCTACTTTTCACAGTCCTCAGGGGTATTCCCAGAAGTTTTCCTCCAGCCTGCTGCCCTCAAAGCAGCCCTTCCCCCCACCATTGAATTGCATCCCTGTGCTGAGTGCTGTGCTCTGTCCCTTCTCAGTTGGAGGTGCTGGGACCCTGACCAGCAGCAGGAAGGTTTAAAATAGTATCATGGAATGGTTTGGGTTGGAAAGGATCATTTAAAGATCATTTAAACCCCCCCTGCCATGGGCAGGGACACCTTCCACTATCCCAGGTTGCTAAGTCCTGTCCAACCTGGCCTGGAACACTTCCAGGGATGGGGCAGCCACAGCTTCTGTGGGCATCCTGTACCAGTGCCTCACCCTCAGAAGGAAGAATGTCTAATTTCTTCCTAATAAGTAATCTTTTATGGGCTCTAATGCTCAAAGCCCTGACCACTGTGTTTCCTTATGCTCCCTGGGCCAGCTGTGACAGCATGGAGCAAAGCAGTGATGCTGCTCCAGAAGGAGCCTCCCTGCCCCGTGTTTCTTGCTGCTGTCTCTTCACCAGACCCACAGCACTGGCCAGGAACTCAATCCTCAGCCCTCAGGTTGCTCTTCCCACTCTCATTTGAGTCCCTCTAAATCCTCAGAGTGCTTCCTGGGCTTCCTGGGAAGGAAATCTCCACCGGTATTTATGAAACTTTGTTTTCATAAACTGCTGGTTGTTCAATAGGGCATAAAACAGCCAGTATGAGACAGTTATTTGCTCTACAAAATCATTCTGCTCCCTAGCTCCAATTTTACACAGCGCTTGCTGCATTTCATTTAGTTCTCTAAGAAATGTGACACAGTAGATTAACTATTGATAGCAAAATACGGAGTTTCCTGTACAACTGTCACTTAACCTTCCTCCATCCTCTCCTTTTAACCCCAGATGATCAAGTAGTGCCAAATCCTGTTGCTCCTACAATGAAATAGGGGCTGAAATACCTCAGTGGAGAGAAATTTTAGAAGGATGTTTTGGACATTTCTGCTGTTTACTGTCTCCTCAAAGCTAATATCAAACTACCGATGTCAGAAATGACTGTGAAGTATTTTGTTCAGCCTAGGTAGTGGCATCTCCCTTGGTGACTAGTCAGCATCCAGTGCCTTCAGCACAGAGAATTATTGCCATTGTCAACATAAATTACCATGCATTAAGTAAATAATGCATATTTAATGTCATGGCAAATAATTTATTGTGCAGCTGATCGGGAAATACTTTTTTTAAAAATTCGAAGTAAATAGGTTGAGGAAACCTATCAGAAGATTTCACTTTTTTTAAAAAAAATTATTTTAGCTCAGAAAACTATCAGTGAGAAGAAGAAAATCACTTGACCAAATCCCTGTTTGTTTTTGCACAGGGTGAAAGTCCCCTCTTGTCCTCCAGCATCAGTGCTTCCCCCATGGTCTGTGTCCCATGACGAGGATGATGCAAAGTAGGTGGTGTGGGAGCTGGTGGCAGCCTGGGCTCACTGGACAGTATGGAGGCACTTTGTCCCACTGGCCACTGCATCATCCCACCATCCACATCAGGGGGCCATGGGGACCACCTCCTTAAAAAAGATACCCAAAAGTGAGTGCTGGAGTGGGATGCAGATGTCTTTGAGCTTTTCAAATTGCCACAAAGGTGGCCAAGGGACTGTGGTTAAATACCTTCCTGCAGAGAAAATCACTTCTGTTAAAATGCTCTCTAGTGCAGGATCCATTGCAAGAGCCAGAGGCCAGAAGCTGAATAACCTGGGCCTGACTTCCTTGCATGTCTGCTTTAAATCTCAGTACAAAAAGTGCAGCAAAACAGAGGAGAGAAGAAATACTGATGCAGCCTCAGAGCTGCCAGGGTGCTCCTGATTTTTCTGCAGGGTCTCCTCTTTGTGCTTTGAAATAGATAAAACTCAGTTTTATATGGTGGGTCCTGGGATGGGTGGTGTTTGCAGAGCCCCTGATGCTGCAGATGTTTCAGAGGTGGAAACAAAACAATGGCCAGGAAGGATGAGCAGTGGGCAGCAGGAGGAGTCATGAATTGTGTGTTTTGTAAAGGGCTAGAACAGCTCCCTCTCCAAGGTGCTGCTGTGAGTGGGAAGCTGCAGGTAACAACAGGAGCATCACAGCCTTGCACAGGGTCATGTGCAAGGGGGGCTTCTGACATTCTAAGTTGTTTTCAGACATGGTTTGTGCAGAGTTGGTGTCAGAGGGGAGGCTGATCCCAGGGGACAGTTATCCAATCCAGGGGGTGGATATGAATTTCTCTGCTTGCACAGCCCCTCTACCTCCCTAGGTGAATAAAGTTTTGCAACTTTAAATAACAGTCATGTGGAAGTCTCAGAACTGTGAAGGTGTGATTTCACCCCAGTGCCTTCACTGCCAATTCTAGTGAGAGCAATGTAATCCCAGTGGAGGAAGCATCTGAGAACAAACAAGTTACCACTCAGTCTCAGTGGAGCACTTGACTTGTAAAACATTTTTTTACCAAGAGTGATGCAAAGTAAATGAAAAAATGGGCCAATCTTCCTGTGCCAGCTGACTTTTGAAGTGGTATTGAAATAAAAGCTCTGTACTTGTAAGCTGAGCAAAATCGCTAGCAATTACTGCAGCACAATGATTTTGGTGTCTTTCCAGTGCTTTTTTTAGGGGATTGAACAATGCTTTTTAGAAAAGGATGCATTCACAGCGGATAAGCGAAACCTGGGATTAGTAACTCATTGTTGCTCGTGGGAGCAGCTTTCTTAGGCCTTTTGGCATGGAAACAGGAAGAACACAGCCTGCTCCATGTAAGGCTGCCTCTGTACATGATTTGACCCCATGCTGGAAAAGGGAAGCTCCCTACAGAGCAGGAAAGTTTCCTGTGAAATTTTGAGGCAAACTGTCTTAACGTGTGCATCTCTTTGGTGGTGGCTGCTTGTGTGCAGGAGTCATTGCAACTCAGACAGGTGTGTGAGGAGCAATCTAACAAATTTTACAAATAAACAAATAGTGGGCAAGGCCTTCAGAGAAGAAAATTTTCAAAACAGGAGGGTTTTGACGAAGTTAAACCTAGTTATTTGGAGGGCTGTAGTCCTGGCTTAGCAGGGGAGTGAACATGTGAACTGTACGTGTGGGAAGTCGGTGTTTGTGTGCCGTCCTGCTGCCATCTGTGTCACACAGAGCTCAGCTGGGAACTCTGAGGTGAGGAGACCCCAACATTCCTGCTGTGAGTTGTCCTCATCAGCTCACTTCTCACAGTTCTCCAGCTACCAGTTTTAATCCACTGTAATTGAGCAAACACTGGTGGTGCAAAGGGTGGGAGATGCCAGTGTTTATTTTATGGGCGTTTTTACATCTGATCTGATGGTCTGTCTTGGACTGTAGCTCACCATCAACATCAAGATAGATGACCCCAGGAAGCATAATCCCAAACCCTTGCACAGTCACCCCAATAGCTGTGCACCCTTAGCTGTGTGCAGCTCTTGTTGACACAAGCCAGCATGGAAGCATTTGAGATCACACCAGTGAGTCAGGCACTAGCTAGACTAGAAAATTTGGAATGATTAGGTTTTCAAGGCAGGAAGATCAGAATTTTGATTTCTGGTTTTTAGGGACCTTGCTTCCTCCTTAGAGGGCCAAGTGTAATTTCAGATCTGTTTGACCTTTTAGCTTGGAGAAAGACAACCTTTATACATGATGCATGAGCACAGGTCTTTGAAACGTGGGAGAAATGGTTTGTTCATTGAACATGCAAACAAATTACTTGCTCCAGCCTGGAATTTAAACTGACATTAAGCTCTGAGAACATCTATATTTAATTACATCTAAGGGCCAGAAAACAATATATAACCTTAAAATGGTGTAATTAAAAGTGAAGCCCTTCCTGTGGTAGGAGTTCATCGTAGTAAAACGCTGGCTTTCTGCTCTGTGGAGATGCAAAGAAGTTTTAACTAAAGCAAATCATCTTCAGCACAGGTTTCTTGGTTGTGTTTTGGGACTGGCTTTGGGACTGGATGAAACCTTTTGCAAGAGGTGGTTTGGAAATGTATAGCAGGAATAGCCCTGTCCCCCTGGCATGGGGTTTTTGCCCTGAGTAGCATCTCTCTCGTGAACACCAGTGGCAGGTGGGCAGGGGCTCTCCTGGGGCAGCTCCCCTCTCTTCACCTTCAGCTCCTTCAGAGCAGTGATGCAGAACACTGACCCTGAATGCTTTTTGCCAGATGTTCTTCCCATCCTGCTTTTATTAGTGCATATAATCTCAGGCTGGGATGGGCAGTGACTGAGGGAGGAGTAAAATGGTTTTCCATTTTTTTGTCGTTTGAGGAGTTCCCAGGGGATGCAGACTTCTAAAATAAATGTATACTTGTGTAATTAATTTTAGCAGCCTTGGCCAAATTATTTTGCTTTGGTTTTGGTTTTGCATTTCTTCTTTTTGCAGCCACATTTTGTCCCCCTCTGCCCCAAAACATTGCCATTCCAGGCAGGAAGTTGGACTCCACCTTGGCAGTTTGCCATCTGCTGCTGGAGGTGGCAGCATAAAAAATTATGAATGCAATCTAGTGGTAGCCCTTTGCAAAACTGACTGTAAAATGCTGAACTGTAAAACCCTTTCCTCCTTTCAGAAGCAAGGCCAGGGTTATTAAACACAAAATATTGCACATTAAAACAGCATTAATCAGCTTGACTGGAAAAAAATATCTCTTAAGATTCTTGCAAACTCTAAATGGACGCTAAGGTTTGTAGCTTTGTCCTTGACTTGCTATTTCACTGTGTGCACAGTTTCTCCAATTTCTCAAGATCTCTGCAAACACAAACTCTTGACTGAGAAAAACAGACAATTTGGAAAGTGTTCAGGCTATTAAAAATTACCTTAGACTACGGTATTCAGTGACTAACTTTTTTATAATTCTTAATATTCAAATTTTCTTGTAACATTTTTTCCTGGCCTTGTGGCATACAAACTTTATGTTTCTGTAGAAACTGATTTTACAGAGGAAAGTGGATGCAGGTTCTGTCCTGTGCAAACCAAGTGACCGCATGGGCACCCAGAGCTGTTTCAGCCCATGGTTCATTCAAGGGAGATGTGGCATTCTCCAGAGGATGCAGAGATGGCAAAATAACTGGTCTGTGTCAGAGGAACCTGCCTGTAAACTGGGAATATTGCACTGCTTGCAGTATTGAAGCACCTTGCAGCTGCCTTTTGCTGCTCACGGTGCTTGAGCAGAGAATTGCACATCTGCGTTTCTGGGCCGTGGGCTGCCTGCGGGTACATCGGTGTCTGCCTGGAGTCGGAGGAGCTGGGAAGTTGGAAGGGGTCTCTGGCCATCTTTTCAATCCTTTCCTTGTAGCAGAGCCAGCTTCACAGTAAGTCCTGCAACACCTTGCAGGAATTGCAAGGTGATTTCTGCTTTTGGGGCAAAAATCCACGTGTGGACGTGGATATCCCCACGCTTGGACAAGTGATTCATCACATAACCTGTCATCAGAAAGAAATTATTTATACCCTCCTGCTTAGAAATGTCCCTTGCTAAGATAGGCAGGAAGCACTTTAGGAAAACCAACTGCAGAATGTAAGACTCTTTAATCTTTGCAGAGCTTCAGGCAGAAATGTATTTTACAGGGAAGATACGCACGGATGAGCGTGGAGTCTGCAATGCAAATCACGGTGGCACTGGAGGGTGTGTGAGGGATGGAAATGGCCAGGCTTTGCTCAGCTAATTCGTGCTCTGGATCAAGAGAGCTGTTCCTATAAATACAGGGAGCTGAGTGCTTTAAGGACCAGTATATCAGCTGGCGTGGCACGGTTAACGTTCGCATAGGCAATAAACACCATTTGCTGAAGATTTGTTCAGCAGTTCTCATCATCAAATCCACTTACTTTAAAAAATGTGATTGGTACCTTGGTGAATACATTGCTGGGGGAATGTGCCTTCATTCTCAAAGAAAGTGGAAGAAATATCGGAGTTGCTGGTGTTTATCATTGCAATCCAGCAGTAAAAACAACATTTGGGGAAAAACATGAGAAATGAGCATTAGCAAAATGTGTGTTTATGCTTTAGCAACTACTATAAAGGAATAATTCAAAATGTAGTTTGCTAATGGCTTTCGAGTGTAGTCTTTATCCTGCTTTTGATTGCAAATAGGTTTAAAACAAGGGGATAGCAGAGGTTTAGTCTACTTCAATACTGGTTGGAAAGCACTTCAGCCCGCTTTACAGTACAATATCTTTTTTGTTCATGGTTTTTTTTCCTCTCCTTGAATTCTATACAGTCACGCTTTTATGGTTTTTCTTGTACAGTATCAGCTTTGATGTGATCTGCTGACATTTCTCCTTGGGCTCTTTGGACGAAGAGCCATGATGCTACAATGGGTGCTTTGGGTGGGAGAGGAACTTTGTCTTTCCCTCCTCCCTCCCCCTTTGGTTGCAGGGACCATTGGGGCTGTTCACTGTCATCAGGTACCTCCCCCTGACTTTCTAGCTCAGACTCATTAAAAACAGCAGTAGTAAAAGAAGTTGCTGTTGAGTCTGGCATTGATTTTTTGATTTTCCCGTTGTTAGTAACTGCATGCAATGACCCTTGGGGAGATGCTAAACCAGTGAATTCCCATCAGAAAATGTCTGTTTTGAGGGCTGAATTATTTAAATTAAAAAAAAAAAAAAAAAAAAAAAAAAAAAAAAAAAATTTTTAAGCTATTTTTGGGNAATTATTTAAAATAAAAAAAAAAAAAAAAAAAAAAAACAGACAAAAAACACTGTTAAGCTCATTCTGTGCTCTTGTTCATAGTCACTTTCTTGTTAGCTGATATGAGCAAACATGTTGGTTGAGGACTCATTGGGCCACGCAGTGCCTGGCAGACATTTGAGCAAAATTCTTATACATTTTAAATTTTTTCTTCCCAAACGCTTCAAAATTTAGACAGTTTCTGTTATTTTACTTTTCAAGGTTGTAACAGCTTGGAGTGAAATGCAATAACAATTTTGAAGGGTTTTTTCTATTTTAAGCTGTGCAGACTTGAAGCGACACAGGCATGGAAGTAACATTTATGTTGAAGGCACTGAATAAAGTGCTGTAATTATGATAGATGTAAGTGGGGGTTTTGTCTTCTACATTTTTGGGTCTGCTGCCATCCCACCTAGGGACACTGGGGTGGTTGATAGATGCTCTGTCAGATCCCTCACTGAAGGTCTTCTAAGACCTTTCACTTTTTTAAAGACTGCTGAGTAAATAATTTTATGCAAACGTATTAAGCTTAGTCCTCAGCATTTAAATTAAAACTTTAGGCATTAGAGAAGCTGAAATACCATTAGGTTAAGACTTAAGACCTTCAGATTTTTTTTCTTGATTTGATCCCACAAATCTCTCATGAGCTTGAAGTTCTCTAGAAGCTCACAAAGTTCCATTGATTTTACAAAGCTAAGCTTGTGCTTAAGTGCTTTGCAGGATCACAGCCAAACTTGGGTTTTCTTTATTTGCTTATTCCAGGCCTGTGGGGATCATGTTTTCAAGCTTTTTTCAAGCCTAGTAATCAGGGAGTAGAAACTATTTATGTGTTTAGCAGCACTTCAGATTCTGATTTCATATGATTACAGGAGCTCAGGTTGTCCGGTGTGTAATCAGATGCAAAGAGATAGTTCCTTACAGTGTTTCTATCTGTTTATCCTGTGTTTCTTATTTTATCTTTGAGATACCAGTTCACATATTTTCCTTAACTTTTAAAGAAGGAGGGGGAAAAAAACCAAACCAACAAATAAACACTACAAGAAAAAGAAATACAAATTCCAGGCAGAATTTCTATGGAGCAACCCCCAGTGTGTCTTTTCCTAAGGATGCACTGCAAAGGTAGATTCCTCTTACTGCTCAAATGAGAATTGTTTCTTTTCCAAGAGCCAGGTCAGTTGTAAGTAACTGCCCTGTGAGTTTCCATCTAGCTGCTGGGCAGGAATGTGAGCCACGAAGGAGCAGTGAAAGCCACCTGAAATTTGCAGTCTCCAGGAATAGATGGAAAGCTGTGTGCTCCATTAGGTTGGAGGAACTCCTCAGCTGTTTAAATGTATGCTCAAGTATTATAAAACTATGTTTTACAGAGTTCTTTTATTACAGTTATGTGAGGCTTGATCACATAAAGTTATATGGGCAACAGACTGGTGCTGGAATGAAGTTCTTACGGCTTTGTTTTGATTTCCACTAGGAAAAAGAAGGAATTTGAAATGCACCATGCAGCTGCGGATAGAAATCTTGGTAAAAGCAGAGCAGACTTTGAATTTTGCTTGCCACAGGGTATAAATTACATCTGTCTCCTTTCTGGACCTTTTTGGGGTTTTTTGTATTTTCTTGGCTAGAGGACCTGTACCTTCAGGCCAAGTTTTGCAAAGCTTTCCTTGTCTCGTCTGCAATTCTGTGGTTGTTGTGTGAGTTTTAACCGAGTGAGGGCTGTAAATTGGAGGCCAGTATTGTGAAAAATGGTGTAAATCCAATCTCAAATATAAGCAAATCCTATAAAGGAATACTGGCATGACAGCTCCTGGTTCTTACTGGTATTATGAATGCAATTAAGAGTGTTAAAAATGTGTTGCAAACACTGTATTGTTATGCTAATCAGTGTCTTTTTGTTTCCCTCCTAATGCCTTTCACCTGCAATGATTGGAAACACTCGAAATGATTGGATATTTGGTATCTTCTGCTTTTCATCTTAACTCTTCTGGAAATTCCTACTTGCAGGTAAGCTCATTGTTATTACCCAGTGCATACCGATTTGCATCTTTTGCCTAATCTGGCTTTTATTTTACGTTTTGGAGAGGAAATAGTCAGCAATTGAAATGGAGCAGTCTGTGGAATGTCCCAATCTGTCCCCAGTGATTAGATATTAGTGCTGCAAAATACCAGCCAGGGTAAAACTGAATTTGGTGGGCCATTTTGGTGGGCCACACAGCATGATACATTTAGGAACCTACCAAATGCAACCTCTTGAAATTGTTTTTTTTTGGATGGGTCCTCTCTAGGAACTAT
Organism: Urocynchramus pylzowi; assembly: GCA_013397555.1. Lineage (NCBI taxonomy): Eukaryota > Metazoa > Chordata > Aves > Passeriformes > Fringillidae > Urocynchramus > Urocynchramus pylzowi. Next base: position 160,695 of record VZRH01014905.1, on the reverse strand, counting down.
GATTTTACTTGCATTATTCTTCTTCAAGGAGCAAAATAAATTTCTAATTCTCCTGCTCATAAGAACAGCTTGAAGACTAGAACCTAAATGCTACGAGCTGAAGTCAAATACAAATAACCAAGCATGGATGTGTTTGTGTAGCTGAAGGATTCTTGGGGTTTTTTTCAGGTTTTGAAGGCTTGATCCTGGACTGTCTCTGGTTGCTGGGTTTGAGTTGCTCTCCTGCACAGCCTTCACTCCTGAAAATTTGTGTTAGTTACTGTTAGTGTTCTGGGTCTGGCACATGCATGAGCACCACCAGGCAAGGGGCAGGTTGGCTGGCATGGGATGAATGGGGTCCAGCCCTGCACAAATTTACTCTTTCACCTGCTCACCTCCACCTCCTTGCAAGTAGAGGAGTGAGCAGCAGCAGCACCCAGGTGTGGTGGCTGCATTCTCAGTGCCAGCTCAGGGGGACTCTCCAGCTGTGACCCCTTTCCTGATGCCCTGCTCTATTGCTCACCCAGCAGAGACAATCAGGTCTGAGCAAACTGTTTCTTTTTTTGAGTTTAATATCTTACCAACAGGCATAACAAAATCATTGGCAATTCCTCTCAGGTCTGTCTGGTCTTTTCCATTTCCATGATGCAGCAGGTCTGTGCAGCAGGACACAGATTGCTGTTCTTATTTTGTGGAAGGAGGTTTAATTACAGTGCAAGTGAGCCACATCCATCATTTCCAGTTCAGAGCCCATCCAGAGCTTCTCTCCGTGTTTTGGGTATGTGGAGTCACAGGGTTGTTTTCACTGCATTTCTCTTGGGTTTGCCAAAACAATAGCTAATTAGGGCAGAAACAGGCCACCTTCCAGACTGTTCCCTTGCAGGATTTTTTTTGGATGTCACCATGCACTTTCCCCAGCATTGCAGTACTTTGTGCTCTTACCTCTATTTTTTTTTTGCAGTAAGTGGTGTAAACTTTGGAATTTGAAGCTTTAAATGAAAATGATAACACATTGCTGGTTTTATTGAGCTGGAATAACTGGACAGAAGGAAACTGGACAGAAGTAGCAAGGCGAGTGTGGATGAGAGTAAATGAGCAGGAACTGCTCTAGGCTGGGCAGGTTTATGTTTGTGTGCAGTCTTCCTTTTTTCTCAAGTTTTTTGGTTTTGTTTTATGATTGTTAGGTCTTTTAAATGGGTCTCCCTGAGTGTGAAGCAAAAGGACATCCCTGAAACTGATATTTTCCATGAAATGCAGGTCAGGATAAGCACTGAAGCTTTCATTTCTTGTGTCTGCTTCATTAGTGGTAGGAGGATCACTTTTTTGGGTAGCTCTGAGCCTTTTTCCTTTCAGGCCTGAGTTCATGCTGCAAAATGGGCACTCTGAGGATCCCTACCATCTCGTGGGCCTCTGTCCCAGGCACACCAGGTCTGGATTTCAGACAGGTTTTGAGTGGGGGGAACTTGACCCAGTGGTGTACTGAGAGCCCAGGATTTGAAGCCTGGTACCACTGAAAAGTGGCTGAGTACCTACCTGAGCTTAGGGTGCAGCAAGTTCTCGAGAGACAATTCAAAACCAGTGGGGATGCTTTGATACCTGCTCTCCCATTTATTTTTCTAGGAGGTACCTGAAGCTTTTATTCCTGTGACTGTGTTATTTTCCAGTATATTAAACCTTCTGTTTTGTGGCATCCCAGGGGCACGTGGCTGCTCCTGGGCTGTAACACCCACTGTGCCAGGCTGTGCTGCCAAGCAGTGAGCTAGCCATTGGCATGACTTTTAAAAATGCAGTGAGGACAATAAGGCAACTATTGCTTTAGCTATCCCTGTTGTACATGTGGTTGCATAAATGTGCTAGATTATGATTATCTCTGCCTCATAATTAGCAATTTGCATAACTGCTTGCTGTGAACAAGAAGTCCCATCAGTGTTATGAAGGATTTATTTAGCTGTCTGAATATATTTTTGTTATCCAGTGCAGAAAGAAAACAATCGGAATGGAAGCAGTCCCACATGCTTGGTGTTATTTCTAACCCGCACGCATAATTAACAGGAGTACTAATTGTTCAGCACCAGAAACTCATTTGTTTCTCTATAGACTGGAAGAACATTAATTCTCAGAGTGCCTCTCTCTTTTTCCCCTATAGCCAGCAGTATCATAGGCTCTGCAGTCGGTTGTAACCAGATTATTTTTGTTGTGTTTGCAACACAGCGCCTGCGATAGTCTTGTCTTTTCCCAAGGTTCTGTCTAAGCAGTGAAATGTTTGTAAATGGATGTAGTCATGGCTGAGTTTCAGACTCTCAACAATGGATCCTTCTATCTGCTGTTGTCATAAGAAGTGAGGGCTCAGCCGAGGTACCAGTGATACCTTGGGTACCTGCTTGTTGCCAGAGCATCCCTGCCTAGTGAATGCCAAAAGATGAGAGCTGCTTTTCTTTCTGGCTTCACCTGTTTGTCTGCTCCTGCACTCCAGATGATAAAATAAACCTTTGGAAAAGAAATTTTGCATATCTGGGTATGATTTTGAAAATGGGGTGCAAATTTGGTCGTGCCCGTGTGAAGGACCAGACTGACCCCATACAAAATTATGGTTTTCTTTGCATTCATGTACACTGGAAATCATGGGAGCTGGGAAATCCACCTCTGTGAGCAGCATTTCCTTTTCAAGCCATTTAAGTGTAGGTCTTGGGTGAGTTCTGTTTTGTGTCACACAGCCTGCGTTTGATGTAGAGCTGGGTTAGTAAGATGGAGCAAAGGATAAGCTGGCAAAGAACCTAACTCTAGGAATTATCCAATTTTTGATTGTCTGCTGAATCCTTAGCTCCAGTAGACTTTATTTGGGAATTTTAAAAAGCACATGGCTCTTCCTCAGGAAGCTGCTGGATTCCTGACAAAAACACAAGTTCTGTTTTTTCTGGTACTGAAATGGGACAGCACGTCTCACCACATTCCTTTTTTTGCCCAGCCTTGTGCTGTCGGGCTGCATGGGCACTTTCTCCTTGGTGTTTAGGAAGGAGCACATCTCTCCCTGGTGGCAGCAAGTTTGTGCCCACATCAGAAGGTCTGCAGAGCCTGTGGTTGAGTCTGTGCAGTGAGAAGTTAGGAAAAAAAAAGAGCAGCTTAGAAAAGTGATTGGATGAGAAGGTCCTTTTAAGCTTTTGGTGGCAGTCCTGAAATGTAAGATCCTCTAAAGGTCTTTTCCCGTACTAAGCTGCAGCTTTTTCTGCATAAATAATGCTGGAGAAAAGTAACTTACTTGTGGAACATATGTCCTTAGTGGTAGCAAACATTTACAGTGTCATGACAAAGGAAGCACTGCTGCTAGGAGAGCCATGAAGCACAGGCCACTGAAATCATGGCCTGAAAGTATGAGGTTGAGAGTGCTCTTAAATGGTGGCCCTACTGCATGGTGGGTAAAAGAGCAAATGAGAATATTGTGTAATCCAAGAGAAGAATGATTTAATATGCAATGAACCCAAAATCTCATTTAAAGAAGTGAATGTGCAGGCTTGCACCAACGTAATTTACTTATTTTTATGAGTATCTCCCATGCACTGCTAATAAATATGAACTATTAACGGGTTTTTAATCTGATTCGCCTTTATTACAGGCTGAGTGTGAGGCTATAAATAATGCTTGCTTAGAGGCATGAAGGGTAAAGCTGTGTGAGGGGGTCCCTCAGCCCTTCCTGGAGCTGAGGCTGTGCCTATTTGCAATGCAGATGAGCCACCAACTCAATTCATCAGGCTGTGAGGGTGCTCTTCTGGAGCATTGGTACTACCATTTCCTCTGAAACAGGGTCTTGCTCTGTCTGCATGGGTTTGAAACAGGTATTTTGAGGTGTAATCTGTGTTTCTTTGTTCACTGGGAACTTAGAAATCAGACTGTTTATGAAAGGGAAGAGAGATCCTGGAGATACTTATGGTGATGTTTTCAGTGTCACTTACCCTCATCTATCTCTCCCACCTTTCCTCAGCCTTCAGGTAACACAAGTAATATGAGTAATAAATGCTCATGTGAGGAGGAGAAGAGTTGGGTATAAATCATTAGAGGGAAAAGGGAAGACATCTTAAGGGCTTCTTTGCTCCTTTTAAATTTTTTTCTCCTTTTACGGAGGCATTTTCTCCTACAAGGTTGTGTCCCCAAACGGATCTCTCTCTGGAGGGGGTTGCAGATTGAGTAAGAACAAGAGAGAAGTTGCTTATTGGAGTGTTCCCTGTTTCCAACTGGGAGATCTTGACTCAAGAAAGGGAAGAAATTAGCAACTCTGGAATCCTGCAATAGCTAAGGCAGGTGAGAAATTTGTGTGCGCTTCCTGCTGGAAATTTAGCTTTTATCAAGGAGAAGATATGAAACAGGAATTGCAGAGAAGCTTTGCATCCTTATTTCACATCCTTTACTCACCATTTGCTTGTTGTGTCCTGAGGGTGTGCAGGGCCAGCAGAGCTCTCCCAGCATGTGCTGCACTGCCCCTCTTGCTACTGCAGCCTGGTAAGAGATGCAGCCTAAACCAATTTGTCCAGGAAGAAGAAAATGCAGAGAAAAGACAGCTCTAGGACTGCCTGTTGAGATGTGCAGCATAGCTTCTCTTTGTGGCTGGAAGTTTTCTGATTGTTTTGTCTCAAATGTTTACCTTCCCGATCTGTGGCAGCTCCCTGAGGAAAAGAAACCGATTGTGATAAATAGTTTTGTCAACAGCCTATTTTTCCTTCAAAAGCGTTCTGATGGAAACTTCTTAGAAACATGCACCTTTGGTCTTACTTGCCCTTTATTTGCAGAAGCAGGTGTGATTGGTGTGATTTATTTTGCCCTTTGATGTATCTTGCAACTCCCATTGAAAGTGACCGTGGTCGTGAGTAAGTTGTGGGAGCAACTCTCTGATGCTTCCCAAGATTTCATTAATGAGTGGGAACGACCCAAAGTCTCAGGGACTGCTTGATGGAATTATAGCTGGCAGAAATTAATTTATAAGCATCACTCTAAAGTACACAATGGCATGAACATGTTCTAGATCTTGTGTAGCTGTGTTTGTTGGTGAATTGTGCTTTTCACACTGGTTTCCATTCTGTTACGTGGCTGATAATAGTTTAATTACAGAAAGGAGAGGCCAATGTCCTGGTTTGATGGAAGGACAGAGAAGGTGTGTGTCCACTGAGCTCCATCTGAAGTTTGTATGCCATTTCCATTAAAAGCTGCATTGCTTTACTGCAGAATACGATAAATATTTTATTCGGAGATGTTTTGGTGTGACCTGTGTAAGGTCATCCAGTACAAGGCCAGGGAGATTGTTCAAAACTTCCTTAAGCCATCAGCTTGGTACTGCTTAATGCTTTGTTCTTGTTCTTTGTCTTCATGTTGTTTGCTTTGCATGAAAATCAGGAAATAAAACATCAGTCCTGTACCCCCCAATCTTTCCCCTGTACTTGGCACTGGTGAGGCTGTACCTTGAGTGCTGTGTCCAGTTCTGAGCCCCTCCGTTTAGGAAGGATGTTGAGATGCTCAAATGTGTCCAGAGGAGGGCAACAAGGCTAGTGAAGGGCTTGGAACACAAGCCCTGTGAGGAAGGACTGAGGGAGCTGGGGGTGTTCAGCCTGGCAAAAAGGAGACTGAGGTGACCTTATCACTCTACAACTACCTGAAAGGTTGTAGTCAGGTGGGGGCTGGTCTCTTTTCACAGGCAACCAGTGACGGGACAAGCGGACACAGTCTTAAGCTGCACCAGGGAAGTTTAGGTTAGACATCAGAAAAAAATTCTTTACTGAAAGAGTGATTGGGCAATGGAATCATCTGCCCAGGGAGGTGTGGAGTCACTGTCCCTGGACATGTTTAAAAAAAGACTAGACATGGCACTTGGTGCCATGGTTTAGTTAAAGAGGAGGTGGTCATAGGTTGGAGTTGATGATCTCAAAGGTCTTTTCCAACCTAGTTCATTCTGTGATTCTGTGATTCCTGGGGCCTAAGAGGGGAGGGATTCCCAGCACAGCTGTTGTGATGGCAGCTGATTTCCATTAGGGGCTGCAGAGATGGATGAAATCCCAGCAGCAGGAAATGCGCAGCACTGCAAAACCTGGCCCTGCACTGGATGGGGGGTTCTTTTGGTGCCTGTGCTGCTTAAAATTTGGCAGCTTTGTGTGGTTTCAAAATGTACACTGAGTGCTTGCAGAAGCTGCCTTCCCCTTGGTCTGTGGCTGCTCAGTCAGGTCTTGGGGTGTTACTGGATGGTGTGCCCATTCAGTGGCCAGGGCTGTGGTGAGCAGTGCAGGCACTTGTCTGTCTCAGATGGCACCTAAATGTCCAATTTTTAGTATTCATCCTGCTTCCTGCTGCTGGAGGTGCCTATTGAATGCAGCCTGTATCCCAGGCTAACTTTGCTGCCCAGACATTATTAAAGGAAATGAATTTGCAGTGCCTGCAATGCTGTTGGCTTCTTTGTTATGTAGTCCTAGAGTAAGAGCAGGTCAATACTGCATTAGTTCTGGCTTGATGTGACCTATCTGAAGCCACCAAAGTAAATTCAATTTGTGTTTATTTCTGTGCTGGAGTCTGTTCTTCATGGGCTTGACAAGGAATTAATCTTACCTTGCTTTTACTTATTTTGAAAGGAATAACAGTGGAAGGACTTAATCCTGGAAAGACTTTGTGCTGGCTTTCAAATACGCCTTGTCTAATGTTTGTGTACAGTTCTGGCCTGATGGTGCTTAGCTAATCCATCTGATCGTAATTCTCACTAAGTCCTTTGCAGTCTCCACTGCCCAACCTCTGATTCCCAGGAAAGGTTTTTACAGCTGAGACAGTGCTGTAAATACTGCAGCTCTTAGCTGGGATTTTTTTTTTTTTCCCCAACATAATTCATGGACCTCAGTAATGTGACTTCCCCAGTGAAAGGGCATTTATAGATTTCACTCTCTAGTGCCTGATCCGTGACCTGCTGGAGTCAGCAAATGTCTTTCTGCTGACCCTATCTGGCTTTGGATCAGGTGATAGGGAGCCTTTTGAGTGAGAGCTATCTGCTCCTTTCTAATGGCTGTATCATATGTCATAGATTTTTCCTGGTTAGAAAAGGATATAAAAGCTGTGATGTTAGAAACCATAATACTTTGTTAATTGGATTGCATTAAGGCATGTTAATCAAACTGAAAGGGAATGTTAACTGGATTTTCATGTCTGCTACAGCAGCACTCAGAGCCTTCTGCAAAGATGAGGGAGGACCTGTTTGGTGGTGCTTGAGGACAAAGGAGTCAAACCAGGGTTTCTTTGCAAGGAGCTGAATGATGCCTGTGTGATTCTGTGGATGTGAGAATTAACTGTGAGATGCAGGATCATGCACTGTGATCCCTTCCAGCCTAGTGCACCACCAGTCCCCAGAGACCTGAGCTCAAACCAGTTGAGCGTTCAGGCTCGTTGAGCATCTTAAACATGGGAGATGCAACAAAATTTTCATGTAAAGAAAGACTGGAGCCTGTCCATCAGCTTTCCTAGTTTTAGAAGCTGTTTCTCCCAAGCCTCTCCTGGCATGGATGGCTTTTTCTCTCTTCCCAGAAAAGTTCACGAGGCAGAAATAGCAAATCCAAGCCTGTGAGCACATAAGCATCCTCACAAGTTTGCCATCATTGCAGGTTTATGAAACGATGCTGGTAGGTTTTAAAACTACTTTTATGTAGAGATAAGTGTGTTAAAAGACCTATGGGTCTTTTTCTAGGAATCAGTTATGAAGGACCACAGGTGATATGATGATGATTTCCCTTTCAGGCTGCTTTTTTGTACATCTTTCTGTCTTCTGGGAAGCCCATTAGCTGCACAGTTGTCACCAGTTGCTCAAACACAGCAGTTTTGGGTTGCTGGGAGGTTTTTTTGCAATAAACTATTTTTCATTTCAGTAGCAGATTCTCATTATGCAAAAGGAGAAACAGCCAAGGCAAGTGTTCAATCCTACTTAAGATTTGGACTGCATCATCTGTATAATGGAAAAGCACTGCTTGGGTCATTGTTCTTGTCCAGCTTTGCTGCTACTACTTTGGCAGATGTTTAAAGATCCTTCCTGATGCTGAACCTGGCACAGGGACTTGACCATAATGTATTACACATCCTGCTGCTCCCCCAGCAGATAGAGTTGCAGCAAAGGGAAGGGCTGCAGCTTGATTTCCCCCCATACAGCCACCCCACAAGTAAACAAGCATTAATCATCCATCCCAATGCACTGGTCTTCAATCGAAAGTGGTTGTTAAATTCCTGATTGTAATTGTAATTTGCATTGCCAACAGCACCTCGGGTTTAAATAATCGATGTTTCATTTTCTTGTTCCGTTCATGTGTGCTGGCTGTGGCCCTGAAGGGAGCTTTGGTCTGATTGTTTGGTACCTCTTGCTAACCCAGGTCCCCTTGTCTTACCTTTGCAGCTAATTGGCTGGGTTTGATTTTTGATTCACCACTTGCCTTGGGTTGAAAGAGGCATTCCAGAAAGTCACTTCTTATGATTTGGTGTTAATTGACTAAAGTAACCTAAAAGTAGAGGATATATAGGAAAACTAATGCATTGCTTGAAACATTCTTTTCTTGCATTCAGCTTTGACTGGGAAAGGCAATATTGCTCACAGTTAGACTCAAACCTGGTCATAGCTGGTCATCCCATCCATTGTACATGATCATACAAATTTTGCATCTTATTTTCATTCATAAACTGACAGAAGAACAAAAGCTGTCATCTTCTGTCTCTTCTTGTTCTGTTGCTCAACCCTGAATGGTCTGGTCATTAGCAGACCTACCTGAGTAAGGAACTGGAGAAAATATCCTCCTTCCCCTGCAGATGTCCTCGAGGCTGTCCTGATCCGCCCCATCCAGCAGAGCTGACGGCTGGGGGAGGTGAAGGGTGATCATTCCCATCACCCAAAACTCAGGTCCTGGTCTGCTCTGGGCTGCAGAACAGACAAGGTGTAACCCAAGGCAGGGGCAGTGGGCATAAGTAGAGATGAGTCCAAGTCCCTCCTTCTTAGCTCCTGTGAAGTTTGTCAATACAGAAGTGCACCACTGTCTTGGCAAAGTGTTTTAACAACTTCTGAGAAAGACAAATCCCCCCAGTGCTGGCAACAGTGTTAAAGTAGCAACAAAGCAATATGCTTATCAAATAAGTATCAAAGTCTGGGTAAATCAGCAATGCAGTGTTGATGGTAATTCATCAAATTAGTGAAATCACTATGTAAGGATTGATTAATTTGGCTACTAATTTGAAGTCTTAGGGCGTGACTCCCCTTCTGAGGCAGGTGGTCTTCTGGGATTTCCAGTAAGTCAATCAAATCTATAATTGCAAGCTGGCTAAATCATATGGAAAATAATCATCTGACATGTAAGCCACTACAGCAGAACCAGCTGCACACAATGTGGTGCAGGAGGGCTAGGAAGGACTCTCCAATACCTTTTGTTTTGTCACACAGTGTTCACTCACTAGCAGGATGAAAAGTCATCAGGGCTCAAGAGCAGAGAGCTGCCAAGCTGTGGAGCACATCTGAAGCTGTGTTCTGTCCCTCATCTGTAGTTGTAGTTGGCCTGTCAGCGTGTTCCCAGGGATTGTGGATGTGTTTGGTTTAATGAGAGGGAACTAAAAGGCCTGCTGCATTTTCAGATGTGCATGGCTCAGAGTGCTGGATGCAGGCTCTTTTAACATTGCTGAGGAAAGTCTTGCTGACTTCAACTGCGTGCAACAGTTTGATCACATTGCTTTGAGGACAGGGTGAGAGGTTGCAGAGGGTACTGTAGCTCAATCCACCTCTAAAAGAAACCAGGGGGTGAAGGGATTTTCTGGGAGGTGGTGATGTTGATGGACTCCTCCTCCTTGCTGGTTCTGTGAGTCCAGCCCTGTTCAGGCACCTCACCTCTGTGTGTTACACTCCAGGGCCTGGCCAGAGCTGGGTTTCTGATGTGCCTGACCAGCATGAGCCACCTGTCCCTGGGGAGCTGATCTCACCCGAATTGCCACTGCCGAGAAAGCTCCAGATGAAAGGCAGAGAGTTGCTTTCTCTAATGGCTTTTTATCCAGCAAAATGTTTTGTTGCCTTATTTATGACTTCTTCTGTAACACAGGAACCTGGGATGAAAAGGCTGAAGGCTTCCTTTTATTTTTGTCTGCAAACTCCCTCTCACTGCTGCAGATTTGCAAGTTCTTTAGCGGGATAAAAGTTGTGGCTGAGGCTGGCCTTCCCCTGAGTTGTTTCATTATGCTGTTGACATGAACACTAAATCCTGCTTTCCTTTGCTGCATGCTGAAGGTCACTGCTGCAGTATGATTGTAATGAGCCTCATAAGCCAGTGTCTCATCTTGGCAGAGCTCTCTGCAGATTGCCCAAAAAACCCCAACCATTTATTCTTTAACCTTATCAGTCTACAGATGCCGAAGGCATTGTGTGAGCCTGAGTCTTGTAGCTCATCGATGTTGGATGATGCTTTGATCTTATGGGACTTGGGGCTAGCAGAAGGAATAAGGCAGTGGAATAAAAGTAGGCAGTGTTTCAGGTAGTAAATGCAAGACTCAGCATCAGTGCCCACACTGAAAGTAATGGTCCTTGTGCTGTGTATGCTGTATAATCTGGCAGGAAGAGGTGGTCATGCAGACCAGCTCTGATTTTTGGCTACACACAGTCTATGAGAGGTGTATGAGAGATGTATGGAGGAGTCCTACAGCAGGATACAGGTCCCAAAGCAGAGGGAGAAGTTGGAAATTAGCCATTTAAATAAATGCACCTGCAGCTTCTCCACCCTCTCTCTGATCATAGTTTTCCAGTTAAACACCTGCACATTTAGAACTCATTAATATAATAATTTCATGCTCCACTGGCTACTCTGGCTATTAGAAACATGGAGGGATTGTCTGGGAATACCCAAACTATGTTCTTTTGAGTGGGTCTGTTGTTGCATAGATCAACATCAAGAAGTTATGTTGTCATTTAGATTGTGTGAGTTCAGTTTAATTAAAAACACAAAGAGAGGGAAGAAAAATCACACAAATTTTTGAATAAAACAGCTGAGAGAAAATATTTGTCAGAGCCTTTATTATAATCTGTACAAGATACATAGATCAGAATGTACCTATCTTTGGATGTGAATACATTTCTTGGGGGAGCAAAAACACCTTGTTGGTGTGGCATATCTGATGTTGAGTTCCCATGCACCATGGGCTGAGGTGACATCTGGGTGCCTCTCTGGATGGACACAGGAGTGTTGGCTTTCCATGCATTTTATGGGTCATGGCTGCACCATACCCTGACTGTGCAGATAAAGGTCTCAGGGACTCACTAGGGTCAGCAGCTCTGGGCCTTTACCTTTCTGACACAGCTTCTCTTCTCTGCTCTTTGTTGCTCCTCCATGTGCTCCCTCTGCTTGTAGAAGGAGGCTGAGCTGATGAAACACAGACTGTCCCTCTCGTGCTTGCTCCTCTCACAGGTGTCGTGGTCTCAGCCTGCAAGTTCACTTGTGTTTAACGTGATTACTTCTGAGTCAGTCTCGGGTCAGCAGGAGGGAGTTCATCTCCTCCATCTTTCAGATGTCTGAAAATTATGTGGAATTTAAGGCCTGTTGGAGTGAGGCTACCATTGCAGAAAAGAGGGGAGGAATGGAGTTGTCTGAAGGCTAATTCCTTTCTCTTTCCCCCTTTTCTTCAAGCAATAAGCCTGGGAGTCTGCCCTGCTGACTAGGGATGTGCTAGGGAAGGAGGGGAGCATCCCACACTCTGGTCCAGGGCAGAAGCCTTTGAAAGCTCCTGCCCTACCTGGTGGTCTGCTCTGGTGCTCTGTTCTTCCTCAGGCTCGCTGTGACATGATGTACTTGCAAAGCCCTGCTTTGTGTGACCCCAGGAGAGTTCATTCCCTCCCCCTTAGCCACCTGCAGGAGGGCACATAGCACGAGTTGTCATTAGAGTGTGGGAATTTTCCTCTGGATTTGTGAGCTGAAAAAAGGATCCAGGGACCTTTATGGGGCTGTATTTAGAGCCATATTTGCTGCTCAGCACAGTGAAGAAGAGACTGCTGTAAGAGACAAGGGAAGGTGCTCATCTGTGATCCAGACAGTGTGTGACAGCTGATTCAGCCCGGCTCGGGCAGCCGAGCGCAGCGCGCAGTGGGTTTGTGTATCCTGCTCTGATCCCTGTTACAAACAGTGCTGGGCAAGAGCTGCTTGCTGACGGTGCAAACACCCCTGGGGGAGGGAGGGAGGGAGGGAGGCAGCTGCAGAGCCAGTGCTGTGCGAAAGCCAATTATCTGGATGTGGTTTTCAGCAGGAGGGACTTCCCAAAGCATGGGAGCAAGGAAATTTGCAAACTCCAAAAGCTGCCTTATTCTTAGGTTTTGCTTTATTTTAAAGCTGTATCTGCCTCAGGTTTTCTTCTCTGTGCTCCTGTCCAAGGCAGGCTCTCCTGTGCCTTTGCCATCCTCAGTGTTGGTAAGAAGTGTCCTAAAAACTGCAAAGAGCAGAAGTTCCTCCTCTTCCCTGGGCAATCTGTCAGTGTCCTGGTTAGTGGTACACCTGCCCACGGGCATCATTCTGTGCTGTGCTGTGCTTGAAACTCACTCCTCTTAGTGGCCCTGATCAGTGAGCAGAGATCTAAGTCAAAATCTGACTGCACAATAAGGGCATGGCATTATTCCTCCACTGCTCACTGGAGCCCTCAGAAGTGTCAGTATGGTTTTTACATTTATAGCTAAGGTTGGCTCCACTATGGCTATATATTCCTGCCAGATTCATGTTCTTTGACACTAACTTGCCCAGTTCTTTTATGATGTAGTTAATTTGTCCCATGATTTCATACTGCAGAGCCAGTACACAAATCTGCATGTTGCAATCTGTTTAGCACTCGAGTGTTCCCCCTTTGTTTTCCTTTGCATCTACTACTTTTAATTGTCATCTGGACAAAGTAAAAGTTTTTTACTGTGTTAATAATTGCTGATGCACTGGTTCTGGAGCAATGCTTACAGTACCTGTGACACCTTCTGGATGGGAAGGTGGCCACCAGCAGCCCCCTCCTGCCAGCATCACACGCTCTTTCAGCCACATGATGTATAGCCAGGCTTTGAGTTGCAACCAGAAGAGAAATGTTAAGGCAGGCAGCCCCTGGGGGTCAGCTGAGTTTTGGTCCTGAGTTTTCGCAGGCATCTAGTGGGAATAAAGGGACTGCTTCTATCATTTGGTCTTTGGAAGAAGAATGGGCTGACACAAACCAGCAGGCAGTTTTCTGGCTGCATGCTGCTTAATAACACGTTCAGTATTGATTAACTGTAGTTTTAAGCCTGTTTGGACAATTCAGCCGCTTGACTGAGGGGTTGGAACACAGTGGAAGAAATGTTAATAAGTGTAGTTCCCCATTTGATCATGAGTTTAAATTTTAAAATCCTTCGTGTATGAATTGAGTTATTGTATTCCCAGGGAGAAGCCAGTTTGATTTATGACCTTTTGATGTCCCAAATACAATTAGCACTCCATCAGTATGCAGATAATATCACGGGGTCCAATGACTTGAATGACTTCCAGTTACCCCTCTATCGGCAAGAGGTGTCAGAGCTAATGAAATTCTCTCCAAAAATTATTGATTCATTAGACAACACAATCCTTTGGCTGTCCTTTGCCCAGTGAACTGTCAGGAAAAATGCATCTTGGGATGTCAAAATGTTCCTCCTGTTCCTCGTCACAGTTCTTTCTCCTCTCTGATGCTCCCTGGGGTCACACACATCGTACACTGCTCGTAGTAACACACTGGGGGCTTTTGAGCACCCAAAAAGTGTGACCCAGCCCTCTGCCCAGAGTTGTGCAGTGCAGATCTGGCTGGCAGAACAGATGCAGTCTCATGAGCTGAGGTACTCACGTGGCCAAAATCCAGGCTGAAAGACAGCAAGTGCCTCTTGGAGGTTGTTGGGTAAAGGAGGTAGTTAATGGTGGTTTGCAGAAAACCTGGAAATTCACGTGTTTGACTTGGCACCAGGGATATTCTTAACAGATTAATGATAGCCAGAGCCCCACAAAAATATTTTTAAAAAACTTAGTGACAGCATCCTAACCTTATGTAAATAAACCTCTTTCCTATGCTCCTGCAATATGTTAAGACACTATTAATGCTCTTTTTTAACGTGTGAGGGAGTTGGAGAACACAGAGCCACAGAGCTTAGCCAGAACTGAACAGAACTTCACGTTTCTGGTTTCCTTTCTTCACGGATGCACTTTGGGCTGTTTTCCCTTCATTTGATTACCGTGATGATAGCTGCAATGTTTCCAGATGCTTTTTAAATTTATTTCCTTTCCCAAACAACCGCTGGAATGGCAGGAAATGCTAAAATAGCAGCAGACAACCAGGGTGCTGCACAGCTGAGGCCAGGCTCGGTGACAGCTTGTGTAGCACGGAAGTCTTTACTCACCCAGTATCCGGAGCAAATGAAATTTGATGAGCCTTCTGCCTTTTCTGAGGGGGAGCTGGGTGGTTGTTTTTTTGCCCTCTTCACACTGCCAGCTCTGTGCACCAATTAATCCATGCTAAAAGGACTCACAATGAGCTTGTTATTCTGTGGGCTTGAGAAGTGGCGGCTCGCCAGATTTGAGCTCGTTTCAGATGTTTAATAGATAGAAAGTTGATCACTTGGCAGCTGAACCCACACCCTGGAGACTCTCCCAAGGCTGTGGAACACTCTGGGATCCAGAAGCTTGGGAAAGGCCAGGTATTTATAAGATAGAGTAACTTTTAGCCTTACTAAAAACAAACACCTGGATACGTTCCTGAGCTTCATATTTATTGAACTCTGTCGTGGATGCCCCTCTATTGATGTAGTGCTGTCCTGTTTCATCTCCCCATCAATACAGGCAGTGATAAACAAATAGAAAGATAATCACTAGCAGATTAGCTGTTGCTTTGGAAGATTATGCTTCAAAGTTATGCAAATTTTGCTCTCTTCATTGAATCTAGCATGCACATAGAACTGAATTTTCTTCTGTTTTATTAGCCTTGTTTGTAATAAATAAACGCAAGCTGAAAAACATATCTGGAGCCTATAAATATGGATTTGTTTGAGGCAAGATGCTTCTCAGGCAAGCTTAGAAGGATCCTTGCCAGCAATTTATGAGGACAGGCTGTGTGTGATCCCAGGAGAATATTTTGCCATCAACATCAGCTGACACCTTAAAGGACAGAAGAAAATCTTGGCTAAGGGCAGCAGCAACCTAGCACGAGAAGATTTTTTTGTTGTTGTTTTGCAGCTTTGGGATACTTCTTTTTTAACCAAACGAGTACAAAAATAAGAGCATCCAAAGTATCACTGTTTGGGGACTAGGTTAGAGAGTCTTAGTTTGTACAGAAAGCATCAAAGTAGGCTTTCTGTATAAATGCTTTCTGTATAAAGCTTAAGGAGGGCTGTCCAGGGGAGGAATATGGGCAATAAGTTGCCTGCAAGTTTGCAGACTGCAGAGTCCCTCGATGATGGCACATGCTGTGCAAAATAGTCTGTTCCAGTGTTCTGAGTGTTGTGCCAGAAAATCAGCAAGACAGCAGCAAAAGTAATGAAATACTGTGGTTGAAAGCAGCAGAGGGAGAGTAGTTTGTGCTGGGTGTCATTTTTTTAATCCAGATTACTAATTTTTGAGTCTTCTGGACTCTGTTGTGCTTCGGTGGACCTAGGCAGTTTGAGCATGGGCTAAGTCAGGCTTTTGCAGACTTGGCAGGCAGAGGTACTTTTGGTTCATCTGTTGTTCCAGAGCCTGTACATAGCCCAAAAAAATGGGTGAAATTCATGAAAATTCAGTGTTCAGATTGCTGCCTTTTCCTAAATCCTTTCACAAGCCCTTGAAGTATCTGATCTGAGCCCTGTTCCTTTCTCTTCAGTTTGCCTCTCTGTAATTTGTCTTAGGGAGACCTTAAATGGTGATGACAAAAAGCCACAAAAGAAATATAAAAGGGCATTAGTTTGACAGGAGGGCTTATACCTGCTTTTATCCTTTGTAATCTGGTGCACAGGGAACAGAGTTTTGGGGAGTTTGAGGGTCCCTCACTAAAACACATTTGATCCCATGGTGCTGTCAGAGAAGCTGAACCCACTTGCAGTTGTCCCTGGTTAAATGAGGAATAAAGCTGAATCCTGATGTTTCATAGCCCCAAGCAGAGTGTTGGACTCTGGCAATGCTCTGCTGTCCCCCACCACAGTGGAATTCTGTTCAGTGGCCCCATATCTGCTGCAGCAGCATGTGGAGAGGTGCCCAGCTCAGGCTCCTGCATCATTCCACCTTCCAGCACAGGGAAGTGACAAGGTGTGACTGCTGTGGGCTCTTCTCTGGCAGCAGATGAGCACGTTGGTGCATAAATGCTTGTCTCACACCTCGATGCTCAAATCAGCATCACAGCGGAGCCCGGAGAGGTCCAGATGCTCTGCAGGATTAACCAGGATTTAAACGTGTTTGGGTTTTTTCTCCATCCTGGGCATGCAGTAGGTTTTGCATTACCTGTTGGAAAAGCCTGCATGTGCCACTCAGATCCCTCTCCTGCCTCTTCAGCCTATTTTGGGATGGCCTATTTTTGGATTGCAGCACAGGTGACGTGCCTGGGAAAAGCGGCAGCGCTAACGATGGCTGCGGCGCTGCTGGGAGGATGACACCTTGCTGTTCCTCTGAAGTGAGGGGTTTAAATGAGTCACTGCCTTGTGATTTATTGGAAAGTTTGGGTTGTCATGCTGGTTTTCAGCAGCTGACACGGAGAAGGAGAAAAAAGTCCACCTCACAACAAAACCCTGCTAGAGAAGAAAACTGGCACGTTCTATCCATTGCAGCCTTTGGTATAGGATGGGGTGATTCTTACAGTCTAGATAAAAATATAATGCAGTTACAGTTGTGGATATGTTTGCTCTCAAAAGTGCTAATGTTAGGTAATTACTTTTTTTTTTGCACATGTATCCTGCCTATCAAGTGAGATCCAGCACTAGAGCATTTGATTAGTACCTTCAGTGTTCAGCTCAGTTAAATCTCCTGGTTGAGAGCTCTTCCTAAAAACACTTATAAAGTTATGTCTTGTTATAAATGATCTAAAGCCTGTTATTTAGCTGTGGTTGGTATGTTTGTGTGCAGAACAGAACGTGCTTTCTTTATTGAGGCTTTTATTTCCCTAACATACTGCAACTGGATTCGTGTCCCAGGTCCCACACCCTGTCCTAGTGAAGGGTGGCCAGTGATTGTTCACATATTCTGTTTATTGGCCATATCTTGGTGGTTTGTTAAAAGCAGAAATTAAGATGTTTTCAGTCACATTCCCCTAAGTTGTCTCAGGCTAAGTGAGGCTTGCAAATGACGTGCTGGAATTAAATCCCAATTACGTTAATAAGGAGAAAGCAATTGGAAAGTTGCATGTGGGTCTGTGCTGGGGCACTGAGGATGTTGTGTGTCAGCAGCAGGCACAGGGCTGAGGTTTCAAGAGCCCTTGAGCTTGCAGAGCTGCTCCTGTTAGTGCTCACAGGAAAGTTTGTCCCTCTGCTTTCTACTGAGACAACATGAGAAACTTGAAATAGAATAGAAAAGCAGGAGCTGTCCTGTTACTGCCTTAACATGGTAATGAAAAGCATATCCCCATGGTGTAAGGATGGCAACATCTTGCTGCAGAAGAAATCTTGGAAGCAGTAGGAATATTTGTAAACCTGTGCTTGGTGTGAGTTCAGCACAGCCACCCTCTTGCCATCCCTCCCTCCCTGAAATCCAGAGCTACTCCTCTCAAATGAATCCATCAATGTGGCTCGACTGTTTTGGCTGCAAGACCAAAGCCTGGAGAGCATATGTTTCCCTGAGTAATTCAGAGAACCTATAATGTATAGTGTTCACAACTGGTCTCCAGTTGTGAATTTTTAATTATGCCAGATCATTTTCAGTAAATGGGACTTCAGGCTCAATTAGGGCTGTCAGATCCAATTTTTCACTCACCTACTATTGAACTCATCCTATGTTGTTTGCAATAATTGCCAAATCCACAGGAAAGATGAGACTTGCAAAAAAGGAATGTCTGTGGTGTTTCCCATTCTCACAATCTCCTTCAGCAGTGTGATAGGAGCACTGGATGCAAGGGAAGGTAATGTGCTTGGAGAGATGTTTACCCTGTTGAGAAGTATTTTTGCCTGAAATAGCAAGAATACAAAGTCTGGTCTTTGTATAAATCAAGGCAGCTTGGCTTGCCAAGTCCAAGAACTTGCATCTTAAAAAAATCAGATCATTTCCTCTAGTGTGAGTGCAGTTTTGTGGGGCACTGGTCTGTTGTGGGGTCTTGGCATGGGACACCAAGCCTGTACCTGAGATGAGATTGTCTGGTTGGAAGGGCTTGACTGGCAAGCTTGCAAGGAGCTTGCACTGGTACTGAGGGGAGCAGTGCTCCTTCCCCTGCTTCTCCTGAGGGTTTGTCCCACCCTGGGGCTGCCCTACTTCTCTGGTAACTTCACTGGAAGTGTGCTTGCCCTGTGTCTTTCTATTTCTTCAGCTTCCTCTAGCTGTTTTCTCTCTAAAGCAGAGACAAGGAAGATGCCGGGATAGCAAAAAATGCTGCCTTTGCTGTACATATCCATGCAAAATTTAGTTTTGAAAACAAAAGGGCATCTCTGTATGCAGTGACCTAGAAGAGGCTGGAGATTTCTGTTTGCCAGGCTGGAGCTGTGCAGGGGCAGCTTTCCTCCTGCCTTTGGCTCCTGGGGCATTGCAGAGGCACAAAAGCACAGAGATCTTCTACAATAAACCCTGAGCCTACAGAATGGTTTATCACTCACAAGCTGCCTGGTGCAGGTACCTGTGGGGAGGCCCCCTCTGCTCACCACAGGGAAGTGGGGTGTGTATCCAGACTCCCTGTCTGGGTGCAGAAGAGCATGGAGAGGTTTATTTGGAACAGAAAACAGCACACAGAAATAGCAAACTGTCTTGGGTCAGCCAGCTCTGCGCTGGGATGCTCAGCTGTTTGCAGACAAATTGTACCCAGGCTCTTTGCCATGCTCCTTCGGTGTCTCTCTCATGGATAATGTGAGCCTCTCAGTCACATCTGCCAGAGAAGTGTTTGAAGCAAAGTCCCTAACAGATGTTGAATGGTGCAGTGATGTCCACTGCATTCCTTCCTCAGCCAAAGGCAGCAGGGAGCCAGACTGGCAGTGCTGTGAACCTGCTCTGAAGAACAGAAAGCCTGTGGATGTGTGTGAGTGCTGGGTGTTCTTGGGGACTGCCTGCCCTTGCTGGTCCCAAAAGGTTTGGAGAGGCTGTACTTGTTTTTTACTTAAATCCCAGAGCAGAACAAAACCTAAGGAATGGGAGGGAAGGGGATAAAATGAGCTGAAACCAGCATGAGTATGCAATGTACCTGTCCGTGTCTGCTCCCTGAAGGAATGGGTACATGGAAAGAAGGGGGTGGTGGGGTATAGATGGTGGAGAATTTTCCTGACCATCCACTTTCTGGCAGTGTTTCAGTCTGCTCAGAGACTGCACTGGAATGAGAGCTGGGTTATAAACAACAGCATCCGTATGGATCGCTGTCCCTTCCGCTCTCCGACGATGGCAGCACCGGCTAATGGACCAGGCCGTGTTGGGCAGGGGGTGTATTTACCCAGCCACTTACCTGAGCTCCAGCTATGCATTTTAACATCACTTACCCCTCTGGCAAGTGAATAGCCTTCAATCTCTCCTCATCCTCATAGTAAAACACTGACCCAGGTGAAGTCTGTGCTAACTGGACAGAGAAAAACTGTTTCTCCCAGCCAAATGCTGGCACCTACAATCTGCTCCTGGCTCCAGTGGGCACTCTGCTGACTGGCAGCTGTACTCCTGCACTCCTGTTACCTTGCTGCCTGTTTCCTCACCCATTTCTCCTGTGTATGTACTCTTCTTACCCAATATTTTTGTTGCTGAACCCTTCTCTGTTTGATGCCTTTTCCTTGTGACGGGGAACAGCCAGTTCTCTCTGCACACTTCTATCTTCTCCCTTGTTTGATCCAAGAAAACCATTAAAGAACAATAAAAGTACATCAGCAGTGGCATTCAGCAGAACTGGCTTTTCCTACTCTTCTGGCATTTTGCATCTTTGTCCCATTTTTATGCCTGATTTGAGATGACATATCAGCTGCTCTTGGCAGGAGGTCTGTAAAACGTCACTGGCACTCTTGGGACGTGGTGAACGCTGCTCTTCAGCAAAGCCATCAAGCAGAACCTCTGTGTTCTGCCCCTGCTGCATCTGCCAGCCTTCCATGCTAAATATCACTGTGCATGTCCATCTCATCTCAAGCACAGGTGACAGGAGACACTTCTGCTGTCAGGCCAACTGCAGCTCCCAGCAATTCCTGCTCTCCATAGCCAGCTGGGTGTTTCCCCTATATCCCTTCTCAATGCTTATTTATCTGCCACCCCAATTTGACAGAGGAGTCTCTGGATAAAGGAACCAATTTAAAAATTATGGGGAGTGTGGTGAGAGAGGTGGGAGGTAGACAGTGTGTTTGTAAGAGGCTGATTTCTTTAGAAAATTAGACTAAAAATAAGTTTAATAATGTTTTACTGAGCTTTTGCTTCAAAGCAATCTGCTGAGTGTGTCTCACTCCTTCCTGCTCTGGGCTTCTAACTGCTATCATGTTGTTGGCTGTAATTTTCTCTGCACTTTTAGGTAGGCTGTGAGATCTTTGCTAATCACAGAGGGCAGACAAACCTTCCATTTTAAAGGTCTCATAATAAGCAAAAAAAGAAAAGGAAGTCGTGCAGTAAAAGGCACAGAGCTCCAGTGAATCTGCCATGGAAGGATGAAAGCTTGCACTCTGGTAGCCAGCATTTGAAGTGGCAGCTCCGAAGTCTCTGGCAGGGTGTTAAGCCACCACTGCTGGTGGTGTGAGCCAATTACCTGATAACAACCAGCTCCCCCCTGCCGTGTGTGATGTGGGGGTGGCACAGCACCTCAGATGACCACACCTAACCAGGCACCAACTCCACAAGTGCAGTAGTGGTGAAAAGGACATGGCTTTTTTAAGTTCCCTTTATAAAATTAGCCATATGGTGCTGCCTGAGTCTCCTCCTTGATGGAAATAAGGATCCAGAGAAGTGAGGAGTCAATTGCATTTTAGAGATTTGAACAGCCTGATGTCTGTGTCCTTTACAAAGCAGAGCACAGCCCCCGTGCCCCTACATCCAGACCCTCAGGGATGGCATCCTTCCTCACCAGTAGCCAAGTGGTGCTGGGTGGTTTTTCCTAGAGCATCTCAGCAGAGCTGTGCTGAGCACCATCAGCCTGAGAGCCAGGCAGGAGAGCACTCTGGTATTAATTAACTCGTCCTGCCAAGAGCAGGTATTGATTTGCTTTTACAGGACTTTGATGAGTCTTGATTATGATTCTATGGAGGTAGGAAGGTTTCCTGCCCTCAGAAGACTAGAGCAGCCATAATTATAAAATAATTGTGCTTGTTTTCTTCTAAAGTAGTATTTTATTATTTGATGAATCTCTTGTTTGTACTGAGTAGACAGTACGACTTCACAAACGACTTGTTTACTGTCGTGCTTTGATTTATAATTCTCCCTTAAAATTTTAGAGGGTGGGGTTTTTTCCCAGATATGCATTCAAATTACTGCAAAAGTAGGTCACATCATATTCGTGCAGATGTTCCCCTTCCCCTCTCGCTCCAGCTCCCCACTGGTATGGGCTGATGAGAAGTTTGTGCTGATGACCCAAGGCAGCACTTTGCAAAAGGTGAACCAATCTCATAAATCTTTCACCGTGATCCTGCTGTGTGTTAAAGGCTTACGTGTAGTTCGGAATATTAATTAAAGACGGTTAAACGGCACTTTTATTTAAACTGTGTCCTCAGTGTCTCCTCCTAGAAGAGAGGCTTGTTCTGCGTTTGCCTTGCATGCACAGTCCCCTGAAGTGCTGGCTGGGGTCTGGGGAGTGTGGCTGGTGTGGGAGGGTGCAGCTCAGCCTTGCTGCTGTGCCAGTTCTGATGTCCCCTCTGGGACTGTCCCCGAGTTCAGAGGAGAATAGTGGGACGGGTCTCTCCTCCTGCTCTGCTCCACCAGGGCTGCTGCGACCTGCCATGAAGCTGGGGAGAGGATTTATGTTGGTTTGTGTGGAGAAGGGAAGCAAAACCAGGGTAGAAGCACAGTAAAATAAGGCAGAAGCTGGTCTGGCAGCAGCTGCGAGAGCAGAGGGGGTCAGATGTAGCAGGAAGCAGATTTATACCACTGTTTCCTCTGCACTGAATAGGAGTTTTCCCTTAGGAGGTTTTTGTGGAGAGGTGCAAAGAGCTGTTAAGTCATTAGTGCAGTTTCCCATTGTGGCAGCATTATTCCCTGTTATCTCCACTTTATAGCTCCTCTTTCTCACCAGTGACTACTGACCCAATAAATATTTGTCCTGACTGTATTATCTGCATCCCAAATGCTTACCTTGTCCTCTGGCATGCAACTTAAAGACTTTACAGCCCCTTTTTCTATCTGACAGGGAGAGTCTGGCGAGTGCTAGCCGCTAATGCCTGCTTGGGCAACAAATCTGACCTTGGGTAAGGACTGGGCAAGTTTTCCCCCACAAAAGCACTTTTCTTCCTTCAGCTTTTAAACCCTTGACTTCGAAGACGTCCTTGACAAAGCAGCTTCTAAAGCAATCTCCCTATTTCACAGCACCAGCTCTTTGCCTTCTTTTTTTTTTCTATTCCATTAACTCAGTGTTTTGCAGCCCACACTCCTGTTAATTAGGTGCTAATTTATTATTCCAGCCAGCTGTTATTACTGTGTAACCCACCCCTCCACACAGATACACCCCAGCCCTGTCTCAGGTGTGGGTTTTGGGTGTTCTTCCAGCCATGGCATGACTGTAGGCTGGGTGACCAGCAGTCCCAAATTAGCATCCAAGGGAGACACCAAGGCTGCCCTGGCCATGAAGGAGGAAAATGAGGTCCTGTGGAGACTCCGGGAGTGTTTTTCAGTGTTTCCTTCCCCAGCTCAGCATCATGCCTGTGCATGAACCCCTACTCCAGCATAGCTCTTTCCAGGCAAACCATTCCCATGAGCACTGACAGGATCTTCTCCTCGGGGGTTTATGTCTCATGGTCAGTTGGTTTTAGAGAGGTGTGATTGCTAATTGGAGCACATGCCATCCCTCTCCCATCTGGACTCCCTCATGTCCATTAAAACCCGACAGCATCTCTGTGGGGTAAAGATGAGTCACGCTGGCAAAACTGGACAGCAGTTTTCTTACTCTATTCTTACAATTTTTTTTCTTTAAATATTCACAGGAGCTTTTTTGATGGAAAATCAAACTAGTTAAAAGCTCCTGAAGAGAGGAGTAATTATCCAGCTGGCTGTTGTTAGTCCATTTCATAGCTATCAAAAACAATGTTCTTCTAGCTCCCTGCCCTTGCTTCAATTCATTAATTAGTGATATTAATTAGTTGTATTAATTGCAAGCTGATACTTCTAAAGCAAAGGAGGCTGCACGCAAGAAATGGGTTCATGACCTCTCTGTGGATGAGTAAAGGTTTATTTCTGAATATTGGAGATGCCCTGGAGAGTTGTGGAAATGCCTGCCAGGTAGCAAAGGTGGCTATGTCCATTACTACTAGCAGGAGCATCCTACAATTTGGAAGTTAAAATACTGATTTTAATGATGTTGTTTGTATGTACAGCTTCACAGCTGCTGTGCTGCTGTCTCCCAGCTCAGTGGATGTTGTTCTTGCCTGTATGTTGAGGATATTTCTGTTGCTCAGCATCCTGGTGTGCCCTTCCCACCTCCCCTCTTTTGCTGTGGTGCTCTGGGGATTTTGTCATGCTGTGGTGAGCCCATGTGGCTTGAGGGCTCCTGCTGGCTCAGCTCTGCAACTGGTATTGCAGAAGGTGGTGAGTCCTCCTGACTCCTCACCACTGCCCCGGGGGATGTTTGTCATGGCTCCTTCTAAGCCATATCAGATTGAAAGCCTGAGTCAGCCTCAGTTCCCTGCTCTAATGCCCAGAGCAGATCTGTTGTTGCCCATCCTGAAGGTCCACAGTTGAGCTCCAGGTTTGTTGCCAAACAGCAGCCTCCCTGCAGCACGGCTGTGTCAAGTCCTTGTGGTCTGGTGGCGTCAGTGGTGTCACTCGAGGATACAGCACAGTGTCATCGAGCCCTGCAGCGACTCAGCCTTAGCAACAGGCTTGAGGTCATTTGTGTAACCAGATGTGCTGAGGCTTTAAGACAGGCTGGCGCTTGCTGTGAAGATGTAAGGGTGTATCTTGTAATTTAGGCTCTCAGGTCTTTTGCATATGCAATAATTGCTTAAGAGGATCATTTTGGTCAAGGAGAGCAAGGCACTGCCTTCAAGGAAGAGAGCTCTGTGGAGATGGGCATGTGAGGAGGCAGGGCACACTGTGGTGGCAGAAAAGGCTGAAGGTGCAGATTAACAAAAGATGGATTGCTGTTGGATTAAGCAGTTGTTAAAGTAGTTAACAGTTGTTAAGTTGTTAAAGTTGTTCAAGTAGTTATTTTGTCCATATAGATTAATGGCCCTTTAGACCAGGCAGTTATGCAGATTTTGGGGGTCTCTGTGCAAGGGGCTCCCAAGGTGGGACCCTGGATCTGCAGAGTGGGGCTGCCTGTGGTGTGATCCTGCTGGGCCATGGTGTGATCCTGTGCTGTGACTGGGGTCGTGTTCAGACCCCAGAGCTCAGTAAATGTTCACCTGACTCCTTTCAGTGCTGATCTACAGGCAGAGGCTCACTAGGTAGTTAACACTTTCCCCCTGCTGTGTGCTCTCACAACTTGAGGTAATTTGGTGATTTGACAGTGTTTCCCCCTCGTGCCGAATATAAATCAGCATTTGGCACAGTCCTGCAGGACTGCAGTGCTGCTGGGGCAGAGCAGTGGAGCAGGGGCTGTTAGTGTGCAGCCAGCGTGCTGCTGGCATGCTGAAACCTGAATTTCTGCAGTGTGCCAGCCCCTGGAGAGTCATGCTGCAAACAACCCCTCTTGTGCTCACAGAGCCTCGGCCCATCACCTGGACCAGACGGTGGGTGGGTGCTGTGCCCCTCCAAATCATCACTTACATCTGCCTTGGGGGCCAGCTCCATCCATGGTGGCCTGGTGTGGACACAGGAGCCCGAGCTGGCCCACAGTTAATTAACTATGAGAACCATGAATTCTGTAAGGCTTCACAATTAATTTCTTAGTTTCTTTTTTCTTGCTGTTTTTGTTAATGAATTCATTCCATGTGCTCATGGAAGTATCCTGATGAGGCTTGAAGAGCTGAATTACAGGGAGGAAAAAAGCTTCTTATTTTGCACCAGCATTTAGCTGATGAAATGTAAAGATGCAATGAGCTGATTAGTGATTCTGGTAATGTAATTAATGCCTCTGTTCTTTCATACGTGCAGAGCTGGAGGTCGAGCTGAGCGCTCAGTGAAAATTTGCCCTGAATGCGCAGTTCAGTGTGCTCAAAATCATTGCTCCCTCGTTATGATTCCTCCAGTAATTCCAAATTAAAGTTGATATACTTGTAAACGAAAAGCAGGGCATGCCTGTGAATTGTAAGGGCTGGAGAATTCGGTTGCAGGATGGGAATGTTAATGCCGTGATCCACCACAGACTGGGCAGGGAGGGTCTGTAGCAGAGCAAACACCTTGGTTGCTGTCACTCCTGCCAGATGCAGAGCTGGTGGTGGGTCTCAAATCCTTGTCTGTAGTTCCCTGGCTGCTACAGGCAACCAGCCTCGTGTGGTTCTTCAGTTACATCTTCTTAACATCCCAACCATCGTAAGCCATTAACGTAATTCTCAGTCTGAAACCAAGCTCGGATGAGCTCTTTTTTCCATGCAACATGATTTTGACATGCCTTACATGAAACTTTTATCTTTTTTTTTTTTTCTCCCCCATTTTTAATAAACATCACATTATCAAAATATTAGTGATGCTGTATTTGCCACCGTTGGTTTACCATAGATAACAGCATGGAGTGTTCTTCCCGTTCTGATTCAATAGTGCATGACAAGGGAATCCAATTTGTTCAGATTTAGATGACATGCCTCCAATTATGTAATTCCATTAGGAGGTGCCTGCAGCCAAGTCTGTGCTCACAGTCTCAGCAGACATAACTCTAATGGGACGTGTTGCAATATTGCTGTGTGGTAAGCACAACTTTGATAGAGAGCATGACCTGTCTCTCCCAGTCGTGTTTGTGGGAATGGAGAACACAAAAAATGACCCAGCTGTACTTGGGGCTCTAATCTGGCAATAAGTTATGTCACTACAAGAACAAAGCTTTGCAATGAAAGGTGAATTTGCAATGGCTATATATTTTATGTATTCAAAATCAGTCAGTAAATGCAGCACTTTGAATATGATCTTATATTCAATTCCATAAATGGAAGATATATTGGTTGCAGTTTTTTCTCTTGAATACCATCTCAGATTCCGATGTACTTGGGAATGTTGGATATTTATGAGAATATAAAGCAGTGATGAAAACATAAGACTAAATCGTAGCACAGTTACAACTTGCTTTAAATTATTAATCTTTAAGAAGCATGATAAAAAATTCTGCTATGCAAATTCTGTGGCACTGAAGTTGGTGTACATATCCATTACCATAGAGCTATCTAAATAGTGGTTTTAAAATAATTGTGTAATGTTTATGCAGAGTTACAGTTTCTGCAGGCAGGAAAAGGCAATTCTAGTGGCAGATCTGTCTCCCCAAGAAGTGGGATGTAACACCACTCATAAATAAAGCTGTTTAGATGTATTTAGCATCACTTGCAGACCAGATTTCTGCGGCGCCTTTGGGTAAAATGGCTCAGGCAAGGTGTGGCAGGGCTCAGCTCTCCAAGGCTGGGAAGAAGCTGGATGGGCCATGTGGGGTGTATTTTTGGTAGAGGGTGCTAGACCTGTGAAACTGAAGAAATTTAAATGCATTTAGTAGCCATGAAAAGGTCAAAGCTCTGACAACCGTGTGACATCTCTTGCTCAGTCTTGCCATGTGTTTGGGCTGGACCAGCAGACAGGTTTATTCTGCAAAGCAGGGATGTGAGCTGTACCTCTGTTGGCCAGTACTAACTAGGGCTTGGCCAAACAGATAGTATTTAAATATATCGCTTTTATTAAGAAGAAACGCTCCCTAATCGTTGCTCTGGGAAAGTATGAGTGATAGCATCTCTACTTTCATAATCTTTTGCAGTTCTCACATGAATATATGAAAGAATTTAATAATGTTCTAGGTTAGAAAATGATCATGCATATGCATACATCTTTAAAATCTGTCTTCTCTGACTTTCTTTCCCCTTACTTATGTCAAGAGAGGAAGCCAGCAAACGATTTCAATGTATGATGCATCCAATATCACCTTTCACATAAACAGAAAAAATATGCTTCCTCTGTTGATATGATAAGACCAGGATGCATTTAAGTGTCTAGAGAAAGTGTCATTTTGTTTAAAATAATGTGAAGAGGAGCCTAGTCGCAGTATGTTGAAATGAGTTATGGGGGTGCTGCTATTTTAATGACAGGATGGCTGAGATGCAGCTGAAGATGCTGCAGTTGTGCCTGAGCCTTGGCCCAGATTGCCACTGCTGGGAGCCCTTTTGCACCTGCTGCTCTTATCCCCATCTTTTGCCAGAAGAGCCCACTCAGGTGGTGTTTAGCTGTGCTTTAATCTGGCCCCTCAGTGGATTGCTTAGCCTGCAGATACAATGGAGTACATTAACCTCAGTTTAAAACCCAGTGTAATTTTGTGTGAATGAATTGTTCAGATAAATTTGGTAGAGCACAGTTTCTTAATCTGCTAAATGGGGAAAGACACTGCTGCCTGCATTTGGGAATAAATTAGATTATTCTAGATTAACCCCTCCAGGGATGAAGACATAGAAAGAAGCTGTTGCTGCTCAGACTGTTGATTTTCAGGTTTATTTATCACAGCAATCCAGCTGCCAGTGTGACTGAGAGCAGAGCCTGAGCTGCTGCCATGCACTTCAGCATGCTCTAGAGCTCCTGTTTGCTGAGTTCAAATGCAGGAGCATCGATCTGCTGCCAACCAGGCCGTGTACCCTGGCCCTGGGGCACTGGACACTGCTTTGGCTTCTCTCCCTGGGGACAAAATACCCAGGCATGTTTCCCTGGGGGTTCAGGAGTTCATTAGAAAGTTTTGTTAAAGCAGCTGTGCTCCAAGTCAAGCTCAGTCCTCGGATCCCCTCCGATCTACGAGCGCCCAGTTTGGTTCCCTTTAGGAAGAGGTTCCCAGATGGGCTTAGAGGAACAGCACAGATCTTGCCACCTTCACCCCTGGATGCCAGCATGGTGCTGGATTAAGTGACAGTGAGCAAACCTGCATGCAAGAGGCAGAGCCTGTGTTGCAAATGCTTTTGTGACTGAGCATCGCTGCCTGTTTGCAAAGCTGGCTTTGGCCCCTCCACCTCCAAAACTCCAGTCCATTTCAAAGCAAAATGGGAAAAGTCTGGGATCCAAAAGGTGCATGCCTTGGCCTGTGCAGCATCTCCCTTTGTCTGATTTTTGCAGTAGAGTGCTTCCATGTCCCAGGGGTGTCTGCAGAAGCTGAATGGTGAGAGCAGAGCTGGTGGTCCCAGCCCTGTGCCAGCACAGGGGCATGACAGGAGGGGTGCCCTTCCTTGGAGACCTGGCTCGAAGCTGATGCTGACAGTGAGAGGAGTTATTGCTCAGCACTGCGAGTGGTGAGAGGAAATGTTCAGTGTATTACTTTCTGGGACACCTTCCCAGAAAACGTTTCCTTGTCATAATTGCAGCACTGATGCCATAAGCCCCGGCAGCAGCTCCCTTTTAGTGGAGATGAATGGAGTGGAGTATCAGGAAAGCTTTCCAGGATTCAGTTTGGTCACAGCCTGTTAAATCAAGAGCCTGTTCAATGAGGGCATCATGTGCTCCTCAGCCTGGCCACATACAGTTAAGAGGGACAGCTGAAAACTCACTATGTTTGCTGCTTGAATCTGGGGATGCTGCTACATCTGTTCCCCAGGAGTCTCTAGACTCACACTCTCTCCTAGTGTGTTGTCAAAGCTCCTCAAAGCAAGGACCACCTTTGCCATGGTGCTGTCAATCCAGGAGATGAGTATTCCCAGGTCCTCCTTGTCCCCATCCACATGTGTGGCTCCTGTGTCTTGAATTATAGTTCATGTTTCGTCAGAGGGGGAAATAAACACGTGAAACTGCAACTCTGATCTTTGCATTGAGGGTGTTTTGGAAGGGTGGTAGACCAACAATTAATGGAAAAGCTTCTGGCAGTGCTACTCTGTTGTTCCCTGGTGATGTGGGACTTGGTGGATCCTGAAGGGACACTCATTCCATCCTGTCCCTTCCCCTCAGGGCTGCTGAGTGCACCAGATGGGTAGAGAAGGAAATCTCAGGACTGATAACTGATATGAGAGGAGTTCACTGGGGAAGAGGATGAGATAAAGAAATCAGGTCCTTCATGGAGGTGGAGGTATCAGGATTACCTCTTTGCTCACTGCAGTAGGGCATTTCCTCAGTGCTCTCCCACTACTTGCCTGCCATGCTTTTTTGATGTACAGAGTTGTGCTCCACTTTGTTTCCTCATTGGAAACATTTACTTGGAGGAGGACAGCTTGGATTGAATTTCCCAAAATTTCCTAACTTTCCCAAAGCTGTACTCTCAGCATTGGAGGGTTGTGGTGTTTCAGATGGGTAGGGGAGATGCAGTAGAGAAGAACTTAAAGCTGATGATTGGTGAACTGTAAATTTGAGCTGGAAAATGTGGCTGTACTGTAAAATTCAGGACACCATCTGTTTCATTGCTTACTTGCAGTAACATTTGTACTTGATAATTAAAATGTCACACACATTTTTAGCCAGAATAATCCATGGAGGACTAGAACTGTGTCTTCTGAAAAATTTTTAAGAGATACTCACAGATAGGAACTAAACTGTTTTGAACCATCTCTTGCTGCTCATAGAAGAGTTTTGCTTCTTGCCTTTTTTGTTTGTTTGTTTGTTTGTTTCCTTTTTTTCTTTCATATTTTGAGGACAGAGCTGGGGGAGTGGGAGCAATGGCAGATCCTTTTGGAAGGAGCTGTGACCTTAGTGAATAATCCTACACGTCATGTGGTTTATTATGCTTTAGGTTTATCATACTGGGTTTATCATATCCCTGCTGGCAGGGGTAGGTTATCTTTGGCTTCAGCTGAAATCAGCTGGATTTTAAGGGTTTCTCAGCTAGACTTCACTCCAGCTGAGGGTTCAATGTGCTGCCTTCTTGTTTGGCTGTGGGTGGTGAGGGCTGGAAGCTCAGGGCTCAAGATCTGCAGTGAGAAGCTGCTCAAAGAAAGGTCAGATCCTGACCCAAGCTTGTGATACCCTCACAGTGAGAGAGCCAGAGTAAAGGATGAAGTAGCACTGTTCATGGGCAGTGGAATTGGGTGCTTTTTGCATAGCAGTGCCAGTCCTTCAGCTGGCACAGAGGGGAGCTGGACTGCTCTCATTGCCCAGCCCAGGTTGTTGCCTCTCTGTGGTGGCCTCAGTTCAGCTGCCACTTTGGCTGGAATTTGCTTGATGGCACTGAAAAGATGGAAGAATTGAATTTGCTTTTGACTGACCGCAAGTAGGATTTTTAATGTCTTAATGCTACAAATTAATTGAAAATATAGGGAGCATCTGAAATCCAGAAAAAAGCAATGTGTCCGAGCTGATGTTGGTGCTGAATGTGCAGTCACTGACTGCCAGGAAAGCATCTGATGAGATTTTGCCAGCTCAGTCTCCAGCTTCCAGGCACACCACGAACTTGGACTGTGTGGATAGTCCTTCTGAGCACAATACAATGGACACATCCCTGGGTTTGTTCAGGGTTGTTGTATGAGAGGCTAAAGTGTCACTTTCTTTTAACATGGCTTTCTAAGGGCATTGTCCTCACTGATTCAGACTGAGTAAGATATATTTTTACTAAATGTTTGGGGTGGAACTAGCAGAGGGAAAGAAAATGTCATGCACATCTTGTAATGTTTACTTAGTCTTGCTTGCTTAGCCGGTGTAAAACCCCTCCCAACTGAGCTTTGACACAACAAATGCATCCATGGAGTTTTACTAGAAATGCACTCTGCTGTTCCATGAAAATTTTTAAATCCAGTTATGTCAACTGTGTGTGAATACAAGTTTTAAAATTCTGGTCTGCTGGGAGCCATTTGGAGCTCAGAGTGTTACGGTGCATTGGAGTGTGCCATCAGTAACAAGTCAGGATTAAAGATAAAGTCTGCAGAGAAACCACAGCCAGTACCTCAGAAACACTTCCCAACCAGCCAGGTGCTTTCAGGGCTGTCTCCCATCTTATACCAAACATCCCAGCATCCATGCAGACCTTGTACATCAGAGCTCAAGATGTATCCTTGAAGGATGAGGTCCTGTGCTTCTGCCAGGAGACTGTATTGTAGTGTGTGAGGGAGGGCTTAAAATATTCTAATTGTCTGCTGTGAAATTGCAGTTTTGTTCCCTGGAGTAGAAAAGTGAGTTTAAATCATTAACGCCACAAGTCTCAGTGATGATTACGGAAATGTTTGCAAGTGACTTAATCAGTATCGTTTGTCTGAGTGGCCCATTTTAATATTATTGCACTGATTAAGTTTTCTTAGCTAATATGTGTTTCATTTCCAATTCAATTAAATGAGAATCCCCTTCCATTACATGATATTACAGTAGTGCCCTAGTGGGGCAGGAGCATACTTGGTATTTTCAATTGATACAGATTTCTTCATTAAACAGTCTCATGGTGCTCAATGGAATCAATGAGAGCTGAAATTAAAACTGTAGAAGTTGCAGCTGTAAATACACTGTCCATTCCTCTATCCCTCTTTTGGCAGCAGGCTGAGAATTACATTAGTATCAGTTCATTAATTACATTGCAAAGATGTTTTCAATAGATGCTTGCTTTTGACAAAATTTTAGAAAGACTGGGAAGGATTTTCCCTGGATTTCTGTATGCGCAATAGTCATGATAAGCAAAATATAAGTTGCACTAATGTGCCTTTTTTGTATGCTATATATCCTCCATTTAGTTTTTAAAAGCACTTTTGTATAACCTATCGTGGGATGTATTAACTGGTGTACGGAAGATTATCTGCAAATGGCTTGTGAAGGAATTACGTTCCTTCGTGTGAGCCGAACCTCCTCCTTTTATGTATTATTGAAGAGAATTGATTGAGCTCTGATATAGTAACAAATGATTTTATAAATACCTCTCTGGACTTAATTTCCCATTGTGGGAGATGCAGAGCTCTTGGAGCTGATCGTGTGATCTTTTTCTTGAGAGCTCCAAGGTTTCTCCTGCTCTGAGGCAGGGATGTTCAGTAGTAGCTACTCTCATGTGCAAAGCAGTTGGGAGGGGTGTCCAGGCAGCGATTATGAATTTGCAGTGAGTGCTCAGGATATAGGATAAATCACAACTTCTAAATACACATTGATGTGTTCATAAAGAAGACAAGTGTGCTTGCCAAGCTGAGACAGGAGCCCTCCACACCCACTTCCTCCTGGATCCTATTAGCCACAGAACTTGCAAACGAAGCACACAGGGTTCTGTGATCTCCTCCTTCCCGTGGGTGGCTGGTGGCTGGCAGGACGAGTGTCCACAGCCCCAGGGGACCTTGGGCAGGTTCGCTGTGACAGCCCCTATCTCATTTCTCTGCTGTTGTGCAGCTCCATGCAGCCATGTGTCAGCTCATGTCCTTTGCTTGCACACACAGAGCCTGTCTGAAATATTGGTTTTATTTGATTATTAAAAGTATTTTCATCTGGTCAGAGAGTATGTGGCTTTGCGCATTTAAGACATAGCTAAAATATATATGGATATAAGGATAAAGCTTTTTTATTGCTAAATATATGCTTTTTATAAACAAGGAGTTGGATTTTTTTTTTAAGAATATAATAAATATTTTAGCATAGTTATTCTGGCTCCATAAGTGCAATGAAAATGTTAGCCTTGGCATATCAATCGCACTTTACAGATGACTGTAATTTCCTGAATGTCAAAACTCCAAATTTCTCTACTAAGCAAACTTTTCAGTGGCAAAATAGATTGCCTCCATAATATATCACTGTGTGCAAGAAAAAATGAAATCTTTATGTACTGTATTATGAATCAATGAGGCATTAAGATTCTTGGAAGGGTGAGTGGACTCTGGAAAATGAAAAACTGCCACTATTCCATCTCTGTAAACCGCTGCTTATGGAGTGTAGGCTTTGCAAACCTCGATCTTTGCCACCACAGAAATATCAGTTACACGTTGAGACTAATTCCTGCAGCAGCATTTAGATGGGGTAAATACTGTTGTAAAGATCTGATTTATAGCAGCATCCTGTGGTTATCCACTGGCTCTGTTGCAGTGGCCTCCTTTTTGCTTTGGGATGTCTGCCATGCTTTCCAATGACTCTGTCACAGCTCTGTGATCGGGGCCATGCTGTACCATGCCTGGAAGATGTGTGTGGTGTGGCTCCAGGAGCTCCAGGGGACAGGAACAGCTCCTCACACCGGGAGTAGGAAGGTGCTCCTGGTGCTCTGTGGGTGTCAGAGCTCAAGGTTTCAAAAGACATCGCTCAAATTTTGAGTTTTCTGAGTGTGTATTCAGAGTAAAATTCAGCTCTGCCTCCTGTTTATTAAGGGATAATTGCCCTAGGCAAGAAAGGCACTTTCCAAAGCCAAAGCCTTGCATGCTGCAGAGACCTCACAAATGCAGTGTCACCTGTGCTACAGCTTGTCATCCAGCACGATGGAGGCATGGCACACACTGATTCTCCTGTCACCTTCTCTCTCCTTTCACTGCGTTTTAGCTCCCATGTCCAGCCTGGGGGCTCCACACCTCTGCTGCCCTCCATCCTGATGCCTCTGTCAGATAACTAAGCTCATGAGGTGGAAAGCTTTAATGCTCTGGATAGGCTGTAATGGAAGCTGGGTGTTTCCAAAGGGCACTTCAGTCCTTTATCCAGCAGGTCAGGTGTCTGGGATGGGTCTGGGCCCCTGCCCAGCATTGCCACCCTTACCCATGCCAGACTCCAGGGTGGAGGCAGAGGACTGGGGACTGGCACCAGCAGCTGACTCACTCTTCTGTTTGCTGAGTCTAAAAACAGAAACTTGCTTCTCTTTTTATGCACTACAGAAAAAAAAGTAATTTAAAAGGTCACTATTCTTGCTGAATTGGTTCTGAGCAGGGGTGTCCTGCAGAGATCTTAATAATACAGGCAATTATGAAATTAATACCACTCTGGCAGATCTGCAGGGCCACTCTCCCCTCTGCAGGCAACACTGTGGACAATTATTTTGTGTGTGAGGGTGGCTGGGAGCATGTGCGTGTGTGAGGCTGCATATTTTTTACTTATTTAAAGCCTTATTTTCATTATCTTTGTTTGCATATGCCATGCCTGCACATATATGAATGTGTACCTTGACCTGCTAAATTGCTGCCTTCCTCTGTGCCTGAAATGCTTTTTTTCTGCAGATCTTTCATATTTGGTAATTTCACGGGCAATGATGGGCTGATGTAATTGCTGTTCTTGAAAAATCCAACTCCTTTTTATGGGTTTCTCTGGCACTTCTCTCCTGCTGCCTTTGCTGTGGGTAGGCTGCTGGCTTCCTACCCCCACCATTAGTGTTTCTAGACAAAACATCTCTGTGATTCATTGGGTGCTGATAGAAGTGAAAACATAATGATTACTTAGAGGAAATGTAAATTTGCATTTGCTAACAGCTTTAATTCACAGTCCTGAAATACTTATCTCCTTCCCTTCCAGGCCCTTTTTCAGAGCTAATGCATTACTTGCTTCTGCCACCCTGAGACCCAGAGTAAAGGAATATAGTCTAGGTAGTCTTGCAGGCTGCTGCAGAGGAAAGGGGTGTTTGTTCCTCCTTCTCTCCCTCCCCATAATCTTTATCCATCACTTCTTTAATGAACAAGGGATTTGTTCATTTAGATTTTACTGTACTTTGAATTTTGGATGAGGTGGACCTGGAAGTTTGTTTTCATTTAAATGCCCGAATATAGAGAGGTCTCGTAGGAACAAGTAGTAGCCAGCCCAGGGTCCAGCTGGGCCTGAGCTGCACTGAGGTCTTTGGGGAGAGGAGAGAAGGGGAGCAGTCCTGTTACAGTACCCCTGCTCCATGGTCACCTCCTTGCACGAGCTGTGACAGTGGCAGGGGAGGCCCTGGATCTGCAGATCCAGATCCAGGGCATGGAGGCAGCCATGGAATACTGGGCATGAGGTCTTCTCCCTGCAGCTCATGAGGAACTCGACAGCCCCCCTTGCTCCTCTCCCACTCCCAGATGGGGTTTGTTGCCACTGTCTGTGGGGCTGGGAGGCCTTGGAGCAGGGCAGCACTGTGGGAAGCCCATGGGCAATGAGTGCATCTCCACTGCTGCCATTGCCATCCACATCACTGCTGGGAAGCATCTGGGACCAATCTAGAGTGGATGCAAACATTTGATTCCCAGCACTGCCTCAGTAAACTTGCCAAATATTTTGGCCTCATCTCTGTGAGTTATGCTGTGGGAGCAGCTCTTGGCAGGGAAGAGGTGTTCTTGTTTTGGGGGGAGGTTCCAAGCAGGGATGGTTGAGGTGGGAGAGGCTCCCACCAGGATGCTCACCCCTGTCCTTCTGATTGTGTCTGTAGGTGACAGAGTTGGTTAAGAATCAGGATGAGTCACAGTATTAAATGAACACTTTGCCTCTCTCTGAGTGATCTCCAAACAGATGCCTGACTCCAGGGATTTAGGCAGCAGTGGTATTTTGTTGCTCTTGGAGCAACAATTTGTGATATTAGCAAATCAAATTCTCAGTGGGCCACTCTTGATGGGAATTGACCTCAACTTCTGGGAGCGAAGCACTCGGTGCCCGGCATGG
The DNA here is from genome assembly GCA_013397555.1 of Urocynchramus pylzowi. Lineage (NCBI taxonomy): Eukaryota > Metazoa > Chordata > Aves > Passeriformes > Fringillidae > Urocynchramus > Urocynchramus pylzowi. The sequence goes on along the minus strand of VZRH01014905.1, from coordinate 124,903 downwards.
CATAATTGAGTTTGACTTCTCAGAGAGATGTGGGGGCCATGATTGATCGGCTGGGAGACCCTCTGCCAGAGATTAAAATCCATCAGCAGCTCTGGGGCCCACGGGGAGGGTTCCCAAGAGCACAACAAGGAATGTGAGACTCGCACCGTTCGCGTTCCTGACCTTCCATCATTGTCTGTGACTTTGCTGTCAAATAATCCTGAGCAGGGACGTTTTCCAGTGGTGTGGGATGAGGGAGAAGTGCAGGACACTGTCTGTGACACAGCTTCACAGTTTCCCCACAGTTGCTGGGAGCAGTGGAGGAGAAGGAGATGGGATCTCAGATCTGTGCACGAGGCCACAGCGTAGGAGCATCTTCCTGTGGTCAGATGAGCTGAGACAAGTTGCCATCTCAAAAAAAACCCCAAATTGCTCAGCTTTTAAAGGAATATGTGGCTACTCTTTTATAAACGAGTTCTCCAGATTTCTATTCAGCAGCATGAGCAGTTTGTGCAGAGGGGGGAAGGACATGGATGTCCTTGTGCTGCTTGCTGGCTCTGGTGATTGTGCATTGTTTCTGGTGCTGAAGTGCCAACCCTATGATTATTTTTCTTTTTTCAGTAGCTCCATTCTTAATCCTTTGCATCATATGCAGAATCTCTGCTGCGGGGTTTTAGTTTTATTTGCTTTTCTGCTGGATGTGGCACAAATCTGGTCTATTCCTTTCCCCCTGCACCTTCAGAGTGAACTTTTCTTTCAAAATATCCATCTCCACCTGGAGCAGAACTTGGTTTCACACTGGCCCATTAATGTACCTCAAAGTCCATGAACTGGGGAAAAAAACACCCACACAGATTTGGAAACTTAACGAATTTCCTTGCCTCCCCCATCTCCACTCAAAGAGATGGAGACACTTGTGTAAAATTGCCTCCCATTCACTGCACAAGCCCCGTCTGTGACTCCAAACGTCCTAGCCAGGCTTGCCATCTGGCTGGGCTTGACCTAGATACAAATGGCTGTGTTTGAGCCAGCTCAAAGCATAGCTTTACTTTTGCATGGTGAATGGGACTGCCCCAGTGCTTTTCCTGGAGATCATAGCTCTGCTTCCTCAGCCCTGTGCTGAAGCTGTATTTTCCTGTGTTAGTTTGCCCTGGGGAGCAGCCTGTGGGGGAGATGGGGATATTTCTGGGGCTGCAGTGCTCCCTGTGCAAAGGCTGTAGGTTTCTCACCCTCAGTAGCCTACAAAGCCCTTCTTGCTACAGCCTCATTTCTCAGCAGAAATGGGAAAAGGTCACTCAGTCCCTCACCTACTTATCCACTAATGGATGTAATGGTGAGTGGATGTTCAGCTTTCAGCTCCCCTCTCCTGTCCTTACCTCATAGTTCCATCAAGCCAGGCTCAGGTTTCCAGGCTGAAGCCATGGCAGCTGCCAGCATCTGACCTCCAGCCTCCCTCGACCTCCACAGGCAATTAAACAGCAGAGCAGTGGGGTTGGGATGAGATGTGTTCTGACTTTGGGAGATTGTGACCCATTCTGATGCATAATTAGAGTCACCCCTCCTCACCTTTTTAGTTCTGCACACAATGAGCCCCCTGAGCACTGTGGTGTGAGTACCTCCAGCTTCTCCTGACTCTGAAGTCTCTGGCTTTACTCAGTGTTGTCATCCCCTGGGGTTTCACAGTACCTTACTTGCACTTAATTTTTTTTTTTTTTAATTAGAAGTTTGATGCAAGGATTCTTTAAAAAACTGATTAGGTTGAGAAAAAAGGGAATCTCATTATTCTGCCCCTGTATTTGGCAGAGGTGGGGAAAGGGCTGGCAGGAATGGACTGTGTGGCCATAGGATCATCCTTCAAAGCAAACAGGTGCAGCATGGGGAGCAAACTCAACATTGTGGGACTGTTCAGTCCCTGTGTTCCTCAAGGAATGGCAGTGCTCAGGGAGAGACCAGAAGCAAGTCACTGTCACATCATCCCACATTCCTGATGCCTCCAGGGTCAACCTACTTTGTGAGTTGTCCTCGAGCTCCCTTTCTCTGCTTCGTGGCCACCCAAGTTGATCAGAAAAGCCATGTTCTGGTGAGTGCAGCTCTGAGTTGGAGGGATGATTCATGGTAGTTGGAGCTCTACCTGCAAACACGTTGTTTCGGGCTCTGAAGCACACGCTTGAAGGAATGGGCAGGAACTCAACACCCCCTTGGTAAGACAGCAGAAAGAACAAGCTGTTACCTACAGAGCTAAAAATAATTGCAAAGCTTTAAGTCTTCCTCAGTTGCAGCAGAATGATGCTCAAAGTGCTGATGGCCAAATTCATCTCTGGCACGGCTCTGAGTTGAGGATGCATTAAAGCTTTTGTGACTTTCTGAAGCTCAGTTCAGATGAATGCAGAGCAGCACAGCTGCTTTCCTGGAGCTGCCATGATTCCTGAGTCAGAGGAGAGGCTTGGGGCAAAAGCTGATGTTCCCAGAAGGGTCAGTGCCTCTTTTGGTAGAGTTTTAATAGGCAGGAGGGAAATGCATAAAATTGCTGAGATTGGCCCAGCAACTGACAAAGCATCTCTCTCTAAGACATCTCTTCTCATTTTTTGAAAGCAGGACTCATCTGGGAAATAACAAGGTAGAATAAATAACAGCTGGGAGCCTGTTTCAGCAAGCTGTGCTTAGGCCAGGGAGGATCTGGGCCATCCTGTGAGTATCCCTGCCTGGCATCCTGAGCTCAGGGTGCTGGGGAAGCCCAGACACATCCATGCTCACTGCAGAGTCCAGTGAGCATCTTTACTCAGCCTCATTTCCCCCCAGTCTCCCTCGACTGCAGCATTCCCTGGCAGGCACAGATGGAGATACCTGCCCAGATGAGGCAGCCCAGGCTGACAGTGCTCTGTTACAACTCAGCCTCTTCCACCAACACACGAGTTTTTATTCATTCTTTTGTTTTTACAACAGCAGCCAAGGGAGACACTTTGTCACCGCCTGTGACCAAAGAGCACAAAGGGAGAGTGGCTGAAGAGTTTGAGCTATAATAAAACGCTCACTGTATCGATCTTGGCTCAGGATTTGTTTCCCTTCTTGCATTAACTCCCCATCGATTTCTGTGATGACCTGAGAGCATACAGTCTGGTTGGCTTTCTCCTTCAGCTGGTAGCACCCCTGTGCCTGCACCCTTCTCCCCTGAGTGAATTGCTCATGGGCCAGCTTGTACAAGGGGCTCTGGGGTAAGCAGAGCTTTGCTTTTGCCTCCACTGCTTTTGTCATCAGAGGTTTGTTGCTGTATGTTAGTTGCTGTAGTTAATGTAGAGGTTAGTGCTATATGGTTGGGTCACTGTTTTAGTGCAGTGTCCCAATAAACTAGATCCAAGGCTCAGGAGCCCTGGCAGAAGGTAAAGAAGGGGCTTGGGTTTGTCCCAGAGATGCTCCATTTCCCCGTGCTGGGGATCCTGACAAGGCTATGTTGCTGCTGCATCAAAGGAGCCTGAGGCACAAGCATAATCAGGGACAGCTCCTGCTCATTGGAGCAGCTGGTTGAGGTGGTGCTCATGGAAAGCCCTTCCTCTTTGCCAGGTTGGGTTCTCCAATGCTACCAGAGACCTGCTGAGATAAGAGCAAAACTCTTCCCATCTCTGGAAGGGACAGTGTGGGGTTAGCAGCTGCCACTCACTCATGAAAGTGAGCTTTATTCTTGCTCCCTCTTACCTCCAACTCTCACAGTGAAATCATTGAATGACACTTCTGCGGAAAAGGACCTTACCTGGGATCATGGTGGGGGCTTTGGCTCCCTGTGCCTGTGTGAATCTGTGTCCAAATCCCTCTGAGCAGGGGGATGGCAGCAGCACCACCCCAGGTGAGCATGAGGATGGGGGTGGTGCTGATTGTGGTGTCCCAGCTCCAAGTGTTGAGTGCTGTTGTTTCCAGACACTGACACTGTAACTGGGCTCATTGGCTTTATTTGGCTTTGCACGTTTATTGTACTTTCTACTTACTTAATTATTCATGAGTGTGGATGCTCTAAATAGGAAGAGGAATGGTGATTCTCTAGGTTTTCCTTCCCTGTGCAGTTGGATCCTTTTTGTGCTTGTGATTCACTTCTTAGTCTGTTCAAAGACAATTTTCTGTAAAACATTGACATCTAGTGGCTTTTCTGCCAAAGGAAACAACAGGGAACAAAAGTTTGACTTCAAGGTGACCAGTCACAATGTCACTTGAGAAAGCAAATTAATATCCTTCTCCTCCTTACACAGCACCAAGGACATGGCAATCACACCCCAGGGGCTCAGAGCTCCTGGGCACACACTCCTTGGTGTCCTCCTCCTGGAAGAGTGGTCTTCTCTGGCAGGACAATTTGCTTATTGAGCTACTTTAATTCCATTTGCTTAAGCAGATGGCTGGTATCCTGATGGTGTTCCTCCAGCATCATCCAGGTGGGGCCCTGGTCATGTTAGTGGAGGTTCAAAGAGCTGTGTCCATCTTCAGGCTGTGATGGCAGACAGCACAGTGTTTGTGGATGGTGGATATTAATGTGCAATCCACAGTGAACTCTGGGCAAGTTCTGTGGTTGAACTTGCAGCTTTTCCAGCTGGTGGCCTGATGGGTTCCCTGTGGCAGAATGTCCCCCACGTGTGCTACTATCCTGTTGCTTCAAACCAAAGCCACCACCTCTCTTGAAAATGTTTTCTCTTACAAAACGCTGTAACGCATCCTTTAATTTCTTGTTAGTCACTTAGCTCTCCTCTCTCATAATTTCAGTCCTGTATCAGATGAAGGCAGAAGACTAAAGCAGGATTTATGTGGGCTTTGCCAAGGTCTGTGTTAGGATGGAAGTGGTTTGGGGCTTCTGGGCACGCCCCATTGATCTGGCCTGCAAAAAGAAAGGTCCTGTAGGAAATGCCTTCCTCAGAGGTGTTATGCTGCTCTGGGGCTCGTGCAGCTGAGACCCACAACTGCTCATCAGGAACGTAGCACAGGCAGCTCTTTTCTGTCTGTGGAAACCTGTCAGTGCAGCTCTGTTGTACAAGGAAATTAAAAGAGCCAGGGCTACCTGTGTCCTGCTTGGGTCGTGGCTTACATCCTGGGAGATACTTCAAGCATTCTCCCAAGGTCTGGGGTGACCATCAGCTGGAGCAGCAGCAGGAGCCTGTTGCCACATGGACGGCCCAGCACAGAGGGGAGTCTTGGGTTCCCTTGGCCTCTGTAGAGACAGCACCTGTTAAACAGAGGCAGCTCTGTGTGTGTGTGCAGGTAGAGCTGCCCTCGCACTCCCCCCGCAGATTTGCTCAGCCGTCCTTCACCCTGTGGAGGTGAACTCACAGAGGAGCCTCTGCAGCGGGGCTGCTGAAAGCCTCTTAAGTGCATCTCCCTGTTTGTATTGATTTTGAGCGTTAATGCGCTCCGTGCTGGAGACACGCGGGACTAACCGCTCTGTTTCCCTCTCCCCTCGGCAGGAATTTCTACTACATCACCATCCTGCGTGACCCCGTGTCCCGGTACCTGAGCGAATGGCGCCACGTCCAGCGGGGAGCGACGTGGAAGGCGTCCCTGCACGTCTGCGACGGCCGGTCCCCGACCACCGAGGAGCTGCCCAGCTGCTACACCGGGGACGACTGGTCGGGCTGTTCCCTGCAGGAGTTCATGGACTGCCCCTACAACCTGGCCAACAACCGCCAGGTCCGCATGCTCTCCGACCTCAGCCTGGTGGGATGCTACAACCTGTCGGTCATGCCCGAGGAGCAGAGGAATAAGGTTCTGCTGGACAGTGCCAAGGAGAACCTGAAGCGCATGGCCTTCTTCGGCCTGACCGAGTTCCAGCGCAAGACTCAGTATCTCTTTGAGAAGACTTTCAACATGAACTTCATCTCGCCGTTCACGCAGTACAATAGCACAAGGGCCTCCAGCGTGGAGATAGACAGGCAGACTCAGCAGCGTATCGAGGCCCTCAATTTTTTAGACATGGAATTGTACGATTATGCAAAAGACCTGTTCTTGCAGCGGTACCAGTACATGCGGCAGAAGGAGCACCAGGAGGCGCGGCGGAAGCGCCAGGAGCAGCGGAAGATCCTGCGGGCGAAGCAGGCCCACCTGAGGGAGCAGGGGGAGAACAGCAGCTCCAGCACTGACTACACAGGGAACGTGGAGCGGTGGCGGCGATAGTGGGGGGCACCTGCCAGGCAAAAAAGCAGCGGAGCCCAACCCAGCCTGCAAGCCGGAGATGACAAGTGATGCTTCTCAAGGGTCTGAAGCAAAAAGAGGTCAAAATGTTGCCTTTGCAGTTGCCTTTGCAGTAAATGTTGTACTGTACGTGGAACACTTAATCTTAGCGTGTAATTAAATTGTCCTTTTTAGGTTTGTTGGATTATTTATGAAATACAGGAGCCATCTCGGCTCATCGGAAATGTTTGCTTGGACATTTATTTAAAAGAAGTGAAAGAAAAAAAATCCTTAAATTAGTTATGAGTACAAAATGGGATGCTGGAAAATGTTTATGATGCTCAGCTGAAATCTATCTGGGAAGCAAACTCATTTCCTAATAACGAGCATTTAGCATACTCTCACAATACAGTATATGAACAAATCCTTTTTCTTTGATTTTATCTTAATTTTATTTTAATAATGTGTTTTCAAGGGCACCAACTGCTTATGATATTTACCAAGTTAATGAGTGGACGATGAAGGGAACAGTAAAGGTCTAGAAAAATTATCGACTAGTTTTATGTATAATATTGGCTTTTAAAATGAATAGAAGTAATTTCTCTAGTTATATAAATATTTAAAATTTTAAACTTTTTCTACCTACTGCTGTTTAGAGTTTTAAGCTTGGTCTATCTCATATTAAAAAAAGAAAAAAAAAAATACATACATAATTTTCTGAACTCAATGCCAACGTTATAGACACTGTTTCCAGAATTTTTCAGGGCAGTATGATTTTAACCATTCTGGAAAAGTTACAGCACATTCTCATGTTTGTTTCATAAAGCCTTCTCCAAGTTATAATCCTGTGACAGTGTCTCATTTTAAGTCTTTCTTACCCATTAGAATGCATAATGCTGAATTTATCATTCCTTAATAATTGGTGGTATAAACTAGATGAAATTATGTTGCTGATATTTGTGTAGTGTCTTTAAAAAGTCATAAAACTCTCTAATCCCAGCAATACTATGAAGAGAATTGCTCAATGGAAGTAGATTTACACTTGAATTAGGATTTACTTCCAGTAAATCTTTGCTACACCAGATAAGAACAGGGCTTTTTTTTTTTTCCTATGCTCTTGAGCCCTTCATAGCGATGACAGATGAGGACTGAAAGTGACGGAAGCCAGTTTTTCCATAGCCATAGTTACAGGAGAAGGAGGAGGAGGAGGAGGTGTGGTGCATGGGGTGCACAGCTTGCTCCTGAGCAGGCTCTGTGGGGCTCGGGCTGCGGAGCCGGAGCTGGAGCGGGATCCCCCGCAGCCCTCCGGCCTCCCCCGGCCCCACGGGGAGCAAACGGGCACGTGGCACGAGGGGCTCCTACAAATCTCTATGCAAAAAAATACAAACCTCTGCAAGGCTTGGGCCAGACTTTCAGCAAGCTCAGAACATTTGTCCTGCAGTGCTCCCGAGCTTGGCACTGAGCGGAGACAGCCGGGGAGGGCCCCTGTGGCCCCAGGGACACGATGCTTACAAGGCTCACTTGCACTGTTGCCTTTCACCTGTAATACTCCATCCACCATGAAGGCAGGGGGGCAGAAAATGAGGCAGAAGGCTTTAGAAACATCTTATGGCTCCACGCCTAAGTTACCTGGAAATGGTTTTACATCTGGTGTTGTGTGGCTGCCTGGGGGCAGCAACCCTGCCGAGGGCAAGGGGAGAGCAAAGCAGCAGCAAACCAATACCCTGCATTAGCAGCTTTGAGAAGAGAATAACTTCATGTACAGCAATTTCTTTTTTTTTAAATGAGATCTGCAGTTGCCAATATGATGTCTCAGTTGTATTTTGGTTTTCACGGGGGAAAATAATTCGCTCTTGAAACTGAAAGGCACTGCTGTAAACAGGACTTAACTGTGGGCGAGCTGGAGGCCTGTTGCAGGAGGTGCATCTTGTTTTTATGCTGTGGTGTGCATGGTTTACAGAGACTAGTTGCATTTTCTTTGTGTATACTGTTTATTGTATATAGGGGATGTACGAATATAAGGATACCATTTTGTCATAACCATATCAAATTCTACTGATTTCCACTGTAGACGCTGTCTTATTGTGTAGATTTACAGGCCAATCCACTGACTTTGATTGTGTCATTTAACAATAGAACTGATAAATAAAATTTAACTACAGACTTCTGATTTTCATGTGATTATTTCTTTTTCTGACGGTGTATTGAGAGCTGCACAGTTGAGAATGGATGGTAATTCCAACATGAGTAAAATAGCAGTTGACAGCAAGTATGTGAATTTGAAGTCATACCTTTTCTGAACTGTATTTAAACTACAGCTTTCAAGGGCAAAACCACTTTGGGCTTTTGTCTGGTTCAGGAGTTACTGCAGAGGTTTCAACTTCTGAGCAGTCCTCAGGAAAACAAGCTGTGGTTTCTGGTGATTTTAAATATGATTGTATGATTGTGGTCTGAAGCATTAAGGATTTCTTTCTCTGTGTGCACATATATGTGTGTGTGTACATATATGTGTGTATGTACATATATGATTTATTTTTTATCCTTTATGAGATACCCACCCTGTATGTTGACTCTGGAGGATGCTGCCTAGGCACTGACTTCTGGTGCATCCCACTGTACCCCTTCTGGGGACACACAAAAAAATTGACAGGGACACCTTCCAGTGTCCCAGGTTGCTCCAAGCCCTGTCCAGCCTGGCCTTGGACACTTCCAGGCATCCACAGCTTCTCAGAGCAACCTGTGCCAGGGCCTCACCACCCCCACAGNGGGACACACAAAAAAATTGACAGGGACACCTTCCAGTGTCCCAGGTTGCTCCAAGCCCTGTCCAGCCTGGCCTTGGACACTTCCAGGCATCCACAGCTTCTCAGAGCAACCTGTGCCAGGGCCTCACCACCCCCACAGAGAAGAATTTCTTCCTGATATCTTAGGTGTATCTTCTCTCTTTCAGTTTAAAGCCATTCCTCCTTGTCCTCTCCCTCCATGCCCTTGTCAAGGACTCCCTCTTCAGCTGTCTTGGAGCCCCTTTAGGCACGGGAAGGGGCTCTGAGGTCTCTCCAGAGCCTTCTCCAGGCTCTGGATACCCCCAGCTCTCTCAGCCTGTCTCCAGAGCTGACGCCCTCCAGCCCTCTGAGCATCTTCTTGGCCAGAGATGCCACAAAGATACTTTTTGACAGTTTATATGGAGGCTTTTTTTTCTTGGTGTCTGTAAAAGGTCCAGGCTTGCAGCAGGACAGTTGACATGAAGGTGTCCACGGGAGACTTTGCCTTGATCTGCTGGAATTCCCCTGTGAGGACAGAGCTGCCTTTCTCCTGTGAGTACCTGCAGGGGTATCTTAACTCTTTTTGAGGTTTGTGAGGCTGTTTGAGCCCTGGGGAGCAGGGGGTGGAGGGGTCTGCCAGCAGATCTGCATTTGCCTGGCTTTATAGACAGGTCTGTTAGTGCCCTGAGCTGCTGCAGGAGCTGCTAATGGGATGGAGGTCATTTGAGATGCCTCCCTGCAGCTAAAAAAGCACCCAGCAGTGAAGTCTGGCGTAAAACCAATTGGGGTTGCCTTTTGAGGGGAGTAATTTGGCAGCTGAGAAAACTCTTACTGCAGGAGGGGAAGGATGGAGGAGTGGGGGATGTGTTTGGACAGACAAACTTCAGAAATTGAGGAGCTACAGCTGTGAGTCAGGGAGCTCTCAAACCCTCTGGTGAGTTTTGAAAAGCCTGGAGACACATTAAGAAAACTCTTTGGAGCACCAAGATGCCTCTTGAGTTTCCAGGGATGGAAAGGGATGTCAGCACCTCTGGCACTGCCAGCATCCACCCAGGTCAGTCGGTGTGGAGCCCTGGGCTGTTGAAGAGATGCAGATGTGTAGTGCTAAAATTAATGTTAAAGAGAAAGTCTTGGTTCCTTTTGCCCTCCAGAAAATTGGGAAGTTGTTAACTGTGAGACCTGTGTGACTTTGCAAAGGGCTGTATTTGGGTCTTAGAGTTTGGGACTAAAGCTTTCCTTAAGGATACCTGGTATGTAAAGGCTGTAGGATGTGAACTGCTCAGCTAATTTTTGTCAGTGACCTTTGCATCCTCTTTATATGGCAAATGATCCATTTCAGTGTGCTATAATACGTTTGCTTTCAGTAATGTAATTTTTGAGTGAAAATAAACTAATTGGCTTTTTTGTGTATTTTTTTAAATTCACACATTATCCAAATATCAGAGCCATGGTAACACCTGACAGATACCAGTGCAATTGCTGTTTCAGCTGTTTCTGCTCATGAAATCAGTGAGGAGAAGAAAACCTGATACATCTCCTCTCTTAAATTTGAGCCAGAACTATCAGGTAATTGAGGAAACCTGTCAAACTAATGCAAACTTTGAGCTGCAGCCCTGAGCTGCCAGGGTGGCCCAGTACTCCCAGGGAGGCACAGAGAGCAGCTCTGGGTGAAGAGGTCATCCTTACAGAGATGTCTTCTGCAGGAGAGGTATTTTCCAAGCAGGGGATAAATTTAAATCTTTCACTTACTAAAAATATCCCTGTCTCCAGAGCATTTGGGTGGAGCTGGGGGTGGTTTGGTTATTGCTGCACCCTGCTGCAGGGGCAGTGCCGGGGAAGGGAGAAGTGGAGAGTCCATCACAAGTGGGAATGGGGGTACTGGGATGGGGACATGAGATCTCCTGCCTCCAAAGTGGATGGAGCACTGCCCAACCAAGCAGTGATCTGACTGAGGGTGGGCTCCAGGCTCTGGAGGCAGCTGGCACCGTGTCCTTCCTGCCCCGCTGGCAGCTGTGGCTCCACGGAGGAGCAGCCTGCACAAACCTTCCTGAGCAAATAGCCCAGCATCTGAACTCTTACCTATGAAATTCAATTCTGGGTTTCCTAAAGCAATCTCCCTGTTCCACCAGCCTCATCAGGGAAGAGTGTAATTTCATTTAATCCATTTCTTGAGTTCAGAGTGAACGGCGTTGCCATCATGCTAATATCACTGCTCTGCCATCTCTAGAGACGGGCTGACGAGTTTGGGCCTGAAATCGAATTTAGCTCTGAGCTTCCAGAGGATCTATCAGCCAAATTACCCGTGGTCTCTACCCAGCAGCTCTGTCATGCAGTTTAGCTCTGTGAGGATACATTAGGCCAGGCAGGAGAGGTTATATCGCTTTTTGTTTGGGGAGCAATGAAATGCTGAAACAATATATATGCAAAGCAATCAAAATAGTTATAGTGAGAGCTGAGTGTTCATTTTCAGGGCAGTACAACCACTGCCTTTTGGTATCCTCAGCTATTTTAATCTGTTCCCTCATATGACTGCAAATAAGATTTTCACTTGATAGGATGTGCACAAGCAGTTGTGGACATAAACCTCTGTATAAACTAGAGAGATTAATGTCAAATATCTGTATTTTCTGATGGGCATTCATGGGCAGAGGGATGCAAACGGGTTCTGGCACAGCACTCACTTGAGCCCTCATTCTGATAACTGTCTCAGCTCCACAGTGTCAGTTGGTGGCCAATGGCACAATACTTGTTTTGCCAGTGAATCAGAAAGCAAACTTTCTGATACGTGAAGTTTGGGAATTACGAGAATTATAGTGGGAAATTGATGAATTTGGAGGATATTTGGACCAAAGGAAAGGTGAGATTTTGGAATAGCTCTATGGTTTGAGATTCTCAGCTCACACTTCATTGTCCCTCTTTGAAACTACATTCTTTTAAATGCTGTCTTTAGATTGTAAAGACAATCTGCAATGAGCTCAAATGATGCACAAGCTGAATTAAACCTTTGATTTCAGATTAAATGGTTTAGCCTGACTTGGGACAGAAATATTGTGACCTTTTCCTTACAGAACATCCTACAAATCTAAGATGCTGGGTTTTGGGTGGGCTGTGGCTGTAAGGGATCTCTCTCCCCTTTGCTATCATTGCTTGTACTTGATGCAGCAACAGCTCAGTGATGTTATTAATATTAGGTGAAGCACATGGAGAATGTTCTTTTGTGCCACGTAAGCAGGTGAACAGGGGGGTTATGCCTCGTGGGAGATGTGTGCTCCACAGGGGGAGACTGGGAATTTCCCCTCTGGGCATGGCAAGCTGGGAAGCGTATTAATAGACATCATTACATTAGAATAATTGCTGTGGAATCAGCAAGCACGTACATAATCTTTAATGCCTGGGAAATCTCACACAGTTTCAAAATAATTAAAAGTGGGATTAATCTAGATGCCAGACAACGCCTGCCTAATTACTAATGAATAAAGCTGTCTGCATGGCTGCAGCACCCTCAGCAGCATCAGTCTCTGAAGTCAATCCCCTGCTAATGGGCGACAGGGCAGGGGCCCGCCCGTCCTTGTCCCTGTCCGGAGGTCGGTGAGACCTGAGGGGATGCCCTGGGGAAGGGACCCCCGGGACAGGGGGCCCAGCCCTCCTGGAGCATCCCTGGTTGTGCTCTGTATGTGGCTGAGAGCTGGCCCCGAGCCGGCCCCACCCAAGGCAGGGATCTGGGGACAGCGAGGGCTGCAGAAAGCGATTTTATGGCTGGGTGAGAAGCCGCAGCTGGGCAGGGCCGTCAGCACCAGCTCACATCCCGAACATCAGCTCGGCAAAACCCCTCCTGTCCAAGCCCGGGCTGGCTGTAGCTGGTGCTTGCTCAGGACTCACAGCCTGAGCCAGGCAGGAACCTCTGCTCCAGGGAGCAGCTTCTCAGTTTTACGAGGCTGTAAACACACAAAGAGCCAAACTTCTCCCCACGGGGAAGGTGCTGTGGTGCAGGTCCCAGCTGGGCCCCGGTGATCCTGGGAGCACAGCTGGGCACAGCTGGGCACAGCTGGGCACGCTGGCTGTGTGGCTGGGTCCGGTGGGTAGAAGCCACCACATCCAGATCCACCCCAGGTGCCACTGCCTGGTGCCCAATGTGCCCCATGGCTGTTTGCAGACACCAGCCACAGATTTACAGTCATTACTGGGGTTTTGGTGTTCTCTGAAGAACTGCCACACCTGGAGTAACACCTACTGCTGGGCTGAAGGCCAGGAAATCCCCTTTCCTCACTTCCCAGGGCTGGTGATGATGTGGGGTAACCTCTGCTGCTGCTGGGAGTGCATTTACTGCTGCTGCCTTTGCCCCATTTGTTGTAATCCTTTGAGGTTTTCTTATGGGCATGTGTTTATTTTGATTCAATAGAAAATCACATGGTTGTCCCCTCATATCAGAGGGGCCAATTGCTGGGGTGGACAGATGAATGCAATGAGCAGGTCTGGGTGTATTGCTTATTTATGTATACAAAAGTTACGGGTGCCTCCTGGGAGTAATGATATGTGATATGCTGAATTTTTAAAATACAGAAAAATATATTCTTCCAGTACAAATGTATGGGAATAATGAGGAGGGAATCACAGAACTGCTTCCCTCAGGTCCTGTGCTCCAGTGCCTGAGTTTGCACATGGAGGACTCACACCTGGAGGTGGCCCAGGTGGTGCCAGGTACCACCACTGTTGGCAGGCAGCTAAGCCAAGAGGTGACACATGGGCAGCTATTGCCAGGAGGAATGGTGGAGAGCTCTTACCCTAGCCAAGGAGCCTGGAATGTGACCATCATTCTGGAAATCACTTAAGATTTGTGAGCTGGCTAATCCCCTCCTCAGCAAGCCACATTTGGGACCTCGCATCTGGGACTGCTCGGGGTGGGTGAGTGGGGGCACAGGGAGGGACAGTGTCCGTGGTGGGTCCTTGTCACAGCCCTGTGCCCCTCTGCCCTGCCAGACCGTGGGTACCACTGCTGTGTTTCAGCTACATCCGCTCTGGGATTGCTCACGATCCCCAGTCCAGCCAGATCCTGCCCGGGGAGCCCACGAGCACCAGGCTCTGCCAAAACAATGCTGCCTGCTGGGGCTGATTTGATGTGCCAGGGAGGCACTGCCAGCACCACACCAGGCAGAGAGGGAACGATTGGCAGCAGCAGCTTTCCCAAACAATCCCTTCCATGGTGTCCTCGAGTTCCATCCTGGAGAGAACACAAATTATAATTAAGGGTGTCCTGCCTTCCTCCGGTGCCCTTCAGAGCACGTTCCTCACCGTGGCTGCCTGGCTGTCCGTGCCCATGGTGTGTGGGTGGCTCTGCAGGGTCCCTGTGGTGCTGCTGACTCACACACCGTGCCACTTCCCCTCACCAGCTGGTCACCCCATTGCAATGCTGCCTTCTTCTTTTTTTTTTTTAAATTTGCTTTTTATGGCCTTGCTGAGAAAATGCTGCATCGGCGTCAGCATGTGCAAAGTGCTGCCTGCAGAATTCTGAGTCCCTTCCAGGGCCTTTCAGGATGTCACTGCCAGTCTGGAAGGAGTCGTGCTGGCTCTTTGTCAAACATCACATTGATTTGAAAATTGCTCTGATGGCTCTTTAAGGCAGTGCACTTTTCTTGGCCTTCTGCATTTGTCATAGCTGATCTCTCCCTTTCCCGTGGAAGGGCAGAGGGGTGGCATTATCTGGTTTGGCTGCATTGATTTTCTGGGAGTGGCAGGTCAGATTTTGGATGGGGAGAAGAAGATCAGAACTGAAATAGTGGACTCTCCACTTTTTCCCAGTGGTGCTCAGCTCCTGAGCAGGATGGAACTCACAGAACACACTCTGTCAGCAGAGCTTTTCCTCCCAGGACTCCTGAGTGGTGGATAAGACAAGAGTGCTTGGGCTGGAGGTTGGTAAGGCATGGACCATGAGCTGTGATAAAGGGAGAGTGGGGTCCACATGCTCCTGCCTCCTTCTTCTTTGCTGAATCTGGCAACCCATGCCCTAAATCCTCACCCCTTTGACCTGGCTGCTTTTCTGTCACTTCTGCACAAAAGTGGAGGCCAAACCAAAGGTTGCAGAGGCAATGTTAGAAATTAAGATGTAAAGGTAAGTCATTCTTCTGCATACTGCAGGACAGCCTTTCCATGAGGGTAAATACAATCTCTGTATCTGTACGCCCAGCTGTTAATACTGTAAATGAAGCACAATGTTTTTCAGATTACTTAATCATTGTTGTCAGTAGAACAAGCAGCCCAAGCAGACTGCCAAGGCAAGAGATGAAAGAAATCATTAATTTTATGTTTCTGGTTGATGCACAAATTTCTGAGCAAGGGTGATTAACTGCTGGAGCAAGCCACTGAGGGGAGCAGGGGATCTCCAGTTCCTGCTGTCTCCAGATGAAGGCTGGCTGCTGCTCTGTGAGGACACTTTTGCCAGATAAAGTTGCACTCTGTGCAAGTGCAACCTGCTGAACTGTGGAGGGAGCCCACCAAGTGCAGAGGCCAAGTGGAGACAATTTAATCATCTCAGCCACCCTTAACACTTGTGATATGCTCTTAGAAAAGGTCCTGCTGCCATGTAGGTTCTGAATATTCATGGGTCAGTTCATTCTGTCCCCTTAAAGAAATATCTCAGCTGGCACCAGCCTCTGGGGCAGTGGTGCTGTCCCCTGTGCCTGTGGGGTGCAAGAGCTGCAGGCTTCTGTCCCCTGCAGGATGCTGTGCAGGGCCATCCTGTGCAGCCCTGCAGCCTTCCCTGGAAGGGAAACCCGGGCGTGGAGAGTGCAGCACTTTGCTTTTGGGGGTGGGAGGGAGGCTGCCCTGAGGGTGACAGCATGGCAGAGCTGCCTCCCATCAGTCAGCTGCATAACAGGACTCTCCTGCTTGGCAGCCTGTGACCATTTTATATATTGGTCATTTATACATCAGTCATGACAGAGGCCAATGGTCCTCATCTGACCCTGGCTCTGCTCATCTTCCTCACAGACCTTGTGTGGGGGTTGGGTGCATCCCCTGCAATTGCAGTACCATAGCTGGGAATTGATTAATTCTCAGGGCAGATTATAATTAAGCAGGCTGCACCTTGGATTTGCTTGACCTGAGTGTTGGGGTGTGGCTCATTTCTTTTGCTTTGTCTGATGATCAGCCTGGCTCCTCAAGGGAGGGCTCAGCATGCAGGGGAGCAAAGAAAATGCAGTCAGGATAGGAGGGGACTTACCAAGCACATCTCAAGGTTGACTTTCTTGTGAGACCTCAGAGAAGAGCCCATTTCTCAGGGCCTCGAAGCCAAGGATGCTCCTTGCCTTAGGCTGTTTTGTGAGGAAAACTTTGTTGCTGATCATGGGGAACAGTATTTGATGTTCCCACCTGCCAAGCAGCAGAGATGCCTGGACATCACAACCCAGCCTGATTTTGGCCCTCATCCAGTGCCAGGATCTCTGCCCTCAGGGTAAAGTTCTCCCCTCCCTGGTCCCTGAGGTCCAGGGGTAAAAGAGGCATTTTTTATTGAAAGGATTTCTATGTGCTGGCCAAGTTCTGCTTGGTATTCAGAAGTGGAAGAAAGTAGGAACAGTAATGTTTACATCCGTACTGATTTAGGCTTTAATTTAGGCAATATAATGCAATCTTTCTCTGGACTTTAATAGCTTTTCTATTATTTTGCTCCACAGCTACTTGGAAATGTGAGCTCCTTTACTACGTGACTACTTAGACCAATAAAGGAGCTGTTTACTTAACACATTAGTTTGCAGGCAGCCTCCTGTGAGTCTGCTGTGGAGGCTGCCTTTGTCCACGGCTGTGAGTATGAATATGCATAATTAATAAATGTTATTTGCTGGACATTTATTCCTGAGTGTCTCAGCTCTCCTTGACCGAGAAATTCTGTCTCTTTGAGATCTAATGAAAGGTTTGGACTTTTTAATTTATTTTCTTAGATTAGTCTCAGAAAATAACCCTATTATTCTAATAGGTAGATCAGTCCCTGAGGAAGATGTGAATAAATGAAAAAGCAATAGGTGAAAAATAGGCCAGGGCTGCTGTTACAGAAGAGTCTTTCTGACCTTTTAATTTTTTGTTCAGAAACTCAGGAAATCAGACTGTGAGCATGCAAAATTCAGCCAGATGTTCCTGCAGCCCCAGTAGCTGTTTTTCTGTGCAAGAGTGGCAGAATTTCTACTAGAGCAAACATCTTCTCTGGAAATACATTTTAAGTGCCTGTTGCGTTAAATTTATTTTAGGTTGCGTTGAGTGCACGAAATTCATTGTCTGTGTTCAATCCCATTTTGGATTGTACACACTAGAGGGAGCCATGGAAAAACCAATCCCCAGCCTGCTGCCGGGCTCTTGCCATTCTCCCCAAAGCCCGGGCCCTGCCTGCTGCTGACCTCTCCCCTGGGAAAATGGGTGTCTTTGAGGAGCAAACCCTAAAAAAAAAAAAGAGAAAAAAAAAAGAAGCAAAACTGTAGGAGCAGTTTGTTGAAATTAAAGTGCATTGCTTGAATATGCTGGAATTGGTCAAAATTTTAGATGGGACAAAGGCATTTACTTCCCCACTGAAACATTGTGTATACATCTAGGAGATGCTTTTACACAGTATCCCACTCTTAGGAGGACAGCCATTGTTGAAGGTATCCAGGAGTCAATTAAAATGTTTCAGGAGACAGGAAATTATTTTTGCAACTCTGTTTGATCTGAAATTCCATCTGTTTCTCCTGTTTCCCAGATTATTGTGTGCCCACAAATTCGCCTAATCTCTTCTTAAAGTCCTCTGTGCTCCAGTACTGCTTCCCAGAGAGGGGAGTCCTTGGGGCTGGGGGAGAGGGAGCTCCTCTGTTTTCCTCCTGCCTGAGCCCTCTTGGAATTGGGAAACAGGGAAAGAGAGCTCACAGCTCACCAGCGAAGTCCCAGATTCTGACAGCCTCCTGAGTCCCCATTTTCCTCAGCTAAATGATGCTTGTTTATAAGGCAGGATCTAGGATAGCAGATACTCATTTCTGCCTCCTTTGGGAGCTGATGTTGGGAGCTGGTGATGCAATCCCTGTGTGCTGATGGATCCTTGAGGAGGTTAATGCACTGTGTGAGCTGTGCAGACACTGCAAGTCCTGCATTTTCACAGTGACTATTCGCCCTGGCAGCTTTATGGGAAAGAGTGGGGCTGTTAGTGGAACAGAGCTGGAACCAGAGCAGGGATATGAGAATTCAGCCCATGCTGTTGTTAATGGTGGTCACAGCGCTGCATATGTGAAGCCCAGATGATAACAGGAGCAGGCTGTTTGCTTTGCTGCCTTACAGCACAACAGCAGCTTTGTTGGAGCTTTGATGAGCTGTCTCTGCTGCAGCTCGGGTGCAGGCTGCTTTTCTGTCTGCAAGGAAACACCATCTCTGTTAAGGCAGAAATGTTTCCCTCTGAATGACAAGAAAAGAAAAGCCGAGCAGTGGTCTTGTCAAGTGCTGTTCCACTGATAAAACAGAAAATAGGACAGAAGTTTTCTCCCATCAAACAGGGTTATTCTCAGCCAAGAGCAGACATCTCACATTTATTTATATCCTCTTGCTCCTGTGCTCTTTTCGTACTCCCATCTGTATAAAGTTTCAAAGGGGCTCCAGGCCTGACGCTGCAAGTCCCCAAAATACCTGTCACTGAGGTAAATAAATCCTGTAACAGGCTGGGAGACAGTAACAGCCACTAGCTAACCAGTGGGGAAGGCTTTCCAGGACTGCAGCCGAGCCCTGGCGCAGAGGTGGATGCACAGCTCGGTGGGTGGGATGCACACACTGTCACATTTGAGGGTCAGGGGTTGGAGCTGTGGTGGTGCAAGGAGTGGCAATGCTTCCTGGCCTCTCCTGCTCCCCACAGTGATTAGTGCACCTTTTGTAAGTCATGGAAAAAGAAATATTAGCTGAGTAATGCTTAAACAAAGCCTCTGTGTGTTTGGGGATGGTGGGGAGTGTGCAGGCTGGGCTGCCCAGGCAGCCCAAGAGTAGATTTAGAGCAGCTTTTAGCTACTGATGAAGCCTGTCACACACTTCTGCTTGGAGCAGTGACCCTGGGGGAAAGAATGGGAAGCCATTTGGGAAAGGGTAATACCTCCATAAACCATCATATCCTGAATCCCCCGATGACCCAGGGAGGTTTGTTTCAACCTAAGATGGAGATATTATTCCAAAGTGATCTGCAATGCACAGCAGACACAGTGTCTCTCAGTGCTGTGATCTGCAGGGAAGGTCTCCAGGGGATGGTGGTGGTTGTGTTTGGAGATGATGCCACAATTCAGAGCGACACACCAGGGACAGAGTGTGTCTGGGTTCCCCTGCATGCTGGACATTGTCAGGAGACAATTTTCCTGCTTTTCAGATGCCTCTCAGGCTCTCCAAAGGCACAGCTGAGCACTGAGGGGCAGAGTTGTGTCCTGTGTGTTGTTCCCCACCATTGTACCTGGTTTTATTTAGAAAAAAGGCAGCAAGGCTGGCAGAAGCCATTCTTTGTGATATGATGCAGGAACTGAAAGGAGAAACCCTGCTTTTTATGGCTCTCAAGGAAAGGCTTTCCATTTAGCCCAGGAGTAGCAGCTGTTCTCCCAGTTTACAACACACAAACAGACGGCATTGTTTTCTGATTTGCCTTTTTTATTACAGCTGATATTGGATGGTTAGCTAGCAAAAAAACCACAAACAAACAAACAAAAAAAAAACCCAACAGGGGAAGACCGGCCCAGCTGGTTCACTTTATGGCATTTGGGAGCTGTAGGAGCCCAGCACATGCTCTTCCAGGCAAACACCACCCAGGTACACCCATGATCACTGTTGTTCTCTCTGGGTGCATGGGAAAAGGGTCTCCTTAGGGTGGGTGGGGCAGTGACAAGTGATCCCAGGGGATTTTTTTGTACATGGGATGTATGCAAAAGCTGGGAGATGCCCCATGGGGCAGGCAAGAGCCAGCCTGTAAGGGTGGCTCTGCAGCCAAAAGGGACTTTTCTCCCTCAGTTCATCAGACACAATTGCATTAATGTGAGGGAGCAGAGCACTGAGTAGGCAGGGGCCATTTTAACAATGTGGTGATGTCTTTTTATTTATTTATTTAACCAAGATCGCACCTGCAAATGGCTGAACTGATTGCTGTAAGTCAGGCTCCTCTGTGTCAGGCGCTCAGCGGGTATTGCTGCCTCGGCTGATCTTTCTGCAGGCAGCACTGGATTTTTTTTTTAGAGCTTCCTCAAGCTCATCTACCCTCCCGGCTGCTCTCACGGTGCAGCAAAGCAAAGGGGCTTCTGCCAAGGCTTGCCAGGCAGGCCACTCCGCAGGGCTCTCCTCTGCCTTGGGGTGGCTTGAGCGCTCGTTAATTGGCAGCAGGTTCTTACCCTGGCTGGAGGCAGAGGCTGTGCCAGCACGCTGCTTCCTCCAGCGCATCGCTCCGCTGATTACAGCTTGACTCAGCCTTGCAGCGCTGCTGTTCTTCCCTTCTGAGCCTCTCCTGGGAGCCCGAGGTTTTGGCAGGCACTTCCTCAGAGTAAGGTGTCTCTGGGGACCCGGGTTCACTTACCAGGAGTGTCTCACATGTGCCCAAACTGGCTGCAGGCTCCAGCCATCGAGGGAGAGGAGCGAGTGCCAGCAGCCAGTGAGTCAGTGCGCTCCCATGGTATTTGCTAGGCTTGGGTGGGGTTCCTCAGAAATGCCAGTTCACTTCCAAAGGAACATAAATCACCACATTTATACAAGCTTCAGTTCCGCAGATCCCTGTTTAGCAGTCAGGATGGGGTTTACAGTTAATTAAAAAAACAAAAAAGAAGAGGGCATGTGAAAGCAAGACCCAAATGTCTTTAATAATTATCCCAAGAGCGAAAACTTTCACTCTTCTTTCGGATGATGACAAACACTGGGGAGCAGCCGCCCCCGGAAACTCGGGCCCCTCCTGCCTCCCTCCCTTTGAAGCTTGGTTTCCTTCCCCTCGGCGGTGCAGAGACGTGACTGGGGACAGTGTGCTCGTCACCCGCTGGCACTCGGGCTCTCTGCGGGGCTGAGCCCGACTGCTCCTACAGCCGCCCATGTCCTCCCTGCCGAGCAGCTCCTCCGTGGCTGCCTGGGAGAGGGGCAAACGGGGCGGCTGCAGCCATTTGCTGCCTTTGGAGAAGGAATCCCTCCTTCCCCATCTTGCCTGGCTCTGCTCACCTCTGCATGGGTGATTTGTGTGGGCCAGGGGGCACAAGGACACTCCCTTGCTGGAGGAAGGGACCAAGCATTTTTCTGTGGGTAATCCACCATAACAGTCAGCAAAGAACAACTCCCAAACCCTTTTGTTTAAAACAACTGGACCTCTCTTATCTGCTTCACAAACTGAGAGCATCTTTTCCTGCCCTCTTGCTGCTGATCCAAGCCAATCGATTTGAAAGCCTGGAGACCTGATGGCTGGGGTCTCGTTTGCTGCACGTACCTGATGCTCACAGCCACCCACAGCCCATTGCCTCCTTTGTGAGCCTTGTTCCCCTCCTGTGCTTCTACCTTTGACGTTAGGTTCTTTCTCTTGCAAGTCCAAAGAACAAAGCTGTCCTCCCCACGCACTCAGGCACTCCTTCTTTTCCCAACTGAGCTCTGCAGTGCAGAGTTATTAATAAAAAATCACAACGTCATGTACAGCCCGCACCATCACATCTGTCAATGTCACCACCACGCAAGATTGTGTGTTTTTTCCACCTTTTAATGTTTCTTTGCTGCAGAGGTTGTTTAAAAGGAGGAGGAAAGCTGAGAAATCCCTCCCTACCTGCCAGAAGAATTGAGTGATGATTTCAGTTAGGGGTGTGGCAGTTTGATGTCATCATTTGTGGTTATTAAAAACTGTTATTTGCGAATATTCAGCTGCTAAAAATAGAAGAATTCTAATACTCTACCATGATTTATCCTATTGAAGGTGTCAAAATGATCCTGGTTTGTCAACCTCTTATGTAAAATGTCAATTTCTAAGTGGTGCTGATGGCCTGTGTCTCTGCTCACTCCTTGGTAACACATTTAAGGTTAAGACTCAGCAGGTGCCATTAAAATCAGCTTCTACTTGAGGAGGGTTAGGTTTTGAAGACTTATTTTCAGCATTTCCCATTGTTAGTAGAATCCCTAAAGAAGTGCAGGAATACAGTGTGGGACCCTGTCCCAGCAAATGCTGGGTTTCACTGCCATGAGGGTGAGTCATGTGCAAAGCAGCTCGGGACCCAAGGCCCCTCTGCCCTGACACATTGAGGAATTCTGAAGAAAATGTTGCAGAAAAAAAACCCCAACACAGCAGAAGGCAGATTTTATGGTGGGGATCTGTCTGTGTTTTCCCTTTGCAGCATAGGTGGGACCTCTAATGAGTAACCACGCTCCCCACAGCAGTGTTTGGCTCACTCCGTTGATCGTCTTGTAGCAAGAAAAGGAATTAGCTTGGTGTTTCCTTAGTACTCCAGAGGATTCACAATACTGCAGGAATGTGGAGCAGGGGAAGGTGTCACAACATCAGCCTGAAGCACCAAGTTCCTCCAGCACGGGCTGCAGGGACCGTGGGTCTCATGGCCCCCACAAGGGATCTGCAGGTGGCTGTGAGGGTGACACTGGCCCAGGGAACTGCTGCAGCCTTCATCAGCCCACCTGGCACGAGCACTTCTGAAACAGCCTCTTTCTGTACACACGTGCATTGCCACTGGGGTGCAGCTCTGCAATCTGGTTTCTGCTCAGCACTCAGACTCCTTCCTGCTCCACACCCGTGGGCAGCCCGTGTGCACATCAGTGGGACTTTTGCAGAGGACAGGCAGGCTCTGACCATTGTTGGCTCCCAGGGAGGTGGCACAGGACCTAAATGGGTTTGTTGAGAGCAAGCCAAAGCTGGAATTAGAGTGTGACTGTTGTGTCCATGGGGAGAGTAACAGCAGCCCCAGACCAATTCACTGTGAAGGCAAACAGCTGCCAGGAGGGCTTGATGGAGCCAAGGGAACAGGGTGATGGGGAGAGGGCTGCTCTAGGACTGGAAGCCCCATCCAGTCCTCCTTGTTCTCTGGTACATGAGGCTGCCTGGGAGTCTCATAATTTGCAGGTTTAAAATCTTGTGGACTTCAGGGAAGAAGGTGGAAACTGCTGTGGGCTAGGCAGGAGGTAGATCTCTTTCAGCTGTAAAAGTCCCGGAGTGCCTTGTGCCAGCTTGTGTGAGTGGTCATTTACTTCCCAGCTGGAGAGCTGCACTGGTGAGTGAGGGGGAAGGAAATCCCACTCTGTGCTAGAATTGTTTTGGTGTAGAGTATCAGGGATATTTCTTCCTCTGTTGTTTCAACTACCTTACACCACGTGTCACTTTCTGCTGTTTTATTTTGCAATAAGAGCAAAATGTCACTTGCTTTTGCAACCTGTATGTGCCATGGGGCATAACGTGGGAAGGACATTGAATATACCTGTTCCTTCTTCTATCCATGGGCTGTTCACAAAACCACGTTAATATCCCTTCCCTCCAGACACCTGCCAGAGACACAAACCTCTCCTGCTTTGTAAATCCTGCCCAGGAGGTTTGGGGCACAGATGAGAAGACATAGACTAAGAGGCCCCAGTCTGGTCCTTTCTGGCTTCTTCCCCTTCCCTGGGGCAGTCCCAAGCAGAGAAGCTCGAGATATTCCTGTTTCTCCTCTCTGGTTCACCCAGCTGGTCCTCTGACTGCTCACAGAGTTGAGTGCACAACCCAGCTGAGTACCCAGCATTGAATGCAGCCCCTCTGAATCCACCTGCTAAGCCACCTGCTCAAATGTTGCAACTTTGTGCAAATTCCAGCCCAAGTTTCCCAAGCATGGACACAGCCAGGCTGCCTCGAATGGATGCTGAGAGCAGATCTCACACTTGGACAGTGTGCAAGCAGCTGGAGATGCAAAGCATCCCCTCTACAGAGAGGAACCTGCCCTGTGCCAAATATGGGATGTGGCATGAGTCAAAATGAGGGACACCAGGAAATAATAGACTTCACATGAAGGAGAGCAATAATTAGCAGCTGTAAATCACCTTTCATCTACAGATCACAGCAGCGTCTCAAGCACTAATTAGCACAGCCTTGCAGCATCCCTGCCCCATAACTAGCACGGGGCAATGGTTATTCCCTCTGCTGGCACACAGCCACATGTCCTTGCAGGCACCAGCAAGAGGGAACTGCCTTGCAAGGTTGGTCCTGTTCCACTTCTCCCAGCTGGGCTGGAGGTTGCTGGGCACCTGTGCCGAGGCGCTGCTGTGTGCCCCAAGCCAGTGCAGGTTTGGTGTCTGCTTCCACAGCAGGTAAGTGAGGATGGGCCAGGGGCAGCAGAACACACTTGGGATCCAACCCATTTCTGCTTTGGGTTCTATCTGATATTTTCTGTGTGGAAATCCCTACTTAAAGAAAACTTGAGTGAGCAAGGTAAGCTCCTCCAGGAGCAAAAGTCCTCTTTAACAGCATTTTGGGTAAGTATGGCAGGGAAGTTTACATCTCCTAAAGTTTTTGTAAATACACGTGTGTGTGTGTATTTAAATATGAATATTTACAAAACATTTTCAAAAAAAATCTAGAGTTCTTTAACCTTGGTAGTTGTCTCTGTAATGTTGGGAAGACACGCCCAAAACACTTGTTAACTCGGGCATGAAGCAGAGAAGACAGGTTTGCAAGGATCTGTATGAGGAGTTGTTCACATTTCTTGGGAAGAGCATGGATGCCTGGCCAGCCCCAGCCTCAGTCTCCTGCTTCTCTGAGTTGAGTCCTCTTTTGTAGGAAAAATGAAATATGCTTTTCTTGGAAGAATTTATTTGTGAGAAAGTGGCATACTCAGGAAATTTCCCAGTTAGCTGTAGGTGAACCAGATCCATCTTCCTTCCCCCTGGGCTGGTTACCCACAGCACATCAGCAGCACCCCAGTGCCTGAAGGACACAGCGTGAGTCTCTGGGTTGCAAAACTTGTCTATTTTGAGTTTGCAGTGAGCAAAATGAAACAGAAGTTACTGGGCTTCATGTGGGAATTGAAATGTAAGACTGTGAAATATGGGAGAGGGGAATCAGACTGGTTAGTCTCTCTCTGCATTCGAAATGTCTATGAATATTGTTGAAATACTGCGTGTGATCGTTTTGCATGGCTGAAAATAGCTCTGCAAGGTGCCGGGTGGCAGTGCAAGCCAGCCCTTGGCATCACACAGCTCCCAGCATCGCTTTATTGTCACACCAGGAGCTTTGCTGTACAAAGAAAGCACAACTGGAGTCTGCTGCATTGTCCATGCTACAAGGAGGTAAATTAAAGGCTGGAGAGATTTTAATTTGCTCCAGGACATAAAGAACATCGGGGCAGAAGCGAGACCTGCAAGCCCTCGCTGACAGTCCCTTGCCCTGACTTCTGAATGATGTGGGATCCATTTCCTTCGTTAAAAATAACCTTGTTTATAACCTCTCTTTCATGATTCAGCTTTTCTGCAGTCATCAACTGATCGCCATCAAAGCAGGCAGCATCAGATTTCAGGAGGAAGATGCAATAGGCTGGTGCAGCTCAGGCGTGCTCCTTGCAAAGGGCAGTGTGATGGAGGAAATGAGGGATGCCTTGTCAAAGGGCTGCTCTTTTTGGAGAGGAGTTCTCCTCTCTGAAATCGCTGTGCCAAATCCTAAACTGCCTGGAGTTCCTGCTGTGCAAATCCCCACCCGTGGCTTCTGCCCTGCCAGAAACACCAGTGCCTCATCACCATGAATGTGGCCCCGTGCAGGCCCAAAGCTCCAGACAAACGTGGTTTTCCTGGTTCCTCTCCTCCTCCTTGCCCGTAGGTCAGAGCATCAGACATGCGCTGCTCTACATGCGGCGACCTGGGGCCCTACCAGTGGCACAGCTACCAGTTCTACGTTTAAAGCAAGACTCATTGCCAAGAAAAATCTCCTAGAAAGTCCCACACACCCACTTTTTTATTCCTCACACTCTGGTGTGACGTGTCTCACAGGCAGCACAGCTCCCCAGGCTTCTAATGACCATGTTGTGAGGGTTTGCTAACTGCTGCATTATGTTGCCTGCAAAAATCAGGCTACACAGCTGCAATCCTCATCCTGTTGAGCAGACTGGGAAGCAGAGGCACAAAATGGAAAGGACCATCCCTTTCTAAAACCTTCTGGTGGTTTTTGGCTAGCTCTGGATTAAGTTGCCATGTTCAGAGGGGTCAGCGGCTGCTGGCCCAAGTGGTATGCCCATGGGCACACAAATAATCAGCAGCAAGCACCCAAGCAGAAGCCAAACCCTTGAGACACAATCCTGTGGTGCAAATTTGTGCTCATCCTTGGTTTTTTAGGAGCTAACCCTTTGTTCTTGCAGGAAGAGGAATTTTCCATAAATGTGGTATTTTTTTACACCTCATCGTGTGTTTAATGTTTAACAGTGGGATCATTATGGTTTTATTAGCAGCGTGTAACGCTTTGTCATCTTCAACTGACTTTGCAAACATTAACTAATTGATCTCAACTATGAATCAGTGGTGGTAACTAGGAAGGGAGGCAAAGTGGTCTGCTGGTGCTCACTGGGGAAGTGGTTGTCAGAACAGGGGACACAAACCAGGGCTCACGTTTTGCTGCTCAGACCACGAACACGACAGTTTTATAAGTGTTATTTCCATTAGCGCTGCTGTCAGGGAGGGCTACTCTGTGTGCAATAAACAACCCTCAGCCGTTTCTCTCTGCCTCTGCTTGAGTTCATGCTTGACAAAATGTCACCAAACACCAAGAAATGCTGAATTAAGAGGAAAAAATTAGGGACTGACTTTGTTTTCCTTAGTGATCCAGTGGTTGCCGCTTGTTTTCCGCTCGCCCTAACGAAATGCGTAATTCAATTATCTATATTTGTGGGAATTAGATGCCAAAGTCAAAAAGGAGCAGGGCTGCTTGCAGCCACAGCTTGAGAGGTTTTTAAGGGCCACATCGGCAGAGACTGGCTTGAAGCATCCTGAAGCCGGCTGCCAGGAAATTAGCTCCTCGTTTGCAGTATGCAGAACATGTACGGCGGCTTCATGATTTACTCGCTCATCTGCTTCACATTGCGCCTACTCTCCCTCGCGACTGTCCTGGCGTACGCAATCTTCTGTTGCAAAACAGGAGTGAAAATGAGCACTGCAGCGGGGAAGAGCTGTGCCGCTGCCCAGGTAAGGGTGGCCAAGCCTGGCAGGGACACGGCCCCTCCGCGGGGGTGGGGTGACAGCAGCTTCGGCGGCGGGAGGCTGTGGTGGTGGCTTTGAGGACGAATGAGATGTGTCTGGGGGATGTGGTGATTGCTTGGGGACGGCGGGGATATGGCCCCTCAGTGGGGGGGTGCGATGGTGGCTTTGGACATAAGGATGGGTGCAGCGGGGGAGGTGCTGGTGGCTTTGGGGACAGCAGGAACGGAGCGGGAAGGTGTAATAGCGACCTTGGGAACAGCAGGGACACGGTGGGGACATGTAAGAGTGGCTTTAGGGGCAGAGGACGCAGAGTGGGAAGGTATGATGGTGACTTTGGGTACAGTGGGGGCATATGATGGTGGCTTTGGGGACAGAGAAGGCAGAGCAGGAAGGTGTAATGGTGGCTTTGGCAATAGGGAGGACACAGAGGGGGGTATATGATGGTGACTTTGGGACAGCAGGGACACAATGTGGGGGATGAGATGGTGGCTTTGTGAACAGTGGGGATGCAGCCCCTCAGCAGGTGGATGCGATGGTGGCTTTGGGGGCAGAGAGGACACAGCAGGGATATGTCACAGTGGTTTGGGGACAGTAGGGATTCAAGCCCCCACCAGGGGGCTGTGATAGTGGCTTTGGGGACTGAGGGTACAGGGTGGGAAGGTATCATGGTGGCTTTGTGGACAGCAGGACTACAGCCCCTTAGAAGGTGTTTTTGGGGACAGTGGGGACACAACAAGAAGGTGTGATGGCAGTTTTGGAGACAGCAGAGACACAGTGGGGAGGTGTGATAGTGACTTTGGGAACAGTGTTGATACAGTGGGAATGTATGATGGTGGCTTTGGGGATAAAGACAACAGGAATACGTGATGGTGATGTGGGGACAGTAGGGATGCAGCCGCTCAGCCGGGGAATGTCACGGTGGTTTTTGGGACAGCGGGGCCCCAGCAAGGAGGTGTGATGGTGGCTTCAGGGATAGAGGGGACACGTCAGGGTGGCGCGATGGTGGCCTTAGGGATGGATGGAGTGGACACGCCAGGGAGCTGTGATGACAGCTGGGGGTGGAGGGGACGCGGCAGGGAGGTATGGCGGTGGCTTGGGGACAGCGGCGAGGCAGCCGCTCAGCAGGTGGCGGTGGCTTTGGGGACAGGTGGGCTCGGTGCGGGAGCGGGTGGCTCTGTGTACAGCGGCCGGGCAGGCGTGCGGGTGCCGGGAGGTGCCCGGGCATCCCGGTCAGCGGCGGGAGCGGCGGGAGCGGCGGCCG